>CM062293.1:549291094-549673606 GCA_031216915.1 Pictodentalium vernedei | reverse complement strand
TTTTGATGTCAGTGGCATTTCCACCACTCATTCTACTCTAATGCTCCCACCTTGTGACAAATAAATGACCCCCCTCCCCTTCCCTTTCCCCACTTCATAGGGTTAGGGTCTCATTTTTGATGTCAGTGGCCTTTCCACCAATTATTCTACACTAATGCTCCCATCTTGTTACAAATAAGTGCCCCCCCCCCCCCCCCCCCACTCCCTTCTTCCCCCACTTTATGGGGTTAGGGTGTCATCTTTGATGTCCGTGGCCTTTCCACCACTCATTCTACACTAATGCTCCCACCTTGTGACAAATAAATGGATCCCCCTTCCCTTCCTCCACTTCATGGGGTTAGGGTCTCATCTTTGATGTAAGTGGCCTTTCCACCACTTATTCTACGCTAATATTCCCACCTTTTGACAAATAAAAGGACCCCTCCCCTTCCTCCACTTCATGGGGTTAGGGTCTCATCTTTGACATCAGTGGCCTTTCCACCACCACCCCCCCCCCCCCCCCTCCAAAAAAACCCAAAACCCTGTCAACAGTCTTTTGATTGTTGACAATCTGCCCAGCTTCCCTTCATCTCTGTCTTTTCAGGTGAGTGTTCACTAATGGACGTTAATTCTTTATTTTTGTACTTTTTCAATTGTTCAATGAATCTTGTGAAAGCTGGGTGGGGGGGGGGGGGGGGGGGTGGGGGAGGGTATTTTCTCACTTTGCCAGAATAAATGAATTTTTTATAGATTAGAGTGCATATATCTGTTATTGGTTCCATTTTCCAATTGTTGTTGTAACTCAAAATGACAAATTGTTTTTCAAGTGGTAGTGAGATTCCACATCCCTTTTTTCAACTTTTCCATCAAGTTTATTAATATTGTTTTTGAGAAGGAGCATTCCAAAAAAGGTGTAAGATTGTATCTTTATCATTATTACAGGAGGTACTGAACTGCTTGCATGCTGCTGGCAGATATTCCTGCCAGGACAGCATTTTGTGTGCCACTGAAATAAGTATCATTTGGGCATATTTAATCCAATATTCTCTTTGTGAAGTGAATGAATTTTTCCCCAATGATCTCTTGTGTTAAAATTAGATGAATTTTTCATCAACTCTTATCATGGCTGCTTCAAAGCAGCCATGATAAGATTTGATGAAAAATATCTTGAAAATACTCAGCACGTTAAGAGTTAATTCTATTTCAGATAGATAAGATTGCTGATAAGATTGCTGAACTTTTGAGTTTGTGTAGATAGATAAGATTGCTGAACTTTTGAGTTTGTGTAGATAGATAAGATTGCTGATAAGATTGCTGAACGTTTGAGTTTGTGTAGATAGATAAGATTGCTGAACTTTTGAGTTTGTGTAGATAGATAAGATTGCTGAACTTTTGAGTTTGTGTAGATAGATAAGATTGCTGAACTTTTGAGTTTGTGTAGATAGATAAGATTGCTGAACTTTTGAGTTTGTGTAGATAGATAGGATTGCTGAACTTTTGAGTTTGTGTAGATAGATAAGATTGCTGAACTTTTGAGTTTGTGTAGATAGATAAGATTGCTGATAAGATTGCTGAACTTTTGAGTTTGTGTAGATAGATAAGATTGCTGATAAGATTGCTGAACTTTTGAGTTTGTGTAGATAGATGAGATTGCTGAACTTTTGAGTTTGTGTAGATAGATAAGATTGCTGAAATTTTGAGTTTGTGTAGATAGATAAGATTGCTGAACTTTTGAGTTTGTGTAGATAGATAAGATTGCTGAAATTTTGAGTTTGTGTAGATAGATAAGATTGCTGAACTTTTGAGTTTGTGTAGATAGATAAGATTGCTGAACTTTTGAGTTTGTGTAGATAGATAAGATTGCTGAACTTTTGAGTTTGTGTAGATAGATAAGATTGCTGAACTTTTGAGTTTGTGTAGATAGATGAGATTGCTGAACTTTTGAGTTTGTGTAGATAGATAAGATTGCTGAACTTTTGAGTTTGTGTAGATAGATAAGATTGCTGAACTTTTGAGTTTGTGTAGATAGATAAGATTGCTGAACTTTTGAGTTTGTGTAGATAGATAAGATTGCTGAACTTTTGAGTTGTGTAGATAGATAAGATTGCTGAACGTTTGAGTTTGTGTAGATAGATAAGATTGCTGATAAGATTGCTGAACTTTTGAGTTTGTGTAGATAGATAAGATTGCTGAACTTTTGAGTTTGTGTAGATAGATAAGATTGCTGATAAGATTGCTGAACTTTTGAGTTTGTGTAGATAGATAAGATTGCTGAACTTTTGAGTTTGTGTAGATAGATAAGATTGCTGAACTTTTGAGTTTGTGTAGATAGATAAGATTGCTGATAAGATTGCTGAACTTTTGAGTTTGTGTAGATAGATAAGATTGCTGAACTTTTGAGTTTGTGTAGATAGATAAGATTGCTGAACTTTTGAGTTTGTGTAGATAGATAAGATTGCTGAACTTTTGAGTTGTGTAGATAGATAAGATTGCTGAACTTTTGAGTTTGTGTAGATAGATAAGATTGCTGAAATTTTGAGTTTGTGTAGATAGATGAGTTTGCTGAACTTTTGAGTTTGTGTAGATAGATAAGATTGCTGAACTTTTGAGTTTGTGTAGATAGATGAGATTGCTGAACTTTTGAGTTTGTGTAGATAGATAAGATTGCTGAACTTTTGAGTTTGTGTAGATAGATAAGATTGCTGAACTTTTGAGTTTGTGTAGATAGATAAGATTGCTGAAATTTTGAGTTTGTGTAGATAGATAAGATTGCTGAACTTTTGAGTTTGTGTAGATAGATAAGATTGCTGAACTTTTGAGTTTGTGTAGCGAATTCTTTGTAGTATTTTGTATCAATATTTCATGCTGTTTTCTTTCACAATTATGAAGTGGGGGAAGGGAAGGGGGGGGGGGTCATTTATTTGTCACAAGGTGGGAGCATTAGAGTAGAATGAGTGGTGGAAAGGTCACTGACATCAAGACCGTGAATGGTATTTTGGGATGGCATGAATCACTCACTGGAAGACAGTGAATAGTATTTTGGGATGGCATGAATCACTTCCTGGAAGAGAGTGACTAGTATTTTGGGATGGCAAGAATCACTTCCTGGAAGACCGTGAATAGTATTTTGGGATGGCAAGAATCACTTCCTGGAAGACCGTGAATAGTATTTTGGGATGGCAAGAATCACTTCCTGGAAGACCGTGAATAGTATTTTGGGATGGCAAGAATCACTTCCTGGAAGACCGTGAATAGTATTTAGGGATGGCAAGAATCACTTCCTGGAAGACAATGAATAGTATTTTGGGATGGTAAGAATCACTTCCTGGAAGACCGTGAATAGTATTTTGGGATGGCAAGAATCACTTCCTGGAAGACCGTGAATAGTATTTTGGGATGGCAAGAATCACTTCCTGGAAGACCGTGAATAGTATTTTGGGATGGCAAGAATCACTTCCTGGAAGACCGTGAATAGTATTTGGGGATGGCAAGAATCACTTCCTGGAAGACCGTGAATAGTATTTTGGGATGGCAAGAATCACTTCCTGGAAGACCGTGAATAGTATTTTGGGATGGCAAGAATCACTTCCTGGAAGACCGTGAATAGTATTTTGGGATGGCAAGAATCACTTCCTGGAAGACCGTGAATAGTATTTTGGGATGGCAAGAATCACTTCCTGGAAGACCGCGAATAGTATTTTGGGATGACATGAATCACTCCTTACAAGACAGTGAATAGTATTTTGGGATGGCATGAATCACTCAACGGAAGACCGTGAATAGTATTTGGGATGGCATGAATCACTTTCTGGAAGACCGTGAATAGTATTTGGGATGGCATGAATCACTCAACGGAAGACCGTGAATAGTATTTGGGATGGCATGAATCACTTTCTGGAAGACAGTGAATAGTATTTTGGGATGGCAAGAATCACTTCCTGGAAGACAATGAATAGTATTTTGGGATGGCAAGAATCACTTCCTGGAAGACCGTGAATAGTATTTTGGGATGGCAAGAATCACTTCCTGGAAGACCGTGAATAGTATTTCGGGATGGCATGAATCACTTCCTGGAAGACCGTGAATAGTATTTTGGGATGGCAAGAATCACTTCCTGGAAGACCGTGAATAGTATTTTGGGATGGCATGAATCACTCCCTGGAAGACCGTGAATAGTATTTTGGGATGGCATGAATCACTTCCTGGAAGACCGTGAATAGTATTTTGGGATGGCAAGAATCACTTCCTGGAAGACCGTGAATAGTATTTTGGGATGGCATGAATCACTTCCTGGAAGACCGTGAATAGTATTTTGGGATGGCAATAATCACTTCCTGGAAGACCGTGAATAGTATTTTGGGATGGCATGAATCACTTCCTGGAAGACCGTGAATAGTATTTTGGGATGGCAAGAAACACTTCCTGGAAGACCGTGAATAGTATATTGGGATGGCATGAATCACTCACTGGAAGACCGTGAATAGTATTTTGGGATGGCAAGAATCACTTCCTGGAAGACCGTGAATAGTATTTTGGGATGGCAAGAATCACTTCCTGGAAGACCGTGAATAGTATTTTGGGATGGCATGAATCACTCCCTGGAAGAGAGTGACTAGTATTTTGGGATGGCAAGAATCACTCCCTGGAAGACCGTGAATAGTATTTTGGGATGGCAAGAATCACTTCCTGGAAGACCGCGAATAGTATTTTGGGATGGCAAGAATAACTTCCTGGAAGACCGTGAATAGTATTTTGGGATGGCAAGAATCACTTCCTGGAAGACCGTGAATAGTATTTTGGGATGGCATGAATCACTCCTTACAAGACAGTGAATAGTATTTTGGGTTGGCATGAATCACTCAACGGAAGACCGTGAATAGTATTTGGGATGGCATGAATCACTCAACGGAAGACCGTGAATAGTATTTGGAATGGCATGAATCACTTTCTGGAAGACCGTGAAAAGTATTTGGGATGGCATGAATCACTCAACGGAAGACCGTGAATAGTATTTGGGATGGCATGAATCACTTACTGGAAGACAGTGATTAGTATTTTGGGATGGCATGAATCACTCCCTGGAAGACAGTGAATATTATTTTGGGATGGCATGAATCACTCCCTGGAAGAGAGTGACTAGTACTTTGGGATGGCAAGAATCACTCCCTGGAAGACAGTGAATAGTATTTTGGGATAGCATGAATCACTCCCTAGAAGACATTGAATATTATTTTGGGATGGCAAGAATCACTCCCTGGAAGACATTGAATATTATTTTGGGATGGCATGAATAACTTACTGGAAGACTGTGAATAGTATTTGGGATGGCATGAATAACTTACTGGAAGATCGTGTATATTATTTTGGTATGGCAAGAATCACTTTCATGGGGTCATGCTGACATACTTGATATATAATGTCTTTATAAGGAGATACACAAGTTGGTTGACACCAGCCTCCTGGGGTCATACTTGATATATAATGTCTTTATAAGGAGGATACACAAGTTGGTTGACACTAGCCTCCTGGGGTCATGCTTGATATATAATGTCTTTATAAGGAGGATACACAAGTTGGTTGACACCAGCCTCCTGGGGTCATACTTGATATATAATGTCTTCATAAGGAGGATACACAAGTTGGTTGACACCAGCCTCCTGGGGTCATACTTGATATATAATGTCTTTATAAGGAGGATACACATGTTGGTTGACACCAGCCTCCTGGGGTCATGCTGACAAAGTTGATATATAATGTCTTTATAAGGAGGATACACAAGTTGGTTGACACCAGCCTCCTGGGGTCATACTTGATATATAACGTCTTTATAAGGAGGATACACAAGTTGGTTGACACCAGCCTCCTGGGGTCATACTTGATATATAATGTCTTTATAAGGAGGATACAAATGTTGGTTGACACCAGCCTCCTGGGGTCATACTTGATATATAATTTCTTTATAAGGAGGATACACAAGTTGGTTGACACCAGCCTCCTGGGGTCATACTTGATATATAATGTCTTTATAAGGAGGATACACAAGTTGGTTGACACTAGCCTCCTGGGGTCATACTTGATTAATAATGTCTTTATAAGGAGGATACACAAGTTGGTTGACACCAGCCTCCTGGGGTCATACTTGATATATAATGTCTTTATAAGGAGGATACACAAGTTGGTTGACACCAGCCTCCTGGGGTCATACTTGATATATAATGTCTTTATAAGGAGGATACACAAGTTGGTTGACACCAGCCTCCTGGGGTCATACTTGATATATAATGTCTTTATAAGGAGGATACACATGTTGGTTGACACCAGCCTCCTGGGGTCATGCTTACATACTTGATATATAATGTCTTTATAAGGAGGATACACAAGTTGGTTGACACCAGCCTCCTGGGGTCATACTTGATATATAATGTCTTTATAAGGAGGATACACAAGTTGGTTGACACCAGCCTCCTGGGGTCATGCTGATATACTTGATATATAATGTCTTTATAAGGAGGATACACAAGTTGGTTGACACCAGCCTCCTGGGGTCATACTTGATATATAATGTCTTTATAAGGAGGATACACAAGTTGGTTGACACTAGCCTCCTGGGGTCATACTTGATATATAATGTCTTTATAAGGAGGATACACAAGTTGGTTGACAGCTGCCTCCTGGGGTCATACTTGATATATAATGTCTTTATAAGGAGGATACACAAGTTGGTTGACACCAGCCTCCTGGGGTCATACTTGATATATAATGTCTTTATAAGGAGGATACACAAGTTGGTTGACACCAGCTTCCTGGGGTCATACTTGATATATAATGTCTTTATAAGGAGGATACACAAGTTGGTTGACAGCTGCCTCCTTGGGTCATACTTGATATATAATGTCTTTATAAGGAGGATACACAAGTTGGTTGACACCAGCCTCCTGGGGTCTTACTTGATATATAATGTCTTTATAAGGAGGATACACAAGTTGTTTGACAGCCGACTCCTGGGGTCATGCTGACATACTTGATATATAATGTCTTTATAAGGAGGATGCACATGTTGGTTGACAGCCGCCTCCCGGGGTCATGCTGACATACTTGATATATAATGTCTTTATAAGGAGGATACACAAATTGGTTGACACCAGCCTCCTGGGGTCATACTTGATATATAATGTCTTTATAAGGAGGATACACAAGTTGGTTGACACTAGCCTCCTGGGGTCATGCTTGATATATAATGTCTTTATAAGGACATACACATGTTGGTTGACACCAGCCTCCTGGGGTCATACCTGATATATAATGTCTTTATAAGGAGGATACACAAGTTGGTTGACACTAGCCTCCTGGGGTCATACTTGATATATAATGTCTTTATAAGGAGGATACACAAGTTGGTTGACACTAGCCTCCTGAGGTCATACTTGATATATATTGTCTTTATAAGGAGGATACACAAGTTGGTTGACACCAGCCTCCTGGGGTCATACTTGATATATAACGTCTTTATAAGGAGGATACACAAGTTGGTTGACACCAGCCTCCTGGGGTCATACTTGATATATAATGTCTTTATAAGGAGGATACACAAGTTGGTTGACACCAGCCTCCTGGGGTCATGCTGACGTACTTGATATACAACGTCTTTATAAGGAGGATACACATGTTGGTTGACACCAGCCTCCTGGGGTCATACTTGATATATAACGTCTTTATAAGGAGGATACACAAGTTGGTTGACACCAGCCTCCTGGGGTCATGCTGACATACTTGATATATAATGTCTTTATAAGGAGAATACACAAGTTGGTTGACACTAGCCTCCTGGGGTCATACTTGATATATAACGTCTTTATAAGGAGGATACACAAGTTGGTTGACACCAGCCTCCTGGGGTCATACTTGATATATAATGTCTTTATAAGGAGGATACACATGTTGGTTGACACCAGCCTCCTGGGGTTATACTTGATATATAACGTCTTTATAAGGAGGATACACAAGTTGGTTGACACCAGCCTCCTGGGGTCATACTTGATATATAACGTCTTTATAAGGAGGATGCACAAGTTGGTTGACACCAGCCTCCTGGGGTCATGCTGACAAAGTTGATATATAATGTCTTTATAAGGAGGATACACAAGTTGGTTGACACCAGCCTCCTGGGGTCATACTTGATATATAACGTCTTTATAAGGAGAATACACAAGTTGCTTGACACCAGCCTCCTGGGGTCATACTTGATATATAATGTCTTTATAAGGAGGATACAAATGTTGGTTGACACCAGCCTCCTGGGGTCATACTTGATATATAATGTCTTTAGAAGGAGGATACAAATGTTGGTTGACACCAGCCTCCTGGGGTCATACTTGATATATAATGTCTTTATAAGGAGTATACACAAGTTGGTTGACACCAGCCTCCTGGGGTCATACTTGATATATAATGTCTTTATAAGAAGGATACACAAGTTGGTTGACACCAGCCTCCTGGGGTCATACTTGATATATAATGTCTTTATAAGGAGGATACACAAGTTGGTTGACACCAGCCTCCTGGGGTCATACTTGATATATAATGTCTTTATAAGGAGGATACACAAGTTGGTTGACACCAGTCTCCTGGGGTCATACTTGATATATAATGTCTTTATAAGAAGGATACACAAGTTGGTTGACACCAGCCTCCTGGGGTGATAGTTGATATATAATGTCTTTATAAGGAGGATACACATGTTGGTTGACACCAGCCTCCTGGTGTCATACTTGATATATAATGTCTTTATAAGGAGGATACACAAGTTGGTTGACACCAGCCTCCTGGGGTCATACTTGATATATAATGTCTTTATAAGGAGGATACACAAGTTGGTTGACACCAGCCTCCTGGGGTCATACTTGATATATAATGTCTTTAGAAGGAGGATACAAATGTTGGTTGACACCAGCCTCCTGGGGTCATACTTGATATATAATGTCTTTATAAGGAGGATACACAAGTTGGTTGACACCAGCCTCCTGGGGTCATACTTGATATATAATGTCTTTATAAGGAGGATACACAAGTTGGTTGACACTTGCCTCCTGGGGTCATACTTGATATATAATGTCTTTATAAGAAGGATACACAAGTTGGTTGACACCAGCCTCCTGGGGTCATACTTGATATATAATGTCTTTATAAGAAGGATACACAAGTTGGTTGACACCAGCCTCCTGGGGTGATAGTTGATATATAATGTCTTTATAAGGAGGATACACATGTTGGTTGACACCAGCCTCCTGGTGTCATACTTGATATATAATGTCTTTATAAGGAGGATACACAAGTTGGTTGACACCAGCCTCCTGGGGTCATGCTTGATATATAATGTCTTTATAAGGAGGATACACATGTTGGTTGACACCAGCCTCCTGGGGTCATACTTGATATAAAACGTCTTTATAAGGAGGATACACAAGTTGGTTGACACCAGCCTCCTGGGGTCATACTTGATATATAATGTCTTTATAAGGAGGATACACAAGTTGGTTGACACTAGCCTTGTGGGGTCATGCTTGATATATAATGTCTTTATAAGGAGATGCACATGTTGGTTGAGACCAGCCTCCTGGGGTCATACTTGATATATAATGTCTTTATAAGGAGGATACACAAGTTGTTTGACACCAGCCTCCTGGGGTCATACTTGATATATAATGTCTTTATAAGGAGGATACACATGTTGGTTGACACTAGCCTCCTGGGGTCATACTTGATATATAATGTCTTTATAAGGAGGATACACAAGTTGGTTGACACTAGCCTCCTGGGTTCATACTTGATATATAATGTCTTTATAAGGAGGATACACAAGTTAGTTGACACTAGCCTCCTGGGGTCATACTTGATATATAATGTCATTATAAGGAGGATACACAAGTTGGTTGACACCAGCCTCCTGAGGTCATACTTGATATTTAATGTCTTTATAAGGAGGATACACAAGTTGGTTGACACCAGCCTCCTGGGGTCATACTTGATATATAATGTCTTTATAAGGAGGATACACAAGTTGGTTGACACTAGACTCCTGGGGTCATACTTGATATATAATGTCTTTATGAGGAGGATGCACAAGTTGCTTGACACTAGCCTCCTGGGATCATACTTGATATATAATGTCTTTATAAGGAGGATACGCAAGTTGGTTGACACTAGCCTCCTGGGGTCATGCTTGATATATAATGTCTTTATAAGGAGGATACACAAGTTGGTTGACACCAGCCTCCTGGGGTCATACTTGATATATAATGTCTTTATAAGGAGGATACACAAGTTGGTTGACACCAGCCTCCTGGGGTCATACTTGATATATAACGTCTGGTGTAACGTCTTTATAAGGAGGATATTCAAGTTGGTTGCCACCAGCCTCCTGGGGTCATACTGACATACTTGATATATAATGTCTTTATAAGGAGGATACACAAGTTGGTTGACACTAGCCTCCTGGGGTCATACTTGATATATAATGTCTTTATAAGGAGGATACACAAGTTGGTTGACACCAGCCTCCTGGGGTCATACTTGATATATAATGTCTTTATAAGGAGGATACACAAGTTGGTTGACACTTGCCTCCTGGGGTCATACTTGATATATAATGTCTTTATAAGGAGGATACACAAGTTGGTTGACACCAGCCTCCTGGGGTCATACTTGATATATAATGTCTTTATAAGGAGGATACACAAGTTGGTTGACACCAGCCTCCTGGGGTCATACTTGATATATAATGTCTTTATAAGAAGGATACACAAGTTGTTTGACACCAGCCTCCTGGGGTGATAGTTGATATATAATGTCTTTATAAGGAGGATACACATGTTGGTTGACACCAGCCTCCTGGTGTCATACTTGATATATAATGTCTTTATAAGGAGGATACACAAGTTGGTTGACACCAGCCTCCTGGGGTCATACTTGATATATAATGTCTTTATAAGGAGGATACACAAGTTGGTTGACACCAGCCTCCTGGGGTCATACTTGATATATAATGTCTTTATAAGGAGGATACACAAGTTGGTTGACACCAGCCTCCTGGGGTCATACTTGATATATAATGTCTTTATAAGGAGGATACGCAAGTTGGTTGACACTAGCCTCCTGGGGTCATACATGATATATAATGTCTTTATAAGGAGGATACACAAGTTGGTTGACACCAGCCTCCTGGGGTCATGCTTGATATATAATGTCTTTATAAGGAGGATACACATGTTGGTTGACACCAGCCTCCTGGGGTCATACTTGATATATAACGTCTTTATAAGGAGGATACACAAGTTGGTTGACACCAGCCTCCTGGGGTCATACTTGATATATAATGTCTTTATAAGGAGGATACACAAGTTGGTTGACACTAGCCTCGTGGGGTCATGCTTGATATATAATGTCTTTATAAGGAGATGCACATGTTGGTTGAGACCAGCCTCCTGGGGTCATCCTTGATATATAATGTCTTTATAAGGAGGATACACAAGTTGGTTGACACCAGCCTCCTGGGGTCATACTTGATATATAATGTCTTTATAAGGAGGATACACAAGTTGGTTGACACCAGCCTCCTGGGGTCATACTTGATATATAACGTCTGGTGTAACGTCTTTATAAGGAGGATATACAAGTTGGTTGCCACCAGCCTCCTGGGGTCATACTGACATACTTGATATATAATGTCTTTATAAGGAGGATGCACAAGTTGGTTGACACTAGCCTCCTGGGGTCATACTTGATATATAATGTCTTTATAAGGAGGATACACAAGTTGGTTGACACTAGCCTCCTAGGGTCATACTTGATATATAATGTCTTTATAAGGAGGATACACAAATTGGTTGACACCAGCCTCCTGGGGTCTTACTTGATATATAATGTCTTTATAAGGAGGATACACAAGTTGGTTGACACCAGCCTCCTGGGGTCATACTTGATATATAATGTCTTTATAAGGAGGATACACAAGTTGGTTGATACCAGCCTCCTGGGGTCATACTTGATATATAATGTCTTTATAAGGAGGATACACATGTTGGTTGACACCAGCCTCCTGGGGTCATGCTTACATACTTGATATATAATGTCTTTATAAGGAGGATACACAAGTTGGTTGACACCAGCCTCCTGGGGTCATACTTGATATATAATGACTTTATAAGGAGGATACACAAGTTGGTTGACACCAGCCTCCTGGGGTCATGCTGACATACTTGATATATAATGTCTTTATAAGGAGGATACACAAGTTGGCTGACACCAGCCTCCTGGGGTCATACTTGATATATAATGTCTTTATAAGGAGGATACACAAGTTGGTTGACACCAGCCTCCTGGGGTCATACTTGATATATAATGTCTTTATAAGGAGGATACACGTTGGTTGACACCAGCCTCCTGGGGTCATGCTTGAGATATAATGTCTTTATAAGGAGGATACACAAATTGGTTGACACCAGCCTCCTGGGGTCATACTTACATACTTGATATATAATGTCTTTATAAGGAGGATACACAAGTTGGTTGACACTAGCCTCCTGGTGTCATACTTGATATATAACGTCTTTATAAGGAGGATACACATGTTGGTTGACACCAGCCTCCTGGGGTCATGCTGAGATACTTGATATATAATGTCTTTATAAGGAGGATACACAAATTGGTTGACACCAGCCTCCTCGGGTCATACTTACATACTTGATATATAACGTCTTTATAAGGAGGGTACACAAATTGGTTGACAGCCGCCTCCTGGTGTCATACTTGATATATAATGTCTTTATAAGGATGATACACAAGTTGGTTGACACCAGCCTCCTGAGGTCATACTTACATACTTGATATATAATGTCTTTATAAGGAGGATACACATGTTGGTTGACACCAGCCTCCTGGGGTCATACTTGATATATAATGTCTTTATAAGGAGGATACACATGTTGGTTGACACCAACCTCCTGGGGTCATACTTGATATATAATGTCTTTATAAGGAGGATACACAAGTTGGTTGACAGCAGCCTACTGGGGTGATACTTGATATATAATGTCTTTATGAGGAGGATACACAAGTTGGTTGACACCAGCCTCCTGGGGTCATACTTGATATATAATGTCTTTATAAGGAGGATACACATGTTGGTTGACACCAGCCTCCTGGGGTCATGCTTACATACTTGATATATAATGTCTTTATAAGGAGGATACACAAGTTGGTTGACACCAGCCTCCTGGGGTCATACTTGATATATAATGTCTTTATAAGGAGGATACTCAAGTTGGTTGACACCAGCCTCCTGGGGTCATGCTGACATACTTGATATATAATGTCTTTATAAGGAGAATACACAAGTTGGTTGACACCAGCCTCCTGGGGTCATACTTGATATATAATGTCTTTATAAGGAGGATACACAAGTTGGTTGACACCAGCCTCCTGGGGTCATACTTGATATATAACGTCTGGTGTAACGTCTTTATAAGGAGGATATACAAGTTGGTTGCCACCAGCCTCCTGGGGTCATACTGACATACTTGATATATAATGTCTTTATAAGGAAGATACACAAGTTGGTTGACACTAGCCTCCTGGGTCATACTTGATATATAATGTCTTTATAAGGAGGATACACAAGTTGGTTGACACCAGCCTCCTGGGGTCATACTTGATATATAATGTCTTTATAAGGAGGATACACAAGTTTGTTGACACTTGCCTCCTGGGGTCATACTTGATATATAATGTCTTTATAAGGAGGATACACAAGTTGGTTGACACCAGCCTCCTGGGGTCATACTTGATATATAATGTCTTTATATGGAGGGTACACAAGTTGGTTGACACCAGCCTCCTGGGGTCATACTTGATATATAATGTCTTTATAAGAAGGATACACAAGTTGTTTGACACCAGCCTCCTGTGGTGATAGTTGATATATAATGTCTTTATAAGGAGGATACACATGTTGGTTGACACCAGCCTCCTGGTGTCATACTTGATATATAATGTCTTTATAAGGAGGATACACAAGTTGGTTGACACCAGCCTCCTGGGGTCATACTTGATATATAATGTCTTTATAAGGAGGATACACAAGTTGGTTGACACCAGCCTCCTGAGGTCATACTTGATATATAATGTCTTTATAAGGAGGATACACAAGTTGGTTGACACCAGCCTCCTGGGGTCATACTTGATATATAATGTCTTTATAAGGAGGATACGCAAGTTGGTTGACACTAGCCTCCTGGGGTCATACATGATATATAATGTCTTTATAAGGAGGATACACAAGTTGGTTGACACCAGCCTCCTGGGGTCATGCTTGATATATAATGTCTTTATAAGGAGGATACACATGTTGGTTGACACCATCCTCCTGGGGTCATACTTGATATATAACATCTTTATAAGGAGGATACACAAGTTGGTTGACACCAGCCTCCTGGGGTCATACTTGATATATAATGTCTTTATAAGGATGATACACAAGTTGGTTGACACTAGCCTCGTGGGGTCATGCTTGATATATAATGTCTTTATAAGGAGATGCACATGTTGGTTGAGACCAGCCTCCTGGGGTCATACTTGATATATAATGTCTTTATAAGGAGGATACACAAGTTGGTTGACACCAGCCTCCTGGGGTCATACTTGATATATAATGTCTTTATAAGGAGGATACACATGTTGGTTGACACTAGCCTCCTGGGGTCATACTTGATATATAATGTCTTTATAAGGAGGATACACAAGTTGGTTGACACTAGCCTCCTGGGGTCATACTTGATATATAATGTCTTTATAAGGAGGATACACAAGTTGGTTGACACTAGCCTCCTGGGGTCATACTTGATATGTAATGTCTTTATAAGGAGGGTACACAAGTTGGTTGACACCAGCCTCCTGGGGTCATACTTGATATATAATGTCTTTATAAGGAGGATACACAAGTTGGTTGACACCAGCCTCCTGGGGTCATACTTGATATATAATGTCTTTATAAGGAGGATACACAAGTTGGTTGACACTAGCCTCCTGGGGCCATACTTGATATATAATGTCTTTATGATGAGGATGCACAAGTTGCTTGACACTAGCCTCCTGGGATCATACTTGATATATAATGTCTTTATAAGGAGGATACACAAGTTGGTTGACACTAGCCTCCTGGGGTCATGCTTGATATATAATGTCTTTATAAGGAGGATACACAAGTTGGTTGACACCAGCCTCCTGGGGTCATACTTGATATATAATGTCTTTATAAGGAGGATACACAAGTTGGTTGACACCAGCCTCCTGGTGTCATACTTGATATATAACGTCTGGTGTAACGTCTTTATAAGGAGGATATACAAGTTGGTTGCCACCAGCCTCCTGGGGTCATACTGACATACTTGATATATAATGTCTTTATAAGGAGGATACACAAGTTGGTTGACACTAGCCTCCTGGGGTCATACTTGATATATAATGTCTTTATAAGGAGGATACACAAGTTGGTTGACACTAGCCTCCTGGGGTCATACTTGATATATAATGTCTTTATAAGGAGGATACACAAGTTGGTTGACACCAGCCTCCTGGGGTCTTACTTGATATATAATGTCTTTATAAGGAGGATACACAAGTTGGTTGACACCAGCCTCCTGGGGTCATACTTGATATATAATGTCTTTATAAGGAGGATACACAAGTTGGTTGACACCAGCCTCCTGGGGTCATACTTGATATATAATGTCTTTATAAGGAGGATACACATGTTAGTTGACACCAGCCTCCTGGGGTCATGCTTACATACTTGATATATAATGTCTTTATAAGGAGGATACACAAGTTGGTTGACACCAGCCTCCTGGGGTCATACTTGATATATAATGACTTTATAAGGAGGATACACAAGTTGGTTGACACCAGCCTCCTGGGGTCATGCTGACATACTTGATATATAATGTCTTTATAAGGAGGATACACAAGTTGGCTGACACCAGCCTCCTGGGGTCATACTTGATATATAATGTCTTTATAAGGAGGATAGACAAGTTGGTTGACACTAGCCTCCTGGGGTCATACTTGATATATAATGTCTTTATAAGGAGGATACACAAATTGGTTGACACCAGCCTCCTGGGGTCATACTTACATACTTGATATATAATGTCTTTATAAGGAGGATACACAAGTTGGTTGACACTAGCCTCCTGGTGTCATACTTGATATATAACGTCTTTATAAGGAGGATACACATGTTGGTTGACACCAGCCTCCTGGGGTCATGCTGAGATACTTGATATATAATGTCTTTATAAGGAGGATACACAAGTTGGTTGACACCAGCCTCCTGGGGTCATACTTGATATATAATGTCTTTATAAGGAGGATACACAAGTTGGTTGACACCAGCCTCCTGGGGTCATACTTGATATATAATGTCTTTATAAGGAGGATACACAAGTTGGTTGACACCAGCCTCCTGGGGTCATACTGACATACTTGATATATAATGTCTTTATAAGGAGGATACACAAGTTGGTTGACACTAGCCTCCTGGGGTCATACTTGATATATAATGTCTTTATAAGGAGGATACACATGTTGGTTGACCCCAGCCTCCTGGGGTCATGTTGACATACTTGATATATAATGTCTTTATAAGGAGGATACACAAGTTGGTTGACACCAGCCTCCTGGGGTCATACTTGATATATAATGTCTTTATAAGGAGGATACACAAGTTGGTTGACACCAGCCTCCTGGGGTCATACTTGATATATAATGTGTTTATAAGGAGGATACACAAGTTGGTTGACACCAGCCTCCTGGGGTCATACTTGATATATAACGTCTTTATAAGGAGGATACACAAGTTGGTTGACACCAGCCTCCTGGGGTCATACTTGATATATAATGTCTTTATAAGGAGGATACACAAGTTGGTTGACACCAGCCTCCTGGGGTCATGCTGACGTACTTGATATACAACGTCTTTATAAGGAGGATACACATGTTGGTTGACACCAGCCTCCTGGGGTCATGCTGACATACTTGATATATAATGTCTTTATAAGGAGGATACACATGTTGGTTGACACCAGCCTCCTGGGGTCATACTTGATATATAATGTCTTTTTAAGGGGGATACACAAGTTGGTTGACACTAGCCTCCTGGTGTCATACTTGATATGTAATGTCTTTATAAGGAGGATACACAAGTTGGTTGACACCAGCCTCCTGGGGTCATGCTTGATATATAATGTCTTTATAAGGAGGATACACAAGTTGGTTGACACTAGCCTCCTGGGGTCATGCTTGATATATAATGTCTTTATAAGGAGGATACACATGTTGGTTGACACCAGCCTCCTGGTGTCATACTTGATATATAATGTCTTTATAAGGAGGATCCACAAGTTGGTTGACACCAGCCTCCTGGGGTCATACTTGATATATAACGTCTTTATAAGGAGGATACACAAGTTGGTTGACACCAGCCTCCTGGGGTCATACTTGATATATAATGTCTTTATAAGGAGGATACGCAAGTTGGTTGACACTAGCCTCCTGGGGTCATACTTGATATATAACGTCTTTATAAGGAGGATACACAAGTTGGTTGACACCAGCCTCCTGGGGTCATACTTGATATATAATGTCTTTATAAGGAGGATACACAAGTTGGTTGACACTAGCCTCCTGGGGTCATACTTGATATATAATGTCTTTATAAGGAGGATACACATGTTGGTTGACACCAGCCTCCTGGAGTCATACTTGATATATAATGTCTTTATAAGGAGGATACACAAGTTGGTTGACAACTGCCTCCTGGGGTCATACTTGATATATAATGTCTTTATAAGGAGGATACACAAGTTGGTTGACACCAGCCTCCTGGGGTCATACTTGATATATAATGTCTTTATAAGGAGGATACACAAGTTGGTTGACACCAGCCTCCTGGGGTCATACTTGATATATAATGTCTTTATAAGGAGGATACACAAGTTGGTTGACGCTAGCCTCCTGGGGTCATACTTGATATATAATGTCTTTATAAGGAGGATACACAAGTTGGTTGACACTAGCCTCCTGGGATCATACTTGATATATAATGTCTTTATAAGGAGGATACACAAGTTGGTTGCCACCAGCCTCCTGGGGTCATACTTGATATATAATGTCTTTATAAGGATGATACACAAGTTGGTTGACACCAGCGTCCTGGGGTCATACTTGATATATAATGTCTTAATAAGGAGGATACACAAGTTGGTTGTCACCAGCCTCCTGGGGTCATACTTGATATATAATGTCTTTATAAGGAGGATACACATGTTGGTTGACACTAGCCTCCTGGGGTCATACTTGATATATAATGTCTTTATAAGGAGGATACACAAGTTGGTTGACACCAGCCCCCTGGGGTCATACTTGATATATAACATCTTTATAAGGAGGATACACAAGTTGGTTGACACCAGCCTCCTGGGGTCATGCTTACATACTTGATATATAATGTCTTTATAAGGAGAATACACATGTTGGTTGACACCAGCCTCCTGGGGTCATATATATAATGTCTTTATAAGGAGGATACACAAGTTGGTTGACACCAGCCTCCTGGGGTCATACTTTATATGTAATGTCTTTATAAGGAGGATACACAAGTTGGTTGACACTAGCCTCCTGGGGTCATACTTGATATATAATGTCTTTATAAGGAGGATACACAAGTTGGTTGACACTAGCCTCCTGGGGTCATACTTGATATATAATGTCTTTATAAGGAGGATACACAAGTTGGTTGACACTAGCCTCCTGGGGTCATGCTTACATACTTGATATATAATGTCTTTATAAGGAGGATACACAAGTTGGTTGACACCAGCCTCCTGGGGTCATACTTGATATATAACACCTTTATAAGGAGGATACACAAGTTGGTTGACACCAGCCTCCTGGGGTCATGCTGACATACTTGATATATAATGTCTTTATAAGGAGGATACACACGTTGGTTGACACCAGCCTCCTGGGGTCATACTGACATACTTGATATATAATGTCTTTATAAGGAGGATACACAAGTTGGTTGACACTAGCCTCCTGGGGTCATACTTGATATATAATGTCTTTATAAGGAGGATACACATGTTGGTTGACCCCAGCCTCCTGGGGTCATGTTGACATACTTGATATATAATGTCTTTATAAGGAGGATACACAAGTTGGTTGACACCAGCCTCCTGGGGTCATACTTGATATATAATGTCTTTATAAGGAGGATACACAAGTTGGTTGACACCAGCCTCCTGGGGTCATACTTGATATATAATGTCTTTTTAAGGGGGATACACAAGTTGGTTGACACTAGCCTCCTGGTGTCATACTTGATATGTAATGTCTTTATAAGGAGGATACACAAGTTGGTTGACACTAGCCTCCTGGGGGTCATGCTTGATATATAATGTCTTTATAAGGAGGATACACAAGTTGGTTGACACTAGCCTCCTGGGGTCATGCTTGATATATAATGTCTTTATAAGGAGGATACACATGTTGGTTGACACCAGCCTCCTGGTGTCATACTTGATATATAATGTCTTTATAAGGAGGATCCACAAGTTGGTTGACACCAGCCTCCTGGGGTCATACTTGATATATAACGTCTTTATAAGGAGGATACACAAGTTGGTTGACACCAGCCTCCTGGGGTCATACTTGATATATAATGTCTTTATAAGGAGGATACGCAAGTTGGTTGACACTAGCCTCCTGGGGTCATACTTGATATATAACGTCTTTATAAGGAGGATACACAAGTTGGTTGACACCAGCCTCCTGGGGTCATACTTGATATATAATGTCTTTATAAGGAGGATACACAAGTTGGTTGACACTAGCCTCCTGGGGTCATACTTGATATATAATGTCTTTATAAGGAGGATACACATGTTGGTTGACACCAGCCTCCTGGAGTCATACTTGATATATAATGTCTTTATAAGGAGGATACACAAGTTGGTTGACAACTGCCTCCTGGGGTCATACTTGATATATAATGTCTTTATAAGGAGGATACACAAGTTGGTTGACACCAGCCTCCTGGGGTCATACTTGATATATAATGTCTTTATAAGGAGGATACACCAGTTGGTTGACACCAGCCTCCTGGGGTCATACTTGATATATAATGTCTTTATAAGGAGGATACGCAAGTTGGTTGACGCTAGCCTCCTGGGGTCATACTTGATATATAATGTCTTTATAAGGAGGATACACAAGTTGGTTGACACTAGCCTCCTGGGATCATACTTGATATATAATGTCTTTATAATGAGGATACACAAGTTGGTTGCCACCAGCCTCCTGGGGTCATACTTGATATATAATGTCTTTATAAGGATGATACACAAGTTGGTTGACACCAGCGTCCTGGGGTCATACTTGATATATAATGTCTTAATAAGGAGGATACACAAGTTGGTTGTCACCAGCCTCCTGGGGTCATACTTGATATATAATGTCTTTATAAGGAGGATACACATGTTGGTTGACACTAGCCTCCTGGGGTCATACTTGATATATAATGTCTTTATAAGGAGGATACACAAGTTGGTTGACACCAGCCTCCTGGGGTCATACTTGATATATAACATCTTTATAAGGAGGATACACAAGTTGGTTGACACCAGCCTCCTGGGGTCATGCTTACATACTTGATATATAATGTCTTTATAAGGAGAATACACATGTTGGTTGACACCAGCCTCCTGGGGTCATATATATAATGTCTTTATAAGGAGGATACACAAGTTGGTTGACACCAGCCTCCTGGGGTCATACTTTATATGTAATGTCTTTATAAGGTGGATACACAAGTTGGTTGACACTAGCCTCCTGGGGTCATACTTGATATATAATGTCTTTATAAGGAGGATACACAAGTTGGTTGACACTAGCCTCCTGGGGTCATACTTGATATATAATGTTTTTATAAGGAGGATACACAAGTTGGTTGACACTAGCCTCCTGGGGTCATGCTTACATACTTGATATATAATGTCTTTATAAGGAGGATACACAAGTTGGTTGACACCAGCCTCCTGGGGTCATACTTGATATATAACATCTTTATAAGGAGGATACACAAGTTGGTTGACACCAGCCTCCTGGGGTCATGCTGACATACTTGATATATAATGTCTTTATAAGGAGGATACACACGTTGGTTGACACCAGCCTCCTGGGGTCATACTGACATACTTGATATATAATGTCTTTATAAGGAGGATACACAAGTTGGTTGACACTAGCCTCCTGGGGTCATACTTGATATATAATGTCTTTATAAGGAGGATACACATGTTGGTTGACCCCAGCCTCCTGGGGTCATGTTGACATACTTGATATATAATGTCTTTATAAGGAGGATACACAAGTTGGTTGACACCAGCCTCCTGGGGTCATACTTGATATATAATGTCTTTATAAGGAGGATACACAAGTTGGTTGACACCAGCCTCCTGGGGTCATACTTGATATATAATGTCTTTATAAGGAGGATACACAAGTTGGTTGACACCAGCCTCCTGGGGTCATACTTGATATATAATGTCTTTATAAGGAGGATACACAAGTTGGTTGACACCAGCCTCCTGGGGTCATACTTGATATATAATGTCTTTATAAGGAGGATACACAAGTTGGTTGACACCAGCCTCCTGGGGTCATGCTGACGTACTTGATATACAACGTCTTTATAAGGAGGATACACATGTTGGTTGACACCAGCCTCCTGGGGTCATGCTGACATACTTGATATATAATGTCTTTATAAGGAGGATACACATGTTGGTTGACACCAGCCTCCTGGGGTCATACTTGATATATAATGTCTTTATAAGGAGGATACACAAGTTGGTTGACACTAGCCTCCTGGTGTCATACTTGATATGTAATGTCTTTATAAGGAGGATACACAAGTTGGTTGACGCTAGCCTCCTGGGGTCATGCTTGATATATAATGTCTTTATAAGGAGGATACACAAGTTGGTTGACACTAGCCTCCTGGGGTCATGCTTGATATATAATGTCTTTATAAGGAGGATACACATGTTGGTTGACACCAGCCTCCTGGTGTCATACTTGATATATAATGTCTTTATAAGGAGGATACACAAGTTGGTTGACACCAGCCTCCTGGGGTCATACTTGATATATAATGTCTTTATAAGGAGGATACACAAGTTGGTTGACACCAGCCTCCTGGGGTCATACTTGATATATAATGTCTTTATAAGGAGGATACACATGTTGGTTGACACCAGCCTCCTGGGGTCATGCTTACATACTTGATATATAATGTCTTTATAAGGAGGATACACAAGTTGGTTGACACCAGCCTCCTGGGGTCATACTTGATATATAATGACTTTATAAGGAGGATGCACAAGTTGGTTGACACCAGCCTCCTGGGGTCATGCTGACATACTTGATATATAATGTCTTTATAAGGAGGATACACAAGTTGGCTGACACCAGCCTCCTGGGGTCATACTTGATATATAATGTCTTTATAAGGAGGATACACAAGTTGGTTGACACTAGCCTCCTGGGGTCATACTTGATATATAATGTCTTTATAAGGAGGATACACAAGTTGGTTGACATCTGCCTCCTGGGGTCATACTTGATATATAATGTCTTTATAAGGAGGATACACAAGTTGGTTGACACCAGCCTCCTGGAGTCATACTTGATATATAATGTCTTTATAAGGAGGATACACAAGTTGGTTGACACCAGCCTCCTGGGGTCATACTTGATATATAATGTCTTTATAAGGAGGATACACGTTGGTTGACAGCAGCCTCCTGGGGTCATGGTTGATATATAATGTCTTTATAAGGAGGATACACAAATTGGTTGACACCAGCCTCCTGGGGTCATACTTACATACTTGATATATAATGTCTTTATAAGGAGGATACACAAGTTGGTTGACACTAGCCTCCTGGTGTCATACTTGATATATAACGTCTTTATAAGGAGTATACACATGTTGGTTGACACCAGCCTCCTGGGGTCATGCTGAGATACTTGATATATAATGTCTTTATAAGGAGGATACACAAATTGGTTGACACCAGCCTCCTCGGGTCATACTTACATACTTGATATATAACGTCTTTATAAGGAGGGTACACAAATTGGTTGACAGCCGCCTCCTGGTGTCATACTTGATATATAATGTCTTTATAAGGAGGATACACAAGTTGGTTGACACCAGCCTCCTGAGGTCATACTTACATACTTGATATATAATGTCTTTATAAGGAGGATACACATGTTGGTTGACACCAGCCTCCTGGGGTCATACTTGATATGTAATGTCTTTATAAGGAGGATACACATGGTTGACACCAACCTCCTGGGGTCATACTTGATATATAATGTCTTTATAAGGAGGATACACAAGTTGGTTGACAGCAGCCTCCTGGGGTGATACTTGATATATAATGTCTTTATGAGGAGGATACACAAGTTGGTTGACACCAGCCTCCTGGGGTCATGCTTACATACTTGATATACAATGTCTTTATAAGGAGGATACCCAAGTTGGTTGACACCAGCCTCCTGGGGTCATACTTGATATATAATGTCTTTATAAGGAGGATACACAAGTTGGTTGACACCAGCCTCCTGGGGTCATGCTGACATACTTGATATATAATGTCTTTATAAGGAGGGTACACAAGTTGGTTGACACCAGCCTCCTGGGGTCATACTTGATATATAATGTCTTTATAAGGAGGATACACAAGTTGGTTGACACTAGCCTCCTGGGGTCATACTTGATATATAATGTCTTTATAGGGAGGATACACAAGTTGGTTGACACTAGCCTCCTGGGGTCATACTTGATATATAATATCTTTATAAGGAGGATACACAAGTTGGTTGACACCAGCCTCCTGGGGTCATACTTGATATATAATGTCTTTATAAGGAGGATACACAAGTTGGTTGACACTAGCCTCCTGGGGTCATACTTGATATATAACGTCTTTATAAGGAGGATACACATGTTGGTTGACACCAGCCTCCTGGGGTCATGCTTGATATATAATGTCTTTATAAGGAGGATACACAAGTTGGTTGACAGCAGCCTCCTGGGGTCATACTTGATATATAATGTCTTTATAAGGAGGATATACAAGTTGTTTGACAGCCGCCTCCTGGGGTCATGCTGACATACTTGATATATAATGTGTTTATAAGGAGGATACACAAGTTGGTTGACACCAGCCTCCTGGGGTCATACTTGATATATAATGTCTTTATAAGGAGGATACACAAGTTGGTTGACACCAGCCTCCTGGGGTCATACTGACATACTTGATATATAATGTCTTTATAAGGAGGATACACAAGTTGGTTGACACTAGCCTCCTGGGGTCATACTTGATATATAATGTCTTTATAAGGAGGATACACATGTTGGTTGACCCCAGCCTCCTGGGGTCATGTTGACATACTTGATATATAATGTCTTTATAAGGAGGATACACAAGTTGGTTGACACCAGCCTCCTGGGGTCATACTTGATATATAATGTCTTTATAAGGAGGATACACAAGTTGGTTGACACCAGCCTCCTGGGGTCATACTTGATATATAATGTGTTTATAAGGAGGATACACAAGTTGGTTGACACCAGCCTCCTGGGGTCATACTTGATATATAACGTCTTTATAAGGAGGATACACAAGTTGGTTGACACCAGCCTCCTGGGGTCATACTTGATATATAATGTCTTTATAAGGAGGATACACAAGTTGGTTGACACCAGCCTCCTGGGGTCATGCTGACGTACTTGATATACAACGTCTTTATAAGGAGGATACACATGTTGGTTGACACCAGCCTCCTGGGGTCATGCTGACATACTTGATATATAATGTCTTTATAAGGAGGATACACATGTTGGTTGACACCAGCCTCCTGGGGTCATACTTGATATATAATGTCTTTTTAAGGGGGATACACAAGTTGGTTGACACTAGCCTCCTGGTGTCATACTTGATATGTAATGTCTTTATAAGGAGGATACACAAGTTGGTTGACACTAGCCTCCTGGGGTCATGCTTGATATATAATGTCTTTATAAGGAGGATACACAAGTTGGTTGACACTAGCCTCCTGGGGTCATGCTTGATATATAATGTCTTTATAAGGAGGATACACTTGTTGGTTGACACCAGCCTCCTGGTGTCATACTTGATATATAATGTCTTTATAAGGAGGATACACAAGTTGGTTGACAGCAGCCTCCTGGGGTCATACTTGATATATAACGTCTTTATAAGGAGGATACACAAGTTGGTTGACACCAGCCTCCTGGGGTCATACTTGATATATAATGTCTTTATAAGGAGGATACGCAAGTTGGTTGACACTAGCCTCCTGGGGTCATACTTGATATATAACGTCTTTATAAGGAGGATACACAAGTTGGTTGACACCAGCCTCCTGGGGTCATACTTGATATATAATGTCTTTATAAGGAGGATACACAAGTTGGTTGACACTAGCCTCCTGGGGTCATACTTGATATATAATGTCTTTATAAGGAGGATACACATGTTGGTTGACACCAGCCTCCTGGAGTCATACTTGATATATAATGTCTTTATAAGGAGGATACACAAGTTGGTTGACAACTGCCTCCTGGGGTCATACTTGATATATAATGTCTTTATAAGGAGGATACACAAGTTGGTTGACACCAGCCTCCTGGGGTCATACTTGATATATAATGTCTTTATAAGGAGGATACACAAGTTGGTTGACACCAGCCTCCTGGGGTCATACTTGATATATAATGTCTTTATAAGGAGGATACACAAGTTGGTTGACGCTAGCCTCCTGGGGTCATACTTGATATATAATGTCTTTATAAGGAGGATACACAAGTTGGTTGCCACCAGCCTCCTGGGGTCATACTTGATATATAATGTCTTTATAAGGAGGATACACAAGTTGGTTGACACTAGCCTCCTGGGGTCATACTTGATATATAATGTCTTTATAAGGAGGATACACAAGTTGGTTGACACTAGCCTCCTGGGGTCATACTTGATATATAATGTCTTTATAAGGAGGATACACAAGTTGGTTGACACTAGCCTCCTGGGGTCATGCTTACATACTTGATATATAATGTCTTTATAAGGAGGATACACAAGTTGGTTGACACCAGCCTCCTGGGGTCATACTTGATATATAACATCTTTATAAGGAGGATACACAAGTTGGTTGACACCAGCCTCCTGGGGTCATGCTGACATACTTGATATATAATGTCTTTATAAGGAGGATACACACGTTGGTTGACACCAGCCTCCTGGGGTCATACTGACATACTTGATATATAATGTCTTTATAAGGAGGATACACAAGTTGGTTGACACTAGCCTCCTGGGGTCATACTTGATATATAATGTCTTTATAAGGAGGATACACATGTTGGTTGACCCCAGCCTCCTGGGGTCATGTTGACATACTTGATATATAATGTCTTTATAAGGAGGATACACAAGTTGGTTGACACCAGCCTCCTGGGGTCATACTTGATATATAATGTCTTTATAAGGAGGATACACAAGTTGGTTGACACCAGCCTCCTGGGGTCATACTTGATATATAATGTCTTTATAAGGAGGATACACAAGTTGGTTGACACCAGCCTCCTGGGGTCATACTTGATATATAACGTCTTTATAAGGAGGATACACAAGTTGGTTGACACCAGCCTCCTGGGGTCATACTTGATATATAATGTCTTTATAAGGAGGATACACAAGTTGGTTGACACCAGCCTCCTGGGGTCATGCTGACGTACTTGATATACAACGTCTTTATAAGGAGGATACACATGTTGGTTGACACCAGCCTCCTGGGGTCATGCTGACATACTTGATATATAATGTCTTTATAAGGAGGATACACGTGTTGGTTGACACCAGCCTCCTGGGGTCATACTTGATATATAATGTCTTTATAAGGAGGATACACAAGTTGGTTGACACTAGCCTCCTGGTGTCATACTTGATATGTAATGTCTTTATAAGGAGGATACACAAGTTGGTTGACGCTAGCCTCCTGGGGTCATGCTTGATATATAATGTCTTTATAAGGAGGATACACAAGTTGGTTGACACTAGCCTCCTGGGGTCATGCTTGATATATAATGTCTTTATAAGGAGGATACACATGTTGGTTGACACCAGCCTCCTGGTGTCATACTTGATATATAATGTCTTTATAAGGAGGATACTCAAGTTGGTTGAAACCAGCCTCCTGGGGTCATACTTGATATATAATGTCTTTATAAGGAGGATACACAAGTTGGTTGACACCAGCCTCCTGGGATCATACTTCATATATAATGTCTTTATAAGGAGGATACACAAGTTGGTTGACACCAGCCTCCTGGGGTCATACTTGATATATAATGTCTTTATAAGGAGGATACGCAAGTTGGTTGACACTAGCCTCCTGGGGTCATATTTGATATATAATGTCTTTATAAGGAGGATACACAAGTTGGTTGACACCAGCCTCCTGGGGTCATGCTTGATATATAATGTCTTTAGAAGGAGGATACACATGTTGGTTGACACCAGCCTCCTGGGGTCATACTTCATATATAACGTCTTTATAAGGAGGATACACAAGTTGGTTGACACCAGCCTCCTGGGGTCATACTTGATATATAATGTCTTTATAAGGAGGATACACAAGTTGGTTGACACTAGCCTCGTGGGGTCATGCTTGATATATAATGTCTTTATAAGGAGATGCACATGTTGGTTGACACCAGCCTCCTGGGGTCATACTTGATATATAATGTCTTTATAAGGAGGATATACAAGTTGGTTGACACCAGCCTCCTGGGGTCATACTGACATACTTCATATATAATGTCTTTATAAGGAGGATACACAAGTTGGTTGACACCAGCCTCCTGGGGTCATACTTGATATATAATGTCTTTATAAGGAGGATACACAAGTTGGTTGACACCAGCCTCCTGGGGTCATACTTGATATATAATGTCTTTATAAGGAGGATACACAAGTTGGTTGACACTAGCCTCCTGGGGTCATACTTGATATATAATGTCTTTATGAGGAGGATGCACAAGTTGCTTGACACTAGCCTCCTGGGATCATACTTGATATATAATGTCTTTATAAGGAGGATACACAAGTTGGTTGACACTAGCCTCCTGGGGTCATACTTGGTATATAATGTCATTATAAGGAGGATACACAAGTTGGTTGACACCAGCCTCCTGGGGTCATACTTGATATATAATGTCTTTATAAGGAGGATACACAAGTTGGTTGACACCAGCCTCCTGGGGTCATACTTGATATATAACGTCTGGTGTAACGTCTTTATAAGGAGGATATACAAGTTGGTTGCCACCAGCTTCCTGGGGTCATACTGACATACTTGATATATAATGTCTTTATAAGGAGGATGCACAAGTTGGTTGACACTAGCCTCCTGGGGTCATACTTGATATATAATGTCTTTATAAGGAGGATACACAAGTTGGTTGACACTAGCCTCCTGGGGTCATACTTGATATATAATGTCTTTATAAGGAGGATACACATGTTGGTTGACACCAGCCTCCTGGGGTCATACTTGATATATAATGTCTTTATAAGGAGGATACACAAGTTGGTTGACAACTGCCTCCTGGGGTCATACTTGATATATAATGTCTTTATAAGGAGGATACACAAGTTGGTTGACACCAGCCTCCTGGGGTCATACTTGATATATAATGTCTTTATAAGGAGGATACACAAGTTGGTTGACACCAGCCTCCTGGGGTCATACTTGATATATAATGTCTTTATAAGGAGGATACACAAGTTGTTTGACACTAGCCTCCTGGGGTCATACTTGATATATAATGTCTTTATAAGGAGGATACTCAAGTTGGTTGACACTAGCCTCCTGGTATCATACTTGATATATAATATCTTTATAAGGAGGATACACAAGTTGGTTGCCACCAGCCTCCTGGGGTCATACTTGATATATAATGTCTTTATAAGGAGGATACACAAGTTGGTTGACACCAGCCTCCTGGGGTCATACTTGATATATAATGTCTTTATAAGGAGGATACTACACAAGTTGGTTCTCACCCGCCTCCTGGGGTTATACTTGATATATAATGTCTTTATAAGGAGGATACACAAGTTGGTTGACACCAGCCTCCTGGGGTCATACTTGATATATAATGTCTTTATAAGGAGGATACACAAGTTGGTTGACACCAGCCTCCTGGGGTGATGCTTACATACTTGATATATAATGTCTTTATAAGGAGGATACACATGTTGGTTGACACCAGCCTCCTGGGGTCATACTTGATATATAATGTCTTTACATGAGGATACACAAGTTGGTTGACACCAGCCTCCTGGGGTCATACTTGATATATAATGTCTTTATAAGGAGGATACACATGTTGGTTGACACTAGCCTCCTGGGGTCATGCTTACATACTTGATATATAATGTCTTTATAAGGAGGATACACAAGTTCGTTGACACCAGCCTCCTGGGGTCATACTTGATATATAACATCTTTATAAGGAGGATACACAAGTTGGTTGACACCAGCCTCCTGGGGTCATGCTGACATACTTGATATATAATGTCTTTATAAGGAGGATACACAAGTTGGTTGACACCAGCCTCCTGGGGTCATACTTGATATATAATGTCTTTATAAGGAGGATACACAAGTTGGTTGACACCAGCCTCCTGGGGTCATACTTGATATATAATGTCTTTATAAGGAGGATACACAAGTTGGTTGACACCAGCCTCCTGGGGTCATACTTGATATATAATGTCTTTATAAGGAGGATACACAAGTTGGTTGACACTAGCCTCCTGGGGTCATACTTGATATATAATGTCTTTATAAGGAGGATACACTAGTTGGTTGACACTAGCCTCCTGGGATCATACTTGATATATTATGTCTTTATAAGGAGGATACACAAGTTGGTTGACACCAGCCTCCTGGGGTCATACTTGATATATAATGTCTTTATAAGGAGGATACACAAGTTGGTTGACACCAGCCTCCTGGGGTCATACTTGATATATAATGTCTTTATAAGGAGGATACACAAGTTGGTTGTCACCAGCCTCCTGGGGTTATACATGATATATAATGTCTTTATAAGGAGGATACACATGTTGGTTGACACTAGCCTCCTGGGGTCATACTTGATATATAATGTCTTTATAAGGAGGATACACAAGTTGGTTGACACCAGCCTCCTGGGGTCATACTTGATATATAATGTCTTTATAAGGAGGATACACAAGTTGGTTGACACCAGCCTCCTGGGGTCATGCTTACATATTTGATATATAATGTCTTTATAAGGAGGATACACATGTTGGTTGACACCAGCCTCCTGGGGTCATACTTGATATATAATGTCTTTAAATGAGGATACACAAGTTTGTTGACACCAGCCTCCTGGGGTCATACTTGATATATAATGTCTTTATAAGGAGGATACACATGTTGGTTGACACTAGCCTCCTGGGGTCATGCTTACATACTTGATATATAATGTCTTTATAAGGAGGATACACAAGTTGGTTGACACCAGCCTCCTGGGGTCATACTTGATATATAACATCTTTATAAGGAGGATACACAAGTTGGTTGACACCAGCCTCCTGGGGTCATGCTGACATACTTGATATATAATGTCTTTATAAGGAGGATACACAAGTTGGTTGACACCAGCCTCCTGGGGTCATACTTGATATATAATGTCTTTATAAGGAGGATACACAAGTTGGTTGACACCAGCCTCCTGGGGTCATACTTGATATATAACGTCTTTATAAGGAGGATACACAAATTGGTTGACACCAGCCTCCTGGGGTCATACTTGATATATAATGTCTTTATAAGGAGGATACACAAATTGGTTGACACCAGCCTCCTGGGGTCATACTTGATATGTAATGTCTTCATAAGGAGGATACACAAGTTGGTTGACACCAGCCTCCTGGGGTCATGCTTACATACTTGATATATAATGTCTTTATAAGGAGGATACACACGTTGGTTGACAGCCGCCTCCTGGGGTCCTACTTGATATATAATGTCTTTATAAGGAGGATACAGAAGTTGGTTGACACCAGCCTCCTGGGGTCATACTTGATATATAATGTCTTTATAAGGAGGATACTCAAGTTGGTTGACACTAGCCTCCTGGGGTCATACTTGATATATAATGTCTTTATAAGGAGGATACACAAGTTGGTTGACACTAGCCTCCTGGGGTCATCCTTGATATATAATGTCTTTATAAGGAGATACACATGTTGGTTGACACCAGCCTCCTGGAGTCATACTTGATATATAATGTCTTTATAAGGAGGATACACAAGTTGGGTGACACCAGTCTCCTGGGGTCATACTTGATATATAATGTCTTTATAAGGAGGATACACATGTTGGTTGACACTAGCCTCCTGGGGTCATACTTGATATATAATGTCTTTATAAGGAGGATACACAATTGGTTGACACTAGCCTCCTGGGGTCATACTTGATATATAATGTCTTTATAAGGAGGATACACAAGTTGTTTGACACTAGCCTCCTGCGGTCATACTTGATATATAATGTCTTTATAAGGAGGATACACAAGTTGGTTGACACCAGCCTCCTGGGGTCATACTTGATATATAATGTCTTTATAAGGAGGATACACAAGTTGGTTGACACCAGCCTCCTGGGGTCATACTTGATATATAATGTCTTTATAAGGAGGATACACAAGTTGGTTGACACCATCCTCCTGGGGTCATACTTGATATATAATGTCTTTATAAGGAGGATACACAAGTTGGTTGACACCAGCCTCCTGGGGTCATACTGACATACTTGATATATAATGTCTTTATAAGGAGGATACACAAGTTGGTTGACACTAGCCTCCTGGGGTCATACTTGATATATAATGTCTTTATAAGGAGGATACACAAGTTGGTTGACACCAGCCTCCTGGGGTCATACTTGATATATAATGTCTTTATAAGGAGGATACACAAGTTGGTTGACACCAGCCTCCTGGGGTCATACTTGATATATAATGTGTTTATAAGGAGGATACACAAGTTGGTTGACACCAGCCTCCTGGGGTCATACTTGATATATAACGTCTTTATAAGGAGGATACACAAGTTGGTTGACACCAGCCTCCTGGGGTCATACTTGATATATAATGTCTTTATAAGGAGGATACACAAGTTGGTTGACACCAGCCTCCTGGGGTCATGCTGACGTACTTGATATACAACGTCTTTATAAGGAGGATACACATGTTGGTTGACACCAGCCTCCTGGGGTCATGCTGACATACTTGATATATAATGTCTTTATAAGGAGGATACACATGTTGGTTGACACCAGCCTCCTGGGGTCATACTTGATATATAATGTCTTTTTAAGGGGGATACACAAGTTGGTTGACACTAGCCTCCTGGTGTCATACTTGATATGTAATGTCTTTATAAGGAGGATACACAGGTTGGTTGACACTAGCCTCCTGGGGTCATGCTTGATATATAATGTCTTTATAAGGAGGATACACAAGTTGGTTGACACTAGCCTCCTGGGGTCATGCTTGATATATAATGTCTTTATAAGGAGGATACACATGTTGGTTGACACCAGCCTCCTGGTGTCATACTTGATATATAATGTCTTTATAAGGAGGATACACAAGTTGGTTGACACCAGCCTCCTGGGGTCATACTTGATATATAACGTCTTTATAAGGAGGATACACAAGTTGGTTGACACCAGCCTCCTGGGGTCATACTTGATATATAATGTCTTTATAAGGAGGATACGCAAGTTGGTTGACACTAGCCTCCTGGGGTCATACTTGATATATAACGTCTTTATAAGGAGGATACACAAGTTGGTTGACACCAGCCTCCTGGGGTCATACTTGATATATAATGTCTTTATAAGGAGGATACACAAGTTGGTTGACACTAGCCTCCTGGGGTCATACTTGATATATAATGTCTTTATAAGGAGGATACACAAGTTGGTTGACACCAGCCTCCTGGGGTCATACTTGATATATAATGTCTTTATAAGGAGGATACACAAGTTGGTTGACACCAGCCTCCTGGGGTCATACTTGATATATAACGTCTGGTGTAACGTCTTTATAAGGAGGATATACAAGTTGGTTGCCACCAGCCTCCTGGGGTCATACTGACATACTTGATATATAATGTCTTTATAAGGAGGATACACAAGTTGGTTGACACTAGCCTCCTGGGGTCATACTTGATATATAATGTCTTTATAAGGAGGATACACAAGTTGGTTGACACTAGCCTCCTGGGGTCATACTTGATATATAATGTCTTTATAAGGAGGATACACATGTTGGTTGACACCAGCCTCCTGGGGTCATACTTGATATATAATGTCTTTATAAGGAGGATACACAAGTTGGTTGACAACTGCCTCCTGGGGTCATACTTGATATATAATGTCTTTATAAGGAGGATACACAAGTTGGTTGACACCAGCCTCCTGAGGTCATACTTGATATATAATGTCTTTATAAGGAGGATACACAAGTTGGTTGTCACCAGCCTCCTGGGGTCATACATGATATATAATGTCTTTATAAGGAGGATACACATGTTGGTTGACACTAGCCTCCTGGGGTCATACTTGATATATAATGTCTTTATAAGGAGGATACACAAGTTGGTTGACACCAGCCTCCTGGGGTCATACTTGATATATAATGTCTTTATAAGGAGGATACACAAGTTGGTTGACACCAGCCTCCTGGGGTCATGCTTACATATTTGATATATAATGTCTTTATAAGGAGGATACACATGTTGGTTGACACCAGCCTCCTGGGGTCATACTTGATATATAATGTCTTTAAATGAGGATACACAAGTTTGTTGACACCAGCCTCCTGGCGTCATACTTGATATATAATGTCTTTATAAGGAGGATACACATGTTGGTTGACACTAGCCTCCTGGGGTCATGCTTACGTACTTGATATATAATGTCTTTATAAGGAGGATACACAAGTTGGTTGACACCAGCCTCCTGGGGTCATACTTGATATATAACATCTTTATAAGGAGGATACACAAGTTGGTTGACACCAGCCTCCTGGGGTCATGCTGACATACTTGATATATAATGTCTTTATAAGGAGGATACACAAGTTGGTTGACACCAGCCTCCTGGGGTCATACTTGATATATAATGTCTTTATAAGGAGGATTCACAAGTTGGTTGACACCAGCCTCCTGGGGTCATACTTGATATATAACGTCTTTATAAGGAGGATACACAAATTGGTTGACACCAGCCTCCTGGGGTCATACTTGATATATAATGTCTTTATAAGGAGGATACACAAATTGGTTGACACCAGCCTCCTGGGGTCATACTTGATATGTAATGTCTTCATAAGGAGGATACACAAGTTGGTTGACACCAGCCTCCTGGGGTCATGCTTACATACTTGATATATAATGTCTTTATAAGGAGGATACACACGTTGGTTGACAGCCGCCTCTTGGGGTCCTACTTGATATATAATGTCTTTATAAGGAGGATACAGAAGTTGGTTGACACCAGCCTCCTGGGGTCATACTTGATATATAATGTCTTTATAAGGAGGATACACAAGTTGGTTGACACTAGCCTCCTGGGGTCATACTTGATATATAATGTCTTTATAAGGAGGATACACAAGTTGGTTGACACCAGCCTCCTGGGGTGATGCTTACATACTTGATATATAATGTCTTTATAAGGAGGATACACATGTTGGTTGACACCAGCCTCCTGGGGTCATACTTGATATATAATGTCTTTACATGAGGATACACAAGTTGGTTGACACCAGCCTCCTGGGGTCATACTTGATATATAATGTCTTTATAAGGAGGATACACATGTTGGTTGACACTAGCCTCCTGGGGTCATGCTTACATACTTGATATATAATGTCTTTATAAGGAGGATACACAAGTTCGTTGACACCAGCCTCCTGGGGTCATACTTGATATATAACATCTTTATAAGGAGGATACACAAGTTGGTTGACACCAGCCTCCTGGGGTCATGCTGACATACTTGATATATAATGTCTTTATAAGGAGGATACACAAGTTGGTTGACACCAGCCTCCTGGGGTCATACTTGATATATAATGTCTTTATAAGGAGGATACACAAGTTGGTTGACACCAGCCTCCTGGGGTCATACTTGATATATAATGTCTTTATAAGGAGGATACACAAGTTGGTTGACACCAGCCTCCTGGGGTCATACTTGATATATAATGTCTTTATAAGGAGGATACACAAGTTGGTTGACACTAGCCTCCTGGGGTCATACTTGATATATAATGTCTTTATAAGGAGGATACACTAGTTGGTTGACACTAGCCTCCTGGGATCATACTTGATATATTATGTCTTTATAAGGAGGATACACAAGTTGGTTGACACCAGCCTCCTGGGGTCATACTTGATATATAATGTCTTTATAAGGAGGATACACAAGTTGGTTGACACCAGCCTCCTGGGGTCATACTTGATATATAATGTCTTTATAAGGAGGATACACAAGTTGGTTGTCACCAGCCTCCTGGGGTCATACATGATATATAATGTCTTTATAAGGAGGATACACATGTTGGTTGACACTAGCCTCCTGGGGTCATACTTGATATATAATGTCTTTATAAGGAGGATACACAAGTTGGTTGACACCAGCCTCCTGGGGTCATACTTGATATATAATGTCTTTATAAGGAGGATACACAAGTTGGTTGACACCAGCCTCCTGGGGTCATGCTTACATATTTGATATATAATGTCTTTATAAGGAGGATACACATGTTGGTTGACACCAGCCTCCTGGGGTCATACTTGATATATAATGTCTTTAAATGAGGATACACAAGTTTGTTGACACCAGCCTCCTGGGGTCATACTTGATATATAATGTCTTTATAAGGAGGATACACATGTTGGTTGACACTAGCCTCCTGGGGTCATGCTTACATACTTGATATATAATGTCTTTATAAGGAGGATACACAAGTTGGTTGACACCAGCCTCCTGGGGTCATACTTGATATATAACATCTTTATAAGGAGGATACACAAGTTGGTTGACACCAGCCTCCTGGGGTCATGCTGACATACTTGATATATAATGTCTTTATAAGGAGGATACACAAGTTGGTTGACACCAGCCTCCTGGGGTCATACTTGATATATAATGTCTTTATAAGGAGGATACACAAGTTGGTTGACACCAGCCTCCTGGGGTCATACTTGATATATAACGTCTTTATAAGGAGGATACACAAATTGGTTGACACCAGCCTCCTGGGGTCATACTTGATATATAATGTCTTTATAAGGAGGATACAGAAATTGGTTGACACCAGCCTCCTGGGGTCATACTTGATATGTAATGTCTTCATAAGGAGGATACACAAGTTGGTTGACACCAGCCTCCTGGGGTCATGCTTACATACTTGATATATAATGTCTTTATAAGGAGGATACACACGTTGGTTGACAGCCGCCTCTTGGGGTCCTACTTGATATATAATGTCTTTATAAGGAGGATACAGAAGTTGGTTGACACCAGCCTCCTGGGGTCATACTTGATATATAATGTCTTTATAAGGAGGATACACAAGTTGGTTGACACTAGCCTCCTGGGGTCATACTTGATATATAATGTCTTTATAAGGAGGATACACAAGTTGGTTGACACTAGCCTCCTGGGGTCATGCTTGATATATAATGTCTTTATAAGGAGATACACATGTTGGTTGACACCAGCCTCCTGGAGTCATACTTGATATATAATGTCTTTATAAGGAGGATACACAAGTTGGGTGACACCAGTCTCCTGGGGTCATACTTGATATATAATGTCTTTATAAGGAGGATACACATGTTGGTTGACACTAGCCTCCTGGGGTCATACTTGATATATAATGTCTTTATAAGGAGGATACACAAGTTGGTTGACACTAGCCTCCTGGGGTCATACTTGATATATAATGTCTTTATAAGGAGGATACACAAGTTGTTTGACACTAGCCTCCTGCGGTCATACTTGATATATAATGTCTTTATAAGGAGGATACACAAGTTGGTTGACACCAGCCTCCTGGGGTCATACTTGATATATAATGTCTTTATAAGGAGGATACACAAGTTGGTTGACACCAGCCTCCTGGGGTCATACTTGATATATAATGTCTTTATAAGGAGGATACACAAGTTGGTTGACACCAGCCTCCTGGGGTCATACTTGATATATAATGTCTTTATAAGGAGGATACACAAGTTGGTTGACACCAGCCTCCTGGGGTCATACTGACATACTTGATATATAATGTCTTTATAAGGAGGATACACAAGTTGGTTGACACTAGCCTCCTGGGGTCATACTTGATATATAATGTCTTTATAAGGAGGATACACATGTTCGTTGACCCCAGCCTCCTGGGGTCATGTTGACATACTTGATATATAATGTCTTTATAAGGAGGATACACAAGTTGGTTGACACCAGCCTCCTGGGGTCATACTTGATATATAATGTCTTTATAAGGAGGATACACAAGTTGGTTGACACCAGCCTCCTGGGGTCATACTTGATATATAATGTGTTTATAAGGAGGATACACAAGTTGGTTGACACCAGCCTCCTGGGGTCATACTTGATATATAACGTCTTTATAAGGAGGATACACAAGTTGGTTGACACCAGCCTCCTGGGGTCATACTTGATATATAATGTCTTTATAAGGAGGATACACAAGTTGGTTGACACCAGCCTCCTGGGGTCATGCTGACGTACTTGATATACAACGTCTTTATAAGGAGGATACACATGTTGGTTGACACCAGCCTCCTGGGGTCATGCTGACATACTTGATATATAATGTCTTTATAAGGAGGATACACATGTTGGTTGACACCAGCCTCCTGGGGTCATACTTGATATATAATGTCTTTTTAAGGGGGATACACAAGTTGGTTGACACTAGCCTCCTGGTGTCATACTTGATATGTAATGTCTTTATAAGGAGGATACACAGGTTGGTTGACACTAGCCTCCTGGGGTCATGCTTGATATATAATGTCTCTATAAGGAGGATACACAAGTTGGTTGACACTAGCCTCCTGGGGTCATGCTTGATATATAATGTCTTTATAAGGAGGATACACATGTTGGTTGACACCAGCCTCCTGGTGTCATACTTGATATATAATGTCTTTATAAGGAGGATACACAAGTTGGTTGACACCAGCCTCCTGGGGTCATACTTGATATATAACGTCTTTATAAGGAGGATACACAAGTTGGTTGACACCAGCCTCCTGGGGTCATACTTGATATATAATGTCTTTATAAGGAGGATACGCAAGTTGGTTGACACTAGCCTCCTGGGGTCATACTTGATATATAACGTCTTTATAAGGAGGATACACAAGTTGGTTGACACCAGCCTCCTGGGGTCATACTTGATATATAATGTCTTTATAAGGAGGATACACAAGTTGGTTGACACTAGCCTCCTGGGGTCATACTTGATATATAATGTCTTTATAAGGAGGATACACAAGTTGGTTGACACCAGCCTCCTGGGGTCATACTTGATATATAATGTCTTTATAAGGAGGATACACAAGTTGGTTGACACCAGCCTCCTGGGGTCATACTTGATATATAACGTCTGGTGTAACGTCTTTATAAGGAGGATATACAAGTTGGTTGCCACCAGCCTCCTGGGGTCATACTGACATACTTGATATATAATGTCTTTATAAGGAGGATACACAAGTTGGTTGACACTAGCCTCCTGAGGTCATACTTGATATATAATGTCTTTATAAGGAGGATACACAAGTTGGTTGACACTAGCCTCCTGGGGTCATACTTGATATATAATGTCTTTATAAGGAGGATACACATGTAGGTTGACACCAGCCTCCTGGGGTCATACTTGATATATAATGTCTTTATAAGGAGGATACACAAGTTGGTTGACAACTGCCTCCTGGGGTCATACTTGATATATAATGTCTTTATAAGGAGGATACACAAGTTGGTTGACACCAGCCTCCTGAGGTCATACTTGATATATAATGTCTTTATAAGGAGGATACACAAGTTGGTTGTCACCAGCCTCCTGGGGTCATACATGATATATAATGTCTTTATAAGGAGGATACACATGTTGGTTGACACTAGCCTCCTGGGGTCATACTTGATATATAATGTCTTTATAAGGAGGATACACAAGTTGGTTGACACCAGCCTCCTGGGGTCATACTTGATATATAATGTCTTTATAAGGAGGATACACAAGTTGGTTGACACCAGCCTCCTGGGGTCATGCTTACATATTTGATATATAATGTCTTTATAAGGAGGATACACATGTTGGTTGACACCAGCCTCCTGGGGTCATACTTGATATATAATGTCTTTAAATGAGGATACACAAGTTTGTTGACACCAGCCTCCTGGGGTCATACTTGATATATAATGTCTTTATAAGGAGGATACACATGTTGGTTGACACTAGCCTCCTGGGGTCATGCTTACATACTTGATATATAATGTCTTTATAAGGAGGATACACAAGTTGGTTGACACCAGCCTCCTGGGGTCATACTTGATATATAACATCTTTATAAGGAGGATACACAAGTTGGTTGACACCAGCCTCCTGGGGTCATGCTGACATACTTGATATATAATGTCTTTATAAGGAGGATACACAAGTTGGTTGACACCAGCCTCCTGGGGTCATACTTGATATATAATGTCTTTATAAGGAGGATACACAAGTTGGTTGACACCAGCCTCCTGGGGTCATACTTGATATATAACGTCTTTATAAGGAGGATACACAAATTGGTTGACACCAGCCTCCTGGGGTCATACTTGATATATAATGTCTTTATAAGGAGGATACACAAATTGGTTGACACCAGCCTCCTGGGGTCATACTTGATATGTAATGTCTTCATAAGGAGGATACACAAGTTGGTTGACACCAGCCTCCTGGGGTCATGCTTACATACTTGATATATAATGTCTTTATAAGGAGGATACACACGTTGGTTGACAGCCGCCTCTTGGGGTCCTACTTGATATATAATGTCTTTATAAGGAGGATACAGAAGTTGGTTGACACCAGCCTCCTGGGGTCATACTTGATATATAATGTCTTTATAAGGAGGATACACAAGTTGGTTGACACTAGCCTCCTGGGGTCATACTTGATATATAATGTCTTTATAAGGAGGATACACAAGTTGGTTGACACTAGCCTCCTGGGGTCATGCTTGATATATAATGTCTTTATAAGGAGATACACATGTTGGTTGACACCAGCCTCCTGGAGTCATACTTGATATATAATGTCTTTATAAGGAGGATACACAAGTTGGGTGACACCAGTCTCCTGGGGTCATACTTGATATATAATGTCTTTATAAGGAGGATACACATGTTGGTTGACACTAGCCTCCTGGGGTCATACTTGATATATAATGTCTTTATAAGGAGGATACACAAGTTGGTTGACACTAGCCTCCTGGGGTCATACTTGATATATAATGTCTTTATAAGGAGGATACACAAGTTGGTTGACACTAGCCTCCTGGGGTCATACTTGATATATAATGTCTTTATAAGGAGGATACACATGTTGGTTGACACCAGCCTCCTGGGGTCATACTTGATATATAATGTCTTTATAAGGAGGATACACAAGTTGGTTGACAACTGCCTCCTGGGGTCATACTTGATATATAATGTCTTTATAAGGAGGATACACAAGTTGGTTGACACCAGCCTCCTGAGGTCATACTTGATATATAATGTCTTTATAAGGAGGATACACAAGTTGGTTGTCACCAGCCTCCTGGGGTCATACATGATATATAATGTCTTTATAAGGAGGATACACATGTTGGTTGACACTAGCCTCCTGGGGTCATACTTGATATATAATGTCTTTATAAGGAGGATACACAAGTTGGTTGACACCAGCCTCCTGGGGTCATACTTGATATATAATGTCTTTATAAGGAGGATACACAAGTTGGTTGACACCAGCCTCCTGGGGTCATGCTTACATATTTGATATATAATGTCTTTATAAGGAGGATACACATGTTGGTTGACACCAGCCTCCTGGGGTCATACTTGATATATAATGTCTTTAAATGAGGATACACAAGTTTGTTGACACCAGCCTCCTGGGGTCATACTTGATATATAATGTCTTTATAAGGAGGATACACATGTTGGTTGACACTAGCCTCCTGGGGTCATGCTTACATACTTGATATATAATGTCTTTATAAGGAGGATACACAAGTTGGTTGACACCAGCCTCCTGGGGTCATACTTGATATATAACATCTTTATAAGGAGGATACACAAGTTGGTTGACACCAGCCTCCTGGGGTCATGCTGACATACTTGATATATAATGTCTTTATAAGGAGGATACACAAGTTGGTTGACACCAGCCTCCTGGGGTCATACTTGATATATAATGTCTTTATAAGGAGGATACACAAGTTGGTTGACACCAGCCTCCTGGGGTCATACTTGATATATAACGTCTTTATAAGGAGGATACACAAATTGGTTGACACCAGCCTCCTGGGGTCATACTTGATATATAATGTCTTTATAAGGAGGATACACAAATTGGTTGACACCAGCCTCCTGGGGTCATACTTGATATGTAATGTCTTCATAAGGAGGATACACAAGTTGGTTGACACCAGCCTCCTGGGGTCATGCTTACATACTTGATATATAATGTCTTTATAAGGAGGATACACACGTTGGTTGACAGCCGCCTCTTGGGGTCCTACTTGATATATAATGTCTTTATAAGGAGGATACAGAAGTTGGTTGACACCAGCCTCCTGGGGTCATACTAGATATATAATGTCTTTATAAGGAGGATACACAAGTTGGTTGACACTAGCCTCCTGGGGTCATACTTGATATATAATGTCTTTATAAGGAGGATACACAAGTTGGTTGACACTAGCCTCCTGGGGTCATGCTTGATATATAATGTCTTTATAAGGAGATACACATGTTGGTTGACACCAGCCTCCTGGAGTCATACTTGATATATAATGTCTTTATAAGGAGGATACACAAGTTGGGTGACACCAGTCTCCTGGGGTCATACTTGATATATAATGTCTTTATAAGGAGGATACACATGTTGGTTGACACTAGCCTCCTGGGGTCATACTTGATATATAATGTCTTTATAAGGAGGATACACAAGTTGGTTGACACTAGCCTCCTGGGGTCATACTTGATATATAATGTCTTTATAAGGAGGATACACAAGTTGGTTGACACTAGCCTCCTGGGGTCATACTTGATATATAATGTCTTTATAAGGAGGATACACATGTTGGTTGACACCAGCCTCCTGGGGTCATACTTGATATATAATGTCTTTATAAGGAGGATACACAAGTTGGTTGACAACTGCCTCCTGGGGTCATACTTGATATATAATGTCTTTATAAGGAGGATACACAAGTTGGTTGACACCAGCCTCCTGAGGTCATACTTGATATATAATGTCTTTATAAGGAGGATACACAAGTTGGTTGTCACCAGCCTCCTGGGGTCATACTTGATATATAATGTCTTTATAAGGAGGATACACAAGTTGGTTGACACTAGCCTCCTGGGGTCATACTTGATATATAATGTCTTTATAAGGAGGATACACATGTTGGTTGACACCAGCCTCCTGGGGTCATACTTGATATATAATGTCTTTATAAGGAGGATACACAAGTTGGTTGACAACTGCCTCCTGGGGTCATACTTGATATATAATGTCTTTATAAGGAGGATACACAAGTTGGTTGACACCAGCCTCCTGAGGTCATACTTGATATATAATGTCTTTATAAGGAGGATACACAAGTTGGTTGTCACCAGCCTCCTGGGGTCATACATGATATATAATGTCTTTATAAGGAGGATACACATGTTGGTTGACACTAGCCTCCTGGGGTCATACTTGATATATAATGTCTTTATAAGGAGGATACACAAGTTGGTTGACACCAGCCTCCTGGGGTCATACTTGATATATAATGTCTTTATAAGGAGGATACACAAGTTGGTTGACACCAGCCTCCTGTGGTCATGCTTACATATTTGATATATAATGTCTTTATAAGGAGGATACACATGTTGGTTGACACCAGCCTCCTGGGGTCATACTTGATATATAATGTCTTTAAATGAGGATACACAAGTTTGTTGACACCAGCCTCCTGGGGTCATACTTGATATATAATGTCTTTATAAGGAGGATACACATGTTGGTTGACACTAGCCTCCTGGGGTCATGCTTACATACTTGATATATAATGTCTTTATAAGGAGGATACACAAGTTGGTTGACACCAGCCTCCTGGGGTCATACTTGATATATAACATCTTTATAAGGAGGATACACAAGTTGGTTGACACCAGCCTCCTGGGGTCATGCTGACATACTTGATATACAATGTCTTTATAAGGAGGATACACAAGTTGGTTGACACCAGCCTCCTGGGGTCATACTTGATATATAATGTCTTTATAAGGAGGATACACAAGTTGGTTGACACCAGCCTCCTGGGGTCATACTTGATATATAACGTCTTTATAAGGAGGATACACAAATTGGTTGACACCAGCCTCCTGGGGTCATACTTGATATATAATGTCTTTATAAGGAGGATACACAAATTGGTTGACACCAGCCTCCTGGGGTCATACTTGATATGTAATGTCTTCATAAGGAGGATACACAAGTTGGTTGACACCAGCCTCCTGGGGTCATGCTTACATACTTGATATATAATGTCTTTATAAGGAGGATACACACGTTGGTTGACAGCCGCCTCTTGGGGTCCTACTTGATATATAATGTCTTTATAAGGAGGATACAGAAGTTGGTTGACACCAGCCTCCTGGGGTCATACTAGATATATAATGTCTTTATAAGGAGGATACAGAAGTTGGTTGACACTAGCCTCCTGGGGTCATACTTGATATATAATGTCTTTATAAGGAGGATACACAAGTTGGTTGACACTAGCCTCCTGGGGTCATGCTTGATATATAATGTCTTTATAAGGAGATACACATGTTGGTTGACACCAGCCTCCTGGAGTCATACTTGATATATAATGTCTTTATAAGGAGGATACACAAGTTGGGTGACACCAGTCTCCTGGGGTCATACTTGATATATAATGTCTTTATAAGGAGGATACACATGTTGGTTGACACTAGCCTCCTGGGGTCATACTTGATATATAATGTCTTTATAAGGAGGATACACAAGTTGGTTGACACTAGCCTCCTGGGGTCATACTTGATATATAATGTCTTTATAAGGAGGATACACAAGTTGGTTGACACTAGCCTCCTGGGGTCATACTTGATATATAATGTCTTTATAAGGAGGATACACATGTTGGTTGACACCAGCCTCCTGGGGTCATACTTGATATATAATGTCTTTATAAGGAGGATACACAAGTTGGTTGACAACTGCCTCCTGGGGTCATACTTGATATATAATGTCTTTATAAGGAGGATACACAAGTTGGTTGACACCAGCCTCCTGAGGTCATACTTGATATATAATGTCTTTATAAGGAGGATACACAAGTTGGTTGTCACCAGCCTCCTGGGGTCATACATGATATATAATGTCTTTATAAGGAGGATACACATGTTGGTTGACACTAGCCTCCTGGGGTCATACTTGATATATAATGTCTTTATAAGGAGGATACACAAGTTGGTTGACACCAGCCTCCTGGGGTCATACTTGATATATAATGTCTTTATAAGGAGGATACACAAGTTGGTTGACACCAGCCTCCTGGGGTCATGCTTACATATTTGATATATAATGTCTTTATAAGGAGGATACACATGTTGGTTGACACCAGCCTCCTGGGGTCATACTTGATATATAATGTCTTTAAATGAGGATACACAAGTTTGTTGACACCAGCCTCCTGGGGTCATACTTGATATATAATGTCTTTATAAGGAGGATACACATGTTGGTTGACACTAGCCTCCTGGGGTCATGCTTACATACTTGATATATAATGTCTTTATAAGGAGGATACACAAGTTGGTTGACACCAGCCTCCTGGGGTCATACTTGATATATAACATCTTTATAAGGAGGATACACAAGTTGGTTGACACCAGCTTCCTGGGGTCATGCTGACATACTTGATATATAATGTCTTTATAAGGGGGATACACAAGTTGGTTGACACCAGCCTCCTGGGGTCATACTTGATATATAATGTCTTTATAAGGAGGATACACAAGTTGGTTGACACCAGCCTCCTGGGGTCATACTTGATATATAACGTCTTTATAAGGAGGATACACAAATTGGTTGAAACCAGCCTCCTGGGGTCATACTTGATATATAATGTCTTTATAAGGAGGATACACAAATTGGTTGACACCAGCCTCCTGGGGTCATACTTGATATGTAATGTCTTCATAAGGAGGATACACAAGTTGGTTGACACCAGCCTCCTGGGGTCATGCTTACATACTTGATATATAATGTCTTTATAAGGAGGATACACACGTTGGTTGACAGCCGCCTCTTGGGGTCCTACTTGATATATAATGTCTTTATAAGGAGGATACAGAAGTTGGTTGACACCAGCCTCCTGGGGTCATACTTGATATATAATGTCTTTATAAGGAGGATACACAAGTTGGTTGACACTAGCCTCCTGGGGTCATACTTGATATATAATGTCTTTATAAGGAGGATACCCAAGTTGGTTGACACTAGCCTCCTGGGGTCATGCTTGATATATAATGTCTTTATAAGGAGATACACATGTTGGTTGACACCAGCTTCCTGGAGTCATACTTGATATATAATGTCTTTATAAGGAGGATACACAAGTTGGGTGACACCAGTCTCCTGGGGTCATACTTGATATATAATGTCTTTATAAGGAGGATACACATGTTGGTTGACACTAGCCTCCTGGGGTCATACTTGATATATAATGTCTTTATAAGGAGGATACACAAGTTGGTTGACACTAGCCTCCTGGGGTCATACTTGATATATAATGTCTTTATAAGGAGGATACACAATTTGTTTGACACTAGCCTCCTGCGGTCATACTTGATATATAATGTCTTTATAAGGAGGATACACAAGTTGGTTGACACCAGCCTCCTGGGGTCATACTTGATATATAATGTCTTTATAAGGAGGATACACAAGTTGGTTGACACCAGCCTCCTGGGGTCATACTTGATATATAATGTCTTTATAAGGAGGATACACAAGTTGGTTGACACCAGCCTCCTGGGGTCATACTTGATATATAATGTCTTTATAAGGAGGATACACAAGTTGGTTGACACCAGCCTCCTGGGGTCATACTGACATACTTGATATATAATGTCTTTATAAGGAGGATACACAAGTTGGTTGACACTAGCCTCCTGGGGTCATACTTGATATATAATGTCTTTATAAGGAGGATACACATGTTGGTTGACCCCAGCCTCCTGGGGTCATGTTGACATACTTGATATATAATGTCTTTATAAGGAGGATACACAAGTTGGTTGACACCAGCCTCCTGGGGTCATACTTGATATATAATGTCTTTATAAGGAGGATACACAAGTTGGTTGACACCAGCCTCCTGGGGTCATACTTGATATATAATGTCTTTATAAGGAGGATACACAAGTTGGTTGACACCAGCCTCCTGGGGTCATACTTGATATATAACGTCTTTATAAGGAGGATACACAAGTTGGTTGACACCAGCCTCCTGGGGTCATACTTGATATATAATGTCTTTATAAGGAGGATACACAAATTGGTTGACACCAGCCTCCTGGGGTCATGCTGACGTACTTGATATACAACGTCTTTATAAGGAGGATACACATGTTGGTTGACACCAGCCTCCTGGGGTCATGCTGACATACTTGATATATAATGTCTTTATAAGGAGGATACACATGTTGGTTGACACCAGCCTCCTGGGGTCATACTTGATATATAATGTCTTTTTAAAGGGGATACACAAGTTGGTTGACACTAGCCTCCTGGTGTCATACTTGATATGTAATGTCTTTATAAGGAGGATACACAGGTTGGTTGACACTAGCCTCCTGGGGTCATGCTTGATATATAATGTCTTTATAAGGAGGATACACAAGTTGGTTGACACTAGCCTCCTGGGGTCATGCTTGATATATAATGTCTTTATAAGGAGGATACACAAGTTGGTTGACACCAGCCTCCTGGTGTCATACTTGATATATAATGTCTTTATAAGGAGGATACACAAGTTGGTTGACACCAGCCTCCTGGGGTCATACTTGATATATAACGTCTTTATAAGGAGGATACACAAGTTGGTTGACACCAGCCTCCTGGGGTCATACTTGATATATAACGTCTTTATAAGGAGGATACGCAAGTTGGTTGACACTAGCCTCCTGGGGTCATACTTGATATATAACGTCTTTATAAGGAGGATACACAAGTTGGTTGACACCAGCCTCCTGGGGTCATACTTGATATATAATGTCTTTATAAGGAGGATACACAAGTTGGTTGACACTAGCCTCCTGGGGTCATACTTGATATATAATGTCTTTATAAGGAGGATACACAAGTTGGTTGACACCAGCCTCCTGGGGTCATACTTGATATATAATGTCTTTATAAGGAGGATACACAAGTTGGTTGACACCAGCCTCCTGGGGTCAAACTTGATATATAACGTCTGGTGTAACGTCTTTATAAGGAGGATATACAAGTTGGTTGCCACCAGCCTCCTGGGGTCATACTGACATACTTGATATATAATGTCTTTATAAGGAGGATACACAAGTTGGTTGACACTAGCCTCCTGGGGTCATACTTGATATATAATGTCTTTATAAGGAGGATACACAAGTTGGTTGACACTAGCCTCCTGGGGTTATACTTGATATATGATGACTTTATAAGGAGGATACACATGTTGGTTGACACCAGCCTCCTGGGGTCATACTTGATATATAATGTCTTTATAAGGAGGATACACAAGTTGGTTGACAACTGCCTCCTGGGGTCATACTTGACATATAATGTCTTTATAAGGAGGATACACAAGTTGGTTGACACCAGCCTCCTGAGGTCATACTTGATATATAATGTCTTTATAAGGAGGATACACAAGTTGGTTGACACCAGCCTCCTGGGGTCATACTTGATATATAATGTCTTTATAAGGAGGATACACAAGTTGTTTGACACTAGCCTCCTCTGGTCATACTTGATATATAATGTCTTTATAAGGAGGATACTCAAGTTGGTTGACACTAGCCTCCTGGGATCATACTTGATATATAATATCTTTATAAGGAGGATACACAAGTTGGTTGCCACCAGCCTCCTGGGGTCATACTTGATATATAATGTCTTTATAAGGAGGATACACAAGTTGGTTGACACCATCCTCCTGGGGTCATACTTGATATATAATGTCTTTATAAGGAGGATACTACACAAGTTGGTTGTCACCCGCCTCCTGGGGTCATACTTGATATATAATGTCTTTATAAGGAGGATACACAAGTTGGTTGACACCAGCCTCCTGGGGTCATACTTGATATATAATGTCTTTATAAGGAGGATACACAAGTTGGTTGACACCAGCCTCCTGGGGTGATGCTTACATACTTGATATATAAAGTCTTTATAAGGAGGATACACATGTTGGTTGACACCAGCCTCCTGGGGTCATACTTGATATATAATGTCTTTACATGAGGATACACAAGTTGGTTGACACCAGCCTCCGGGGGTCATACTTGATATATAATGTCTTTATAAGGAGGATACACATGTTGGTTGACACTAGCCTCCTGGGGTCATGCTTACATACTTGATATATAATGTCTTTATAAGGAGGATACACAAGTTCGTTGACACCAGCCTCCTGGGGTCATACTTGATATATAACATCTTTATAAGGAGGATACACAAGTTGGTTGACACCAGCCTCCTGGGGTCATGCTGACATACTTGATATATAATGTCTTTATAAGGAGGATACACAAGTTGGTTGACACCAGCCTCCTGGGGTCATACTTGATATATAATGTCTTTATAAGGAGGATACACAAGTTGGTTGACACCAGCCTCCTGGGGTCATACTTGATATATAATGTCTTTATAAGGAGGATACACAAGTTGGTTGACACCAGCCTCCTGGGGTCATACTTGATATATAATGTCTTTATAAGGAGGATACACAAGTTGGTTGACACTAGCCTCCTGGGGTCATACTTGATATATAATGTCGTTATAAGGAGGATACACAAGTTGGTTGACACTAGCCTCCTGGGATCATACTTGATATATTATGTCTTTATAAGGAGGATACACAAGTTGGTTGACACCAGCCTCCTGGGGTCATACTTGATATATAATGTCTTTATAAGGAGGATACACAAGTTGGTTGACACCAGCCTCCTGGGGTCATACTTGATATATAATGTCTTTATAAGGAGGATACACAAGTTGGTTGTCACCAGCCTCCTGGGGTCATACATGATATATAATGTCTTTATAAGGAGGATACACATGTTGGTTGACACTAGCCTCCTGGGGTCATACTTGATATATAATGTCTTTATAAGGAGGATACACAAGTTGGTTGACACCAGCCTCCTGGGGTCATACTTGATATATAATGTCTTTATAAGGAGGATACACAAGTTGGTTGACACCAGCCTCCTGGGGTCATGCTTACATACTTGATATATAATGTCTTTATAAGGAGGATACACATGTTGGTTGACACCAGCCTCCTGGGGTCATACTTGATATATAATGTCTTTACATGAGGATACACAAGTTTGTTGACACCAGCCTCCTGGGGTCATACTTGATATATAATGCCTTTATAAGGAGGATACACATGTTGGTTGACACTAGCCTCCTGGGGTCATGCTTACATACTTGATATATAATGTCATTATAAGGAGGATACACAAGTTGGTTGACACCAGCCTCCTGGGGTCATACTTGATATATAACATCTTTATAAGGATACACAAGTTGGTTGACACCAGCCTCCTGGGGTCATGCTGACATACTTGATATATAATGTCTTTATAAGGAGGATACACAAGTTGGTTGACACCAGCCTCCTGGGGTCATACTTGATATATAATGTCTTTATAAGGAGGATACACAAGTTGGTTGACACCAGCCTCCTGGGGTCATACTTGATATATAACGTCTTTATAAGGAGGATACACAAATTGGTTGACACCAGCCTCCTGGGGTCATGCTTGATATATAATGTCTTTATAAGGAGGATACACAAATTGGTTGACACCAGCCTCCTGGGGTCATACTTGATATGTAATGTCTTTATAAGGAGGATACACAAGTTGGTTGACACCAGCCTCCTGGGGTCTGCTTACATACTTGATATATAATGTCTTTATAAGGAGGATACACAAGTTGGTTGACAGCCGCCTCCTGGGGTCCTAACTGATATATAATGTCTTTATAAGGAGGATACAGAAGTTGGTTGACACCAGCCTCCTGGGGTCATGCTTGATATATAATGTCTTTATAAGGAGGATACACAAGTTGGTTGACACTAGCCTCCTGGGGTCATACTTGATATATAATGTCTTTATAAGGAGGATACACAAGTTGGTTGACACTAGCCTCCTGGGGTCATGCTTGATATATAATGTCTTTATAAGGAGATACACATGTTGGTTGACACCAGCCTCCTGGGATCATACTTGATATATAATGTCTTTATAAGGAGGATACACAAGTTGCGTGACACCAGTCTCCTGGGGTCATACTTGATATATAATGTCTTTATAAGGAGGATACACATGTTGGTTGACACTAGCCTCCAGGGGTCATACTTGATATATAATGTCTTTATAAGGAGGATACACAAGTTGGTTGACACTAGCCTCCTGGGGTCATACTTGATATATAATGTCTTTATAAGGAGGATACACAAGTTGTTTGACACTAGCCTCCTGGGGTCATACTTGATATATAATGTCTTTATAAGGAGGATACACAAGTTGGTTGACACCAGCCTCCTGGGGTCATACTTGATATATAATGTCTTTATAAGGAGGATACACAAGTTGGTTGACACCAGCCTCCTGGGGTCATACTTGATATACAATGTCTTTATAAGGAGGCTACACAAGTTGGTTGACACCAGCCTCCTGGGGTCATACTGACATACTTGATATATAATGTCTTTATAAGGAGGATACACAAGTTGGTTGACACTAGCCTCCTGGGGTCATACTTGATATATAATGTCTTTATAAGGAGGATACACATGTTGGTTGACCCCAGCCTCCTGGGGTCATGTTGACATAGTTGATATATAATGTCTTTATAAGGAGGATACACAAGTTGGTTGACACCAGCCTCCTGGGGTCATACTTGATATATAATGTCTTTATAAGGAGGATACACAAGTTGGTTGACACCAGCCTCCTGGGGTCATACTTGATATATAATGTGTTTATAAGGAGGATACACAAGTTGGTTGACACCAGCCTCCTGGGGTCATACTTGATATATAACGTCTTTATGAGGAGGATACACAAGTTGGTTGACACCAGCCTCCTGGGGTCATACTTGATATATAATGTCTTTATAAGGAGGATACACAAGTTGGTTGACACCAGCCTCCTGGGGTCATGCTGAAGTACTTGATATACAACGTCTTTATAAGGAGGATACACATGTTGGTTGACACCAGCCTCCTGGGGTCATGCTGACATACTTGATATATAATGTCTTTATAAGGAGGATACACATGTTGGTTGACACCAGCCTCCTGGGGTCATACTTGATATATAATGTCTTTTTAAGGGGGATACACAAGTTGGTTGACACTAGCCTCCTGGTGTCATACTTGATATGTAATGTCTTTATAAGGAGGATACACAAGTTGGTTGACACTAGCCTCTTGGGGTCATGCTTGATATATAGTCTTTATAAGGAGGATACACAAGTTGGTTGACACTAGCCTCCTGGGGTCATGCTTGATATATAATGTCTTTATAAGGAGGATACACATGTTGGTTGACACCAGCCTCCTGGTGTCATGCTTGATATATAATGTCTTTATAAGGAGGATACACAAGTTGGTTGACACCAGCCTCCTGGGGTCATACTTGATATATAACGTCTTTATAAGGAGGATACACAAGTTGGTTGACACCAGCCTCCTGGGGTCATACTTGATATATAATGTCTTTATAAGAAGGATACGCAAGTTGGTTGACACTAGCCTCCTGGGGTCATACTTGATATATAACGTCTTTATAAGGAGGATACACAAGTTGGTTGACACCAGCCTCCTGGGGTCATACTTGATATATAATGTCTTTATAAGGAGGATACACAAGTTGGTTGACACTTGCCTCCTGGGGTCATACTTGATATATAATGTCTTTATAAGGAGGATACACATGTTGGTTGACACCAGCCTCCTGGGGTCATACTTGATATATAATGTCTTTATAAGGAGGATACACAAGTTGGTTGACAACTGCCTCCTGGGGTCATACTTGATATATAATGTCTTTATAAGGAGGATACACAAGTTGGTTGACACCAGCCTCCTGGGGTCATACTTGATATATAATGTCTTTATAAGGAGGATACACAAGTTGGTTGACACCAGCCTCCTGGGGTCATACTTGATATATAATGTCTTTATAAGGAGGATACACAAGTTGGTTGACGCTAGCCTCCTGGGGTCATACTTGATATATAATGTCTTTATAAGGAGGATACACAAGTTGGTTGACACTAGCCTCCTGGGATCATACTTGATATATAATGTCTTTATAAGGAGGATACACAAGTTGGTTGCCACCAGCCTCCTGGGGTCATACTTGATATATAATGTCTTTATAAGGAGGATACACAAGTTGGTTGACACCAGCGTCCTGGGGTCATACTTGATATATAATGTCTTAATAAGGAGGATACACAAGTTGGTTGTCACCAGCCTCCTGGGGTCATACTTGATATATAATGTCTTTATAAGGAGGATACACATGTTGGTTGACACTAGCCTCCTGGGGTCATACTTGATATATAATGTCTTTATAAGGAGGATACACAAGTTGGTTGACACCAGCCTCCTGGGGTCATACTTGATATATAACATCTTTATAAGGAGGATACACAAGTTGGTTGACACCAGCCTCCTGGGGTCATGCTTACATACTTGATATATAATGTCTTTATAAGGAGGATACACATGTTGGTTGACACCAGCCTCCTGGGGTCATATATATAATGTCTTTATAAGCAGGATACACAAGTTGGTTGACACCAGCCTCCTGGGGTCATACTTTATATATAATGTCTTTATAAGGAGGATGCACAAGTTGGTTGACACTAGCCTCCTGGGGTCATACTTGATATATAATGTCTTTATAAGGAGGATACACAAGTTGGTTGACACTAGCCTCCTGGGGTCATGCTTACATACTTGATATATAATGTCTTTATAAGGAGGATACACAAGTTGGTTGACACCAGCCTCCTGGGGTCATACTTGATATATAACATCTTTATAAGGAGGATACACAAGTTGGTTGACACCAGCCTCCTGGGGTCATGCTGACATACTTGATATATAATGTCTTTATAAGGAGGATACACATGTTGGTTGACACCAGCCTCCTGGGGTCATACTGACATACTTGATATATAATGTCTTTATAAGGAGGATACACAAGTTGGTTGACACTAGCCTCCTGGGGTCATACTTGATATATAATGTCTTTATAAGGAGGATACACATGTTGGTTGACCCCAGCCTCTTGGGGTCATGTTGACATACTTGATATATAATGTCTTTATAAGGAGGATACACAAGTTGGTTGACACCAGCTTCCTGGGGTCATACTTGATATATAATGTCTTTATAAGGAGGATACACAAGTTGGTTGACACCAGCCTCCTGGGGTCATACTTGATATATAATGTCTTTATAAGGAGGATACGCAAGTTGGTTCACACCAGCCTCCTGGGGTCATGCTGACGTACTTGATATACAACGTCTTTATAAGGAGGATACACATGTTGGTTGACACCAGCCTCCTGGGGTCATGCTGACATACTTGATATATAATGTCTTTATAAGGAGGATACACATGTTGGTTGACACCAGCCTCCTGGGGTCATACTTGATATATAATGTCTTTATAAGGAGGATACACAAGTTGGTTGACACTAGCCTCCTGGTGTCATACTTGATATGTAATGTCTTTATAAGGAGGATACACAAGTTGGTTGACGCTAGCCTCCTGGGGTCATGCTTGATATATAATGTCTTTATAAGGAGTATACACAAGTTGGTTGACACTAGCCTCCTGGAGTCATGCTTGATATATAATGTCTTTATAAGGAGGATACACATGTTGGTTGACACCAGCCTCCTGGTGTCATACTTGATATATAATGTCTTTATAAGGAGGATACTCAAGTTGGTTGAAACCAGCCTCCTGGGGTCATACTTGATATATAATGTCTTTATAAGGAGGATACACAAGTTGGTTGACACCAGCCTCCTGGGGTCATACTTCATATATAATGTCTTTATAAGGAGGATACACAAGTTGGTTGACACCAGCCTCCTGGGGTCATACTTGATATATAATGTCTTTATAAGGAGGATACGCAAGTTGGTTGACACTAGCCTCCTGGGGTCATACTTGATATATAATGTCTTTATAAGGAGGATACACAAGTTGGTTGACACCAGCCTCCTGGGGTCATGCTTGATATACAATGTCTTTATAAGGAGGATACACATGTTGGTTGACACCAGCCTCCTGGGGTCATACTTGATATATAACGTCTTTATAAGGAGGATACACAAGTTGGTTGACACCAGCCTCCTGGGGTCATACTTGATATATAATGTCTTTATAAGGAGGATACACAAGTTGGTTGACACTAGCCTCGTGGGGTCATGCTTGATATATAATGTCTTTATAAGGAGATGCACATGTTGGTTGACACCAGCCTCCTGGGGTGATACTTGATATATAATGTCTTCATAAGGAGGATACACAAGTTGGTTGACACCAGCCTCCTGGGGTCATACTTGATATATAATGTCTTTATAAGGAGGATACACATGTTGGTTGACTCTAGCCTCCTGGGGTCATACTTGATATATAATGTCTTTATAAGGAGGATACACAAGTTGGTTGACACTAGCCTCCTGGGGTCATACTTGATATATAATGTCTTTATAAGGAGGATACACAAGTTGGTTGACACTAGCCTCCTGGGGTCATACTTGATATATAATGTCTTTATAAGGAGGATACGCAAGTTGGTTGACACCAGCCTCCTGGGGTCATACTTGATATATAATGTCTTTATAAGGAGGATACACAAGTTGGTTGACACTAGCCTCCTGGGGTCATACTTGATATATAATGTCTTTATAAGGAGGATACACAAGTTGGTTGACACTAGCCTCCTGGGGTCATACTTGATATATAATGTCTTTATAAGGAGGATACACAAGTTGGTTGACACTAGCCTCCTGGGGTCATGCTTGATATATAATGTCTTTATAAGGAGATACACAAGTTGGTTGACACTAGCCTCCTGGGGTCATACTTGATATATAACGTCTTTATAAGGAGGATACACAAGTTGGTTGACAACTGCCTCCTGGGGTCATACTTGATATATAATGTCTTAATAAGGAGGATACACAAGTTGGTTGTCACCAGCCTCCTGGGGTCATACTTGATATATAATGTCTTTATAAGGAGGATACACATGTTGGTTGACACTAGCCTCCTGGGGTCATACTTGATATATAATGTCTTTATAAGGAGGATACACAAGTTGGTTGACACCAGCCTCCTGGGGTCATACTTGATATATAACATCTTTATAAGGAGGATACACAAGTTGGTTGACACCAGCCTCCTGGGGTCATGCTTACATACTTGATATATAATGTCTTTATAAGGAGGATACACATGTTGGTTGACACCAGCCTCCTGGGGTCATATATATAATGTCTTTATAAGCAGGATACACAAGTTGGTTGACACCAGCCTCCTGGGGTCATACTTTATATATAATGTCTTTATAAGGAGGATGCACAAGTTGGTTGACACTAGCCTCCTGGGGTCATACTTGATATATAATGTCTTTATAAGGAGGATACACAAGTTGGTTGACACTAGCCTCCTGGGGTCATGCTTACATACTTGATATATAATGTCTTTATAAGGAGGATACACAAGTTGGTTGACACCAGCCTCCTGGGGTCATACTTGATATATAACATCTTTATAAGGAGGATACACAAGTTGGTTGACACCAGCCTCCTGGGGTCATGCTGACATACTTGATATATAATGTCTTTATAAGGAGGATACACATGTTGGTTGACACCAGCCTCCTGGGGTCATACTGACATACTTGATATATAATGTCTTTATAAGGAGGATACACAAGTTGGTTGACACTAGCCTCCTGGGGTCATACTTGATATATAATGTCTTTATAAGGAGGATACACATGTTGGTTGACCCCAGCCTCTTGGGGTCATGTTGACATACTTGATATATAATGTCTTTATAAGGAGGATACACAAGTTGGTTGACACCAGCTTCCTGGGGTCATACTTGATATATAATGTCTTTATAAGGAGGATACACAAGTTGGTTGACACCAGCCTCCTGGGGTCATACTTGATATATAATGTCTTTATAAGGAGGATACACAAGTTGGTTCACACCAGCCTCCTGGGGTCATGCTGACGTACTTGATATACAACGTCTTTATAAGGAGGATACACATGTTGGTTGACACCAGCCTCCTGGGGTCATGCTGACATACTTGATATATAATGTCTTTATAAGGAGGATACACATGTTGGTTGACACCAGCCTCCTGATGTCATACTTGATATATAATGTCTTTATAAGGAGGATACACAAGTTGGTTGACACTAGCCTCCTGGTGTCATACTTGATATGTAATGTCTTTATAAGGAGGATACACAAGTTGGTTGACGCTAGCCTCCTGGGGTCATGCTTGATATATAATGTCTTTATAAGGAGTATACACAAGTTGGTTGACACTAGCCTCCTGGAGTCATGCTTGATATATAATGTCTTTATAAGGAGGATACACATGTTGGTTGACACCAGCCTCCTGGTGTCATACTTGATATATAATGTCTTTATAAGGAGGATACTCAAGTTGGTTGAAACCAGCCTCCTGGGGTCATACTTGATATATAATGTCTTTATAAGGAGGATACACAAGTTGGTTGACACCAGCCTCCTGGGGTCATACTTCATATATAATGTCTTTATAAGGAGGATACACAAGTTGGTTGACACCAGCCTCCTGGGGTCATACTTGATATATAATGTCTTTATAAGGAGGATACGCAAGTTGGTTGACACTAGCCTCCTGGGGTCATACTTGATATATAATGTCTTTATAAGGAGGATACACAAGTTGGTTGACACCAGCCTCCTGGGGTCATGCTTGATATACAATGTCTTTATAAGGAGGATACACATGTTGGTTGACACCAGCCTCCTGGGGTCATACTTGATATATAACGTCTTTATAAGGAGGATACACAAGTTGGTTGACACCAGCCTCCTGGGGTCATACTTGATATATAATGTCTTTATAAGGAGGATACACAAGTTGGTTGACACTAGCCTCGTGGGGTCATGCTTGATATATAATGTCTTTATAAGGAGATGCACATGTTGGTTGACACCAGCCTCCTGGGGTGATACTTGATATATAATGTCTTCATAAGGAGGATACACAAGTTGGTTGACACCAGCCTCCTGGGGTCATACTTGATATATAATGTCTTTATAAGGAGGATACACATGTTGGTTGACTCTAGCCTCCTGGGGTCATACTTGATATATAATGTCTTTATAAGGAGGATACACAAGTTGGTTGACACTAGCCTCCTGGGGTCATACTTGATATATAATGTCTTTATAAGGAGGATACACAAGTTGGTTGACACTAGCCTCCTGGGGTCATACTTGATATATAATGTCTTTATAAGGAGGATACGCAAGTTGGTTGACACCAGCCTCCTGGGGTCATACTTGATATATAATGTCTTTATAAGGAGGATACACAAGTTGGTTGACACTAGCCTCCTGGGGTCATACTTGATATATAATGTCTTTATAAGGAGGATACACAAGTTGGTTGACACTAGCCTCCTGGGGTCATACTTGATATATAATGTCTTTATAAGGAGGATACACAAGTTGGTTGACACTAGCCTCCTGGGGTCATGCTTGATATATAATGTCTTTATAAGGAGATACACAAGTTGGTTGACACTAGCCTCCTGGGGTCATACTTGATATATAACGTCTTTATAAGGAGGATACACAAGTTGGTTGACAACTGCCTCCTGGGGTCATACTTGATATATAATGTCTTTATAAGGAGGATATACAAGTTGGTTGACACCAGCCTCCTGGGGTCATACTGACATACTTCATATATAATGACTTTATAAGGAGGATACACAAGTTGGTTGACACCAGCCTCCTGGGGTCATACTTGATATATAATGTCTTTATAAGGAGGATACACAAGTTGGTTGACACCAGCCTCCTGGGGTCATACTTGATATATAATGTCTTTATAAGGAGGATACACAAGTTGGTTGACACTAGCCTCCTGGGGTCATACTTGATATATAATGTCTTTATGAGGAGGATGGACAAGTTGCTTGACACTAGCCTCCTGGGATCATACTTGATATATAATGTCTTTATAAGGAGGATACACAAGTTGGTTGATATTAGCCTCCTGGGGTCATACTTGATATATAATGTCTTTATAAGGAGGATACACAAGTTGGTTGACACCAGCCTCCTGGGGTCATACTTGATATATAATGTCTTTATAAGGAGGATACGCAAGTTGGTTGACACTAGCCTCCTGGGGTCATACTTGATATATAATGTCTTTATAAGGAGGATACACAAGTTGGTTGACACCAGCCTCCTGGGGTCATGCTTGATATATAATGTCTTTATAAGGAGGATACACATGTTGGTTGACACCAGCCTCCTGGGGTCATACTTGATATATAACGTCTTTATAAGGAGGATACACAAGTTGGTTGACACCAGCCTCCTGGGGTCATACTTGATATATAATGTCTTTATAAGGAGGATACACAAGTTGGTTGACACTAGCCTCGTGGGGTCATGCTTGATATATAATGTCTTTATAAGGAGATGCACATGTTGGTTGACACCAGCCTCCTGGGGTGATACTTGATATATAATGTCTTCATAAGGAGGATACACAAGTTGGTTGACACCAGCCTCCTGGGGTCATACTTGATATATAATGTCTTTATAAGGAGGATACACATGTTGGTTGACTCTAGCCTCCTGGGGTCATACTTGATATATAATGTCTTTATAAGGAGGATACACAAGTTGGTTGACACTAGCCTCCTGGGGTCATACTTGATATATAATGTCTTTATAAGGAGGATACACAAGTTGGTTGACACTAGCCTCCTGGGGTCATACTTGATATATAATGTCTTTATAAGGAGGATACGCAAGTTGGTTGACACCAGCCTCCTGGGGTCATACTTGATATATAATGTCTTTATAAGGAGGATACACAAGTTGGTTGACACTAGCCTCCTGGGGTCATACTTGATATATAATGTCTTTATAAGGAGGATACACAAGTTGGTTGACACTAGCCTCCTGGGGTCATACTTGATATATAATGTCTTTATAAGGAGGATACACAAGTTGGTTGACACTAGCCTCCTGGGGTCATGCTTGATATATAATGTCTTTATAAGGAGATACACAAGTTGGTTGACACTAGCCTCCTGGGGTCATACTTGATATATAACGTCTTTATAAGGAGGATACACAAGTTGGTTGACAACTGCCTCCTGGGGTCATACTTGATATATAATGTCTTTATAAGGAGGATATACAAGTTGGTTGACACCAGCCTCCTGGGGTCATACTGACATACTTCATATATAATGACTTTATAAGGAGGATACACAAGTTGGTTGACACCAGCCTCCTGGGGTCATACTTGATATATAATGTCTTTATAAGGAGGATACACAAGTTGGTTGACACCAGCCTCCTGGGGTCATACTTGATATATAATGTCTTTATAAGGAGGATACACAAGTTGGTTGACACTAGCCTCCTGGGGTCATACTTGATATATAATGTCTTTATGAGGAGGATGCACAAGTTGCTTGACACTAGCCTCCTGGGATCATACTTGATATATAATGTCTTTATAAGGAGGATACACAAGTTGGTTGATATTAGCCTCCTGGGGTCATACTTGATATATAATGTCTTTATAAGGAGGATACACAAGTTGGTTGACACCAGCCTCCTGGGGTCATACTTGATATATAATGTCTTTATAAGGAGGATACACAAGTTGGTTGACACCAGCCTCCTGGGGTCATACTTGATATATAACGTCTGGTGTAACGTCTTTATAAGGAGGATATACAAGTTGGTTGCCACCAGCCTCCTGGGGTCATACTGACATACTTGATATATTATGTCTTTATAAGGAGGATACACAAGTTGGTTGACACTAGCCTCCTGGGGTCATACTTGATATATAATGTCTTTATAAGGAGGATACACAAGTTGGTTGACACTAGCCTCTGGGGTCATACTTGATATATAATGTCTTTATAAGGAGGATACACATGTTGGTTGACACCAGCCTCCTGGGGTCATACTTGATATATAATGTCTTTATAAGGAGGATACACAAGTTGGTTGACAACTGCCTGCTGGGGTCATACTTGATATATAATGTCTTTATAAGGAGAATACACAAGTTGGTTGACACCAGCCTCCTGGGGTCATACTTGATATATAATGTCTTTATAAGGAGGATACACAAGTTGGTTGACACCAGCCTCCTGGGGTCATACTTGATATATAATGTCTTTATAAGGAGGATACACAAGTTGTTTGACACTAGCCTCCTGGGGTCATACTTGATATATAATGTCTTTATAAGGAGGATACTCAAGTTGGTTGACACTAGCCTCCTGGGATCATACTTGATATATAATGTCTTTATAAGGAGGATACACAAGTTGTTTGACACTAGCCTCCTGGGGTCATACTTGATATATAATGTCTTTATAAGGAGGATACTCAAGTTGGTTGACACTAGCCTCCTGGGATCATACTTGATATATAATGTCTTTATAAGGAGGATACACAAGTTGGTTGACACTAGCCTCCTGGGGTCATGCTTACATACTTGATATATAATGTCTTTATAAGGAGGATACACAAGTTGGTTGACACCAGCCTCCTGGGGTCATACTTGATATATAACATCTTTATAAGGAGGATACACAAGTTGGTTGACACCAGCCTCCTGGGGTCATGCTGACATACTTGATATATAATGTCTTTATAAGGAGGATACACATGTTGGTTGACACCAGCCTCCTGGGGTCATGCTGACGTACTTGATATACACTGTCTTTATAAGGAGGATTCACATGTTGGTTGACACCAGCCTCCTAGGGTCATGCTGACATACTTGATATATAATGTCTTTATAAGGAGGATACACATGTTGGTTGACACCAGCCTCCTGGGGTCATACTTGATATATAATGTCTTTTTAAGGGGGATACACAAGTTGGTTGACACTAGCCTCCTGGTGTCATACTTGATATGTAATGTCTTTATAAGGAGGATACACAAGTTGGTTGAAACTAGCCTCCTGGGGTCATGCTTGATATATAATGTCTTTATAAGGAGGATACACAAGTTGGTTGACACTAGCCTCCTGGGGTCATGCTTGATATATAATGTCTTTATAAGGAGGATACACATGTTGGTTGTCACCAGCCTCCTGGTGTCATACTTGATATATAATGTCTTTATAAGGAGGATACACAAGTTGGTTGACACCAGCCTCCTGGGGTCATACTTGATATATAACGTCTTTATAAGGAGGATACACAAGTTGGTTGACACCAGCCTCCTGGGGTCATACTTGATATATAATGTCTTTATAAGGAGGATACGCAAGTTGGTTGACACTAGCCTCCTGGGGTCAAACTTGATATATAACGTCTTTATAAGGAGGATACACAAGTTGGTTGACACCAGCCTCCTGGGGTCATACTTGATATATAATGTCTTTATAAGGAGGATACACAAGTTGGTTGACACTAGCCTCCTGGGGTCATACTTGATATATAATGTCTTTATAAGGAGGATACACATGTTGGTTGACACCAGCCTCCTGGGGTCATACTTGATATATAATGTCTTTATAAGGAGGATACACAAGTTGGTTGACAACTGCCTCCTGGGGTCATACTTGATATATAATGTCTTTATAAGGAGGATACACAAGTTGGTTGACACCAGCCTCCTGGGGTCATACTTGATATATAATGTCTTTATAAGGAGGATACACAAGTTGGTTGACACCAGCCTCCTGGGGTCATACTTGATATATAATGTCTTTATAAGGAGGATACACAAGTTGGTTGACGCTAGCCTCCTGGGGTCATACTTGATATATAATGTCTTTATAAGGAGGATACACAAGTTGGTTGACACTAGCCTCCTGGGATCATACTTGATATATAATGTCTTTATAAGGAGGATACACAAGTTGGTTGCCACCAGCCTCCTGGGGTCATACTTGATATATAATGTCTTTATAAGGAGGATACACAAGTTGGTTGACACCAGCGTCCTGGGGTCATACTTGATATATAATGTCTTAATAAGGAGGATACACAAGTTGGTTGTCACCAGCCTCCTGGGGTCATACTTGATATATAATGTCTTTATAAGGAGGATACACATGTTGGTTGACACTAGCCTCCTGGGGTCATACTTGATATATAATGTCTTTATAAGGAGGATACACAAGTTGGTTGACACCAGCCTCCTGGGGTCATACTTGATATATAACATCTTTATAAGGAGGATACACAAGTTGGTTGACACCAGCCTCCTGGGGTCATGCTTACATACTTGATATATAATGTCTTTATAAGGAGGATACACATGTTGGTTGACACCAGCCTCCTGGGGTCATATATATAATGTCTTTATAAGGAGGATACACATGTTGGTTGACACCAGCCTCCTGGGGTCATACTTTATATATAATGTCTTTATAAGGAGGATACACAAGTTGGTTGACACCAGCCTCCTGGGGTCATACTTGATATATAATGTCTTTATAAGGAGGATACACAAGTTGGTTGACACTAGCCTCCTGGGGTCATACTTGATATATAATGTCTTTATAAGGAGGATACACAAGTTGGTTGACACTAGCCTCCTGGGGTCATGCTTACATACTTGATATATAATGTCTTTATAAGGAGGATACACAAGTTGGTTGACACCAGCCTCCTGGGGTCATACTTGATATATAACATCTTTATAAGGAGGATACACAAGTTGGTTGACACCAGCCTCCTGGGGTCATGCTGACATACTTGATATATAATGTCTTTATAAGGAGGATACACATGTTGGTTGACACCAGCCTCCTGGGGTCATACTGACATACTTGATATATAATGTCTTTATAAGGAGGATACACAAGTTGGTTGACACTAGCCTCCTGGGGTCATACTTGATATATAATGTCTTTATAAGGAGGATACACATGTTGGTTGACCCCAGCCTCTTGGGGTCATGTTGACATACTTGATATATAATGTCTTTATAAGGAGGATACACAAGTTGGTTGACACCAGCTTCCTGGGGTCATACTTGATATATAATGTCTTTATAAGGAGGATACACAAGTTGGTTGACACCAGCCTCCTGGGGTCATACTTGATATATAATGTCTTTATAAGGAGGATACACAAGTTGGTTGACACCAGCCTCCTGGGGTCATACTTGATATATAATGTCTTTATAAGGAGGATACACAAGTTGGTTGACACCAGCCTCCTGGGGTCATACTTGATATATAATGTCTTTATAAGGAGGATACACAAGTTGGTTGACACCAGCCTCCTGGGGTCATGCTGACGTACTTGATATACAACGTCTTTATAAGGAGGATACACATGTTGGTTGACACCAGCCTCCTGGGGTCATGCTGACATACTTGATATATAATGTCTTTATAAGGAGGATACACATGTTGGTTGACACCAGCCTCCTGGGGTCATACTTGATATATAATGTCTTTATAAGGAGGATACACAAGTTGGTTGACACTAGCCTCCTGGTGTCATACTTGATATGTAATGTCTTTATAAGGAGGATACACAAGTTGGTTGACGCTAGCCTCCTGGGGTCATGCTTGATATATAATGTCTTTATAAGGAGTATACACAAGTTGGTTGACACTAGCCTCCTGGGGTCATGCTTGATATATAATGTCTTTATAAGGAGGATACACATGTTGGTTGACACCAGCCTCCTGGTGTCATACTTGATATATAATGTCTTTATAAGGAGGATACTCAAGTTGGTTGAAACCAGCCTCCTGGGGTCATACTTGATATATAATGTCTTTATAAGGAGGATACACAAGTTGGTTGACACCAGCCTCCTGGGGTCATACTTCATATATAATGTCTTTATAAGGAGGATACACAAGTTGGTTGACACCAGCCTCCTGGGGTCATACTTGATATACAATGTCTTTATAAGGAGGATACGCAAGTTGGTTGACACTAGCCTCCTGGGGTCATACTTGATATATAATGTCTTTATAAGGAGGATACACAAGTTGGTTGACACCAGCCTCCTGGGGTCATGCTTGATATATAATGTCTTTATAAGGAGGATACACATGTTGGTTGACACCAGCCTCCTGGGGTCATACTTGATATATAACGTCTTTATAAGGAGGATACACAAGTTGGTTGACACCAGCCTCCTGGGGGTCATACTTGATATATAATGTCTTTATAAGGAGGATACACAAGTTGGTTGACACTAGCCTCGTGGGGTCATGCTTGATATATAATGTCTTTATAAGGAGATGCACATGTTGGTTGACACCAGCCTCCTGGGGTGATACTTGATATATAATGTCTTTATATGGAGGATACACAAGTTGGTTGACACCAGCCTCCTGGGGTCATACTTGATATATAATGTCTTTATAAGGAGGATACACATGTTGGTTGACACTAGCCTCCTGGGGTCATACTTGATATATAATGTCTTTATAAGGAGGATACACAAGTTGGTTGACACTAGCCTCCTGGGGTCATACTTGATATATAATGTCTTTATAAGGAGGATACACAAGTTGGTTGACACTAGCCTCCTGGGGTCATACTTGATATATAATGTCTTTATAAGGAGGATACACAAGTTGGTTGACACCAGCCTCCTGGGGTCATACTTGATATATAATGTCTTTATAAGGAGGATAGACAAGTTGGTTGACACTAGCCTCCTGGGGTCATACTTGATATATAATGTCTTTATAAGGAGGATACACAAGTTGGTTGACACTAGCCTCCTGGGGTCATACTTGATATATAATGTCTTTATAAGGAGGATATACAAGTTGGTTGACACTAGCCTCCTGGGGTCATGCTTGATATATAATGTCTTTATAAGGAGATACACAAGTTGGTTGACACTAGCCTCCTGGGGTCATACTTGATATATAACGTCTTTATAAGGAGGATACACAAGTTGGTTGACAACTGCCTCCTGGGGTCATACTTGATATATAATGTCTTTATAAGGAGGATATACAAGATGGTTGACACCAGCCTCCTGGGGTCATACTGACATACTTCATATATAATGACTTTATAAGGAGGATACACAAGTTGGTTGACACCAGCCTCCTGGGGTCATACTTGATATATAATGTCTTTATAAGGAGGATACACAAGTTGGTTGACACCAGCCTCCTGGGGTCATACTTGATATATAATGTCTTTATAAGGAGGATACCCAAGTTGGTTGACACTAGCCTCCTGGGGTCATACTTGATATATAATGTCTTTATGAGGAGGATGCACAAGTTGCTTGACACTAGCCTCCTGGGATCATACTTGATATATAATGTCTTTATAAGGAGGATACACAAGTTGGTTGACACTAGCCTCCTGGGGTCATACTTGATATATAATGTCTTTATAAGGAGGATACACAAGTTGGTTGACACCAGCCTCCTGGGGTCATACTTGATATATAATGTCTTTATAAGGAGGATACACAAGTTGGTTGACACCAGCCTCCTGGGGTCATACTTGATATATAACGTCTGGTGTAACGTCTTTATAAGGAGGATATACAAGTTGGTTGCCACCAGCCTCCTGGGGTCATACTGACATACTTGATATATAATGTCTTTATAAGGAGGATACACAAGTTGGTTGACACTAGCCTCCTGGGGTCATACTTGATATATAATGTCTTTATAAGGAGGATACACAAGTTGGTTGACACTAGCCTCCTGGGGTCATGCTTGATATATAATGTCTTTATAAGGAGGATACACATGTTGGTTGACACCAGCCTCCTGGGGTCATACTTGATATATAATGTCTTTATAAGGAGGATACACAAGTTGGTTGACAACTGCCTGCTGGGGTCATACTTGATATATAATGTCTTTATAAGGAGGATACACAAGTTGGTTGACACCAGCCTCCTGGGGTCATACTTGATATATAATGTCTTTATAAGGAGGATACACAAGTTGGTTGACACCAGCCTCCTGGGGTCATACTTGATATATAATGTCTTTATAAGGTGGATACTCAAGTTGTTTGACACTAGCCTCCTGGGGTCATACTTGATATATAATGTCTTTATAAGGAGGATACTCAAGTTGGTTGACACTAGCCTCCTGGGATCATACTTGATATATAATGTCTTTATAAGGAGGATACACAAGTTGGTTGCCACCAGCCTCCTGGGGTCATACTTGATATATAATGTCTTTATAAGGAGGATACACAAGTTGGTTGACACCAGCCTCCTGGGGTCATACTTGATATATAATGTCTTTATAAGGAGGATACTACACAAGTTGGTTGTCACCCGCCTCCTGGGGTCATACTTGATATATAATGTCTTTATAAGGAGGATACACATGTTGGTTGACACTAGCCTCCTGGGGTCATACTTGATATATAATGTCTTTATAAGGAGGATACACAAGTTGGTTGACACCAGCCTCCTAGGGTCATACTTGATATATAATGTCTTTATAAGGAGGATACACAAGTTGGTTGACACCAGCCTCCTGGGGTGATGCTTACATACTTGATATATAATGTCTTTATAAGGAGGATACACATGTTGGTTGACACCAGCCTCCTGGGGTCATACTTGATATATAATGTCTTTACATGAGGATACACAAGTTGGTTGACACCAGCCTCCTGGGGTCATACTTGATATATAATGTCTTTATAAGGAGGATACACATGTTGGTTGACACTAGCCTCCTGGGGTCATGCTTACATACTTGATATATAATGTCTTTATAAGGAGGATACACAAGTTCGTTGACACCAGCCTCCTGGGGTCATACTTGATATATAACATCTTTATAAGGAGGATACACAAGTTGGTTGACACCAGCCTCCTGGGGTCATGCTGACATACTTGATATATAATGTCTTTATAAGGAGGATACACAAGTTGGTTGACACCAGCCTCCTGGGGTCATACTTGATATATAATGTCTTTATAAGGAGGATACACAAGTTGGTTGACACCGGCCTCCTGGGGTCATACTTGATATATAATGTCTTTATAAGGAGGATACACAAGTTGGTTGACACCAGCCTCCTGGGGTCATACTTGATATATAATGTCTTTATAAGGAGGATACACAAGTTGGTTGACACTAGCCTCCTGGGGTCATACTTGATATATAATGTCTTTATAAGGAGGATACACAAGTTGGTTGACACTAGCCTCCTGGGATCATACTTGATATATTATGTCTTTATAAGGAGGATACACAAGTTGGTTGACACCAGCCTCCTGGGGTCATACTTGATATATAATGTCTTTATAAGGAGGATACACAAGTTGGTTGACACCAGCCTCCTGGGGTCATACTTGATATATAATGTCTTTATAAGGAGGATACACAAGTTGGTTGTCACCAGCCTCCTGGGGTCATACATGATATATAATGTCTTTATAAGGAGGATACACATGTTGGTTGACACTAGCCTCCTGGGGTCATACTTGTTATATAATGTCTTTATAAGGAGGATACACAAGTTGGTTGACACCAGCCTCCTGGGGTGATACTTGATATATAATGTCTTTATAAGGAGGATACACAAGTTGGTTGACACCAGCCTCCTGGGGTCATGCTTACATACTTGATATATAATGTCTTTATAAGGAGGATACACATGTTGGTTGACACCAGCTTCCAGGGGTCATACTTGATATATAATGTCTTTACATGAGGATACACAAGTTTGTTGACACCAGCCTCCTGGGGTCATACTTGATATATAATGTCTTTATAAGGAGGATACACATGTTGGTTGACACTAGCCTCCTGGGGTCATGCTTACATACTTGATATATAATGTCTTTATAAGGAGGATACACAAGTTGGTTGACACCAGCCTCCTGGGGTCATACTTGATATATAACATCTTTATAAGGAGGATACACATGTTGGTTGACACCAGCCTCCTGGGGTCATGCTGACATACTTGATATATAATGTCTTTATAAGGAGGATACACAAGTTGGTTGACACCAGCCTCCTGGGGTCATACTTGATATATAATGTCTTTATAAGGAGGATACACAAGTTGGTTGACACCAGCCTCCTGGGGTCATACTTGATATATAACATCTTTATAAGGAGGATACACAAATTGGTTGACACCAGCCTCCTGGGGTCATACTTGATATATAATGTCTTTATAAGGAGGATACACAAATTGGTTGACACCAGCCTCCTGGGGTCATACTTGATATGTAATGTCTTTATAAGGAGGATACACAAGTTGGTTGACACCAGCCTCCTGGGGTCATGCTTACATACTTGATATATAATGTCTTTATAAGGAGGATACACAAGTTGGTTGACAGCCGCCTCCTGGGGTCCTACTTGATATATAATGTCTTTATAAGGAGGATACAGAAGTTGGTTGACACCAGCCTCCTGGGGTCATACTTGATATATAATGTCTTTATAAGGAGGATACACAAGTTGTTTGACACTAGCCTCCTGGGGTCATGCTTGATATATAATGTCTTTATAAGGAGGATACTCAAGTTGGTTGACACTAGCCACCTGGGATCATACTTGATATATAATGTCTTTATAAGGAGGATACACAAGTTGTTTGACACTAGCCTCCTGGGGTCATACTTGATATATAATGTCTTTATAAGGAGGATACTCAAGTTGGTTGACACTAGCCTCCTGGGATCATACTTGATATATAATGTCTTTATAAGGAGGATACACAAGTTGGTTGACACTAGCCTCCTGGGGTCATGCTTACATACTTGATATATAATGTCTTTATAAGGAGGATACACAAGTTGGTTGACACCAGCCTCCTGGGGTCATACTTGATATATAACATCTTTATGAGGAGGATACACAAGTTGGTTGACACCAGCCTCCTGGGGTCATGCTGACATACTTGATATATAATGTCTTTATAAGGAGGATACACATGTTGGTTGACACCAGCCTCCTGGGGTCATACTTGATATATAATGTCTTTTTAAGGGGGATACACAAGTTGGTTGACACTAGCCTCCTGGTGTCATACTTGATATGTAATGTCTTTATAAGGAGGATACACAAGTTGGTTGAAACTAGCCTCCTGGGGTCATGCTTGATATATAATGTCTTTATAAGGAGGATACACAAGTTGGTTGACACTAGCCTCCTGGGGTCATGCTTGATATATAATGTCTTTATAAGGAGGATACACATGTTGGTTGACACCAGCCTCCTGGTGTCATACTTGATATATAATGTCTTTATAAGGAGGATACACAAGTTGGTTGACACCAGCCTCCTGGGGTCATACTTGATATATAACGTCTTTATAAGGAGGATACACAAGTTGGTTGACACCAGCCTCCTGGGGTCATACTTGATATATAATGTCTTTATAAGGAGGATACGCAAGTTGGTTGACACTAGCCTCCTGGGGTCATACTTGATATATAACGTCTTTATAAGGAGGATACACAAGTTGGTTGACACCAGCCTCCTGGGGTCATACTTGATATATAATGTCTTTATAAGGAGGATACACAAGTTGGTTGACACTAGCCTCCTGGGGTCATACTTGATATATAATGTCTTTATAAGGAGGATACACATGTTGGTTGACACCAGCCTCCTGGGGTCATACTTGATATATAATGTCTTTATAAGGAGGATACCCAAGTTGGTTGACAACTGCCTCCTGGGGTCATACTTGATATATAATGTCTTTATAAGGAGGATACACAAGTTGGTTGACACCAGCCTCCTGGGGTCATACTTGATATATAATGTCTTTATAAGGAGGATACACAAGTTGGTTGACACCAGCCTCCTGGGGTCATACTTGATATATAATGTCTTTATAAGGAGGATACACAAGTTGGTTGACGCTAGCCTCCTGGGGTCATACTTGATATATAATGTCTTTATAAGGAGGATACACAAGTTGGTTGACACTAGCCTCCTGGGATCATACTTGATATATAATGTCTTTATAAGGAGGATACACAAGTTGGTTGCCACCAGCCTCCTGGGGTCATACTTGATATATAATGTCTTTATAAGGAGGATGCACAAGTTGGTTGACACCAGTGTCCTGGGGTCATACTTGATATATAATGTCTTAGTAAGGAGGATACACAAGTTGGTTGTCACCAGCCTCCTGGGGTCATACTTGATATATAATGTCTTTATAAGGAGGATACACATGTTGGTTGACACTAGCCTCCTGGGGTCATACTTGATATATAATGTCTTTATAAGGAGGATACACAAGTTGGTTGACACCAGCCTCCTGGGGTCATACTTGATATATAACATCTTTATAAGGAGGATACACAAGTTGGTTGACACCAGCCTCCTGGGGTCATGCTTACATACTTGATATATAATGTCTTTATAAGGAGGATACACATGTTGGTTGACACCAGCCTCCTGGGGTCATATATATAATGTCTTTATAAGGAGGATACACATGTTGGTTGACACCAGCCTCCTGGGGTCATACTTTATATATAATGTCTTTATAAGGAGGATACACAAGTTGGTTGACACCAGCCTCCTGTGGTCATACTTGATATATAATGTCTTTATAAGGAGGATACACAAGTTGGTTGACACTAGCCTCCTGGGGTCATACTTGATATATAATGTCTTTATAAGGAGGATACACAAGTTGGTTGACACTAGCCTCCTGGGGTCATGCTTACATACTTGATATATAATGTCTTTATAAGGAGGATACACAAGTTGGTTGACACCAGCCTCCTGGGGTCATACTTGATATATAACATCTTTATAAGGAGGATACACAAGTTGGTTGACACCAGCCTCCTGGGGTCATGCTGACATACTTGATATATAATGTCTTTATAAGGAGGATACACATGTTGGTTGACACCAGCCTCCTGGGGTCATACTGACATACTTGATATATAATGTCTTTATAAGGAGGATACACATGTTGGTTGACCCCAGCCTCTTGGGGTCATGTTGACATACTTGATATATAATGTCTTTATAAGGAGGATACACAAGTTGGTTGACACCAGCTTCCTGGGGTCATACTTGATATATAATGTCTTTATATGGAGGATACACAAGTTGGTTGACACCAGCCTCCTGGGGTCATACTTGATATATAATGTCTTTATAAGGAGGATACACAAGTTGGTTGACACCAGCCTCCTGGGGTCATACTTGATATATAATGTCTTTATAAGGAGGATACACAAGTTGGTTGACACCAGCCTCCTGGGGTCATACTTGATATATAATGTCTTTATAAGGAGGATGCACAAGTTGGTTGACACCAGCCTCCTGGGGTCATGCTGACGTACTTGATATACAACGTCTTTATAAGGAGGATACACATGTTGGTTGACACCAGCCTCCTGGGGTCATGCTGACATACTTGATATATAATGTCTTTATAAGGAGGATACACATGTTGGTTGACACCAGCCTCCTGGGGTCATACTTGATATATAATGTCTTTATAAGGAGGATACACAAGTTGGTTGACACTAGCCTCCTGGTGTCATACTTGATATATAATGTCTTTATAAGGAGGATACTCAAGTTGGTTGAAACCAGCATCCTGGGGTCATACTTGATATATAATGTCTTTATAAGGAGGATACACAAGTTGGTTGACACCAGCCTCCTGGGGTCATACTTCATATATAATGTCTTTATAAGGAGGATACACAAGTTGGTTGACACCAGCCTCCTGGGGTCATACTTGATATATAATGTCTTTATAAGGAGGATACGCAAGTTGGTTGACACTAGCCTCCTGGGGTCATACTTGATATATAATGTCTTTATAAGGAGGATACACAAGTTGGTTGACACCAGCCTCCTGGGGTCATGCTTGATATATAATGTCTTTATAAGGAGGATACACATGTTGGTTGACACCAGCCTCCTGGGGTCATACTTGATATATAACGTCTTTATAAGGAGGATACACAAGTTGGTTGACACCAGCCTCCTGGGGGTCATACTTGATATATAATGTCTTTATAAGGAGGATACACAAGTTGGTTGACACTAGCCTCGTGGGGTCATGCTTGATATATAATGTCTTTATAAGGAGATGCACATGTTGGTTGACACCAGCCTCCTGGGGTGATACTTGATATATAATGTCTTTATATGGAGGATACACAAGTTGGTTGACACCAGCCTCCTGGGGTCATACTTGATATATAATGTCTTTATAAGGAGGATACTCATGTTGGTTGACACTAGCCTCCTGGGGTCATACTTGATATATAATGTCTTTATAAGGAGGATACACAAGTTGGTTGACACCAGCCTCCTAGGGTCATACTTGATATATAATGTCTTTATAAGGAGGATACGCAAGTTGGTTGACACCAGCCTCCTGGGGTGATGCTTACATACTTGATATATAATGTCTTTATAAGGAGGATACACATGTTGGTTGACACCAGCCTCCTGGGGTCATACTTGATATATAATGTCTTTACATGAGGATACACAAGTTGGTTGACACCAGCCTCCTGGGGTCATACTTGATATATAATGTCTTTATAAGGAGGATACACATGTTGGTTGACACTAGCCTCCTGGGGTCATGCTTACATACTTGATATATAATGTCTTTATAAGGAGGATACACAAGTTCGTTGACACCAGCCTCCTGGGGTCATACTTGATATATAACATCTTTATAAGGAGGATACACAAGTTGGTTGACACCAGCCTCCTGGGGTCATGCTGACATACTTGATATATAATGTCTTTATAAGGAGGATACACAAGTTGGTTGACACCAGCCTCCTGGGGTCATACTTGATATATAATGTTTTTATAAGGAGGATACACAAGTTGGTTGACACCGGCCTCCTGGGGTCATACTTGATATATAATGTCTTTATAAGGAGGATACACAAGTTGGTTGACACCAGCCTCCTGGGGTCATACTTGATATATAATGTCTTTATAAGGAGGATACACAAGTTGGTTGACACTAGCCTCCTGGGGTCATACTTGATATATAATGTCTTTATAAGGAGGATACACAAGTTGGTTGACACTAGCCTCCTGGGATCATACTTGATATATTATGTCTTTATAAGGAGGATACACAAGTTGGTTGACATCAGCCTCCTGGGGTCATACTTGATATATAATGTCTTTATAAGGAGGATACACAAGTTGGTTGACACCAGCCTCCTGGGGTCATACTTGATATATAATGTCTTTATAAGGAGGATACACAAGTTGGTTGTCACCAGCCTCCTGGGGTCATACATGATATATAATGTCTTTATAAGGAGGATACACATGTTGGTTGACACTAGCCTCCTGGGGTCATACTTGATATATAATGTCTTTATAAGGAGGATACACAAGTTGGTTGACACCAGCCTCCTGGGGTGATACTTGATATATAATGTCTTTATAAGGAGGATACACAAGTTGGTTGACACCAGCCTCCTTGGGTCATGCTTACATACTTGATATATAATGTCTTTATAAGGAGGATACACATGTTGGTTGACACCAGCCTCCTGGGGTCATACTTGATATATAATGTCTTTACATGAGGATACACAAGTTTGTTGACACCAGCCTCCTGGGGTCATACTTGATATATAATGTCTTTATAAGGAGGATACACATGTTGGTTGACACTAGCCTCCTGGGGTCATGCTTACATACTTGATATATAATGTCTTTATAAGGAGGATACACAAGTTGGTTGACACCAGCCTCCTGGGGTCATACTTGATATATAACATCTTTATAAGGAGGATACACATGTTGGTTGACACCAGCCTCCTGGAGTCATGCTGACATACTTGATATATAATGTCTTTATAAGGAGGATACACAAGTTGGTTGACACCAGCCTCCTGGGGTCATACTTGATATATATTGTCTTTATAAGGAGGATACACAAGTTGGTTGACACCAGCCTCCTGGGGTCATACTTGATATATAACATCTTTATAAGGAGGATACACAAATTGGTTGACACCAGCCTCCTGGGGTCATACTTGATATATAATGTCTTTATAAGGAGGATACACAAATTGGTTGACACCAGCCTTCTGGGGTCATACTTGATATGTAATGTCTTTATAAGGAGGATACACAAGTTGGTTGACACCAGCCTCCTGGGGTCATGCTTACATACTTGATATATAATGTCTTTATAAGGAGGATACACAAGTTGGTTGACAGCCGCCTCCTGGGGTCCTACTTGATATATAATGTCTTTATAAGGAGGATACAGAAGTTGGTTGACACCAGCCTCCTGGGGTCATACTTGATATATAATGTCTTTATAAGGAGGATACACAAGTTGGTTGACACTAGCCTCCTGGGGTCATACTTGATATATAATGTTTTTATAAGGAGGATATACATGTTGGTTGACACCAGCCTCCTGGGGTCATGCTTGATATATAATGTCTTTATAAGGAGGATACACATGTTGGTTGACACCAGCCTCCTGGGGTCATACTTGATATATAACGTCTTTATAAGGAGGATACACAAATTGGTTGACACCAGCCTCCTGGGGTCATACTTGATATATAATGTCTTTATAAGGAGGATACACAAGTTGGTTGACACCAGCCTCCTGGGGTCATACTTGATATATAATGTCTTTATAAGGAGGATACACATGTTGGTTGACACTAGCCTCCTGGGGTCATACTTGATATATAATGTCTTTATAAGGAGGATACACAAGTTGGTTGACACTAGCCTCCTGGGGTCATACTTGATATATAATGTCTTTATAAGGAGGATACACAAGTTGGTTGACACTAGCCTCCTGGGGTCATACTTGATATATAATGTCTTTATAAGGAGGATACACAAGTTGGTTGACACCAGCCTCCTGGGGTCATACTTGATATATAATGTCTTTATAAGGAAGATACACAAGTTGGTTGACACTAGCCTCCTGGGGTCATACTTGATATATAATGTCTTTATAAGGAGGATACACAAGTTGGTTGACACTAGCCTCCTGGGGTCATACTTGATATATAATGTCTTTATAAGGAGGATACACAAGTTGGTTGACACTAGCCTCCTGGGGTCATGCTTGATATATAATGTCTTTATAAGGAGATACACAAGTTGGTTGACACTAGCCTCCTGGGGTCATACTTGATATATAACGTCTTTATAAGGAGGATACACAAGTTGGTTGACAACTGCCTCCTTGATATATAATGTCTTTATAAGGAGGATATACAAGTTGGTTGACACCAGCCTCCTGGGGTCATACTGACATACTCCATATATAATGACTTTATAAGGAGGATACACAAGTTGGTTGACACCAGCCTCCTGGGGTCATACTTGATATATAATGTCTTTATAAGGAGGATACACAAGTTGGTTGACACCAGCCTCCTGGGGTCATACTTGATATATAATGTCTTTATAAGGAGGATACACAAGTTGGTTGACACTAGCCTCCTGGGGTCATACTTGATAGATAAAATCTTTATGAGGAGGATGCACAAGTTGCTTGACACTAGCCTCCTGGGATCATACTTGATATATAATGTCTTTATAAGGAGGATACACAAGTTGGTTGACACTAGCCTCCTGGGGTCATACTTGATATATAATGTCTTTATAAGGAGGATACACAAGTTGGTTGACACCAGCCTCCTGGGGTCATACTTGATATATAATGTCTTTATAAGGAGGATACACAAGTTGGTTGATACCAGCCTCCTGGGGTCATACTTGATATATAACGTCTGGTGTAACGTCTTTATAAGGAGGATATACAAGTTGGTTGCCACCAGCCTCCTGGGGTCATACTGACATACTTGATATATAATGTCTTTATAAGGAGGATACACAAGTTGGTTGACACTAGCCTCCTGGGGTCATACTTGATATATAATGTCTTTATAAGGAGGATACACAAGTTGGTTGACACTAGCCTCCTGGGGTCATACTTGATATATAATGTCTTTATAAGGAGGATACACATGTTGGTTGACACCAGCCTCCTGGGGTCATACTTGATATATAATGTCTTTATAAGGAGGATACACAAGTTGGTTGACACCAGCCTCTTGGGGTCATACTTGATATATAATGTCTTTATAAGGAGGATACACAAGTTGGTTGACACCAGCCTCCTGGGGTCATACTTGATATATAATGTCTTTATAAGGAGGATACACAAGTTGTTTGACACTAGCCTCCTGGGGTCATACTTGATATATAATGTCTTTATAAGGAGGATACTCAAATTGGTTGACACTAGCCTCTTGGGATCATACTTGATATATAATGTCTTTATAAGGAGGATACACAAGTTGGTTGCCACCAGCCTCCTGGGGTCATACTTGATATATAATGTCTTTATAAGGAGGATACACAAGTTGGTTGACACCAGCCTCCTGGGGTCATACTTGATATATAATGTCTTTATAAGGAGGATACTACACAAGTTGGTTGTCACCCGCCTCCTGGGGTCATACTTGATATATAATGTCTTTATAAGGAGGATACACATGTTGGTTGACACTAGCCTCCTGGGGTCATACTTGATATATAATGTCTTTATAAGGAGGATACACAAGTTGGTTGACACCAGCCTCCTAGGGTCATACTTGATATATAATGTCTTTATAAGGAGGATACACAAGTTGGTTGACACCAGCCTCCTGGGGTGATGCTTACATACTTGATATATAATGTCTTTATAAGGAGGATACACATGTTGGTTGACACCAGCCTCCTGGGGTCATACTTGATATATAATGTCTTTACATGAGGATACACAAGTTGGTTGACACCAGCCTCCTGGGGTCATACTTGATATATAATGTCTTTATAAGGAGGATACACAAGTTGGTTGACACCAGCCTCCTGGGGTCATACTTGATATATAATGTCTTTATAAGGAGGATACACAAGTTGGTTGTCACCAGCCTCCTGGGGTCATACATGATATATAATGTCTTTATAAGGAGGATACACATGTTGGTTGACACTAGCCTCCTGGGGTCATACTTGATATATAATGTCTTTATAAGGAGGATACACAAGTTGGTTGACACCAGCCTCCTGGGGTGATACTTGATATATAATGTCTTTATAAGGAGGATACACAAGTTGGTTGACACCAGCCTCCTGGGGTCATGCTTACATACTTGATATATAATGTCTTTATAAGGAGGATACACATGTTGGTTGACACCAGCCTCCTGGGGTCATACTTGATATATAATGTCTTTACATGAGGATACACAAGTTTGTTGACACCAGCCTCCTGGGGTCATACTTGATATATAATGTCTTTATAAGGAGGATACACATGTTGGTTGACACTAGCCTCCTGGGGTCATGCTTACATACTTGATATATAATGTCTTTATAAGGAGGATACACAAGTTGGTTGACACCAGCCTCCTGGGGTCATACTTGATATATAACATCTTTATAAGGAGGATACACATGTTGGTTGACACCAGCCTCCTGGGGTCATGCTGACATACTTGATATATAATGTCTTTATAAGGAGGATACACAAGTTGGTTGACACCAGCCTCCTGGGGTCATACTTGATATATAATGTCTTTATAAGGAGGATACACAAGTTGGTTGACACCAGCCTCCTGGGGTCATACTTGATATATAACATCTTTATAAGGAGGATACACAAATTGGTTGACACCAGCCTCCTGGGGTCATACTTGATATATAATGTCTTTATAAGGAGGATACACAAATTGGTTGACACCAGCCTCCTGGGGTCATACTTGATATGTAATGTCTTTATAAGGAGGATACACAAGTTGGTTGACACCAGCCTCCTGGGGTCATGCTTACATACTTGATATATAATGTCTTTATAAGGAGGATACACAAGTTGGTTGACAGCCGCCTCCTGGGGTCCTACTTGATATATAATGTCTTTATAAGGAGGATACAGAAGTTGGTTGACACCAGCCTCCTGGGGTCATACTTGATATATAATGTCTTTATAAGGAGGATACACAAGTTGGTTGACACTAGCCTCCTGGGGTCATACTTGATATATAATGTTTTTATAAGGAGGATACACATGTTGGTTGACACCAGCCTCCTGGGGTCATGCTTGATATATAATGTCTTTATAAGGAGGATACACATGTTGGTTGACACCAGCCTCCTGGGGTCATACTTGATATATAACGTCTTTATAAGGAGGATACACAAGTTGGTTGACACCAGCCTCCTGGGGTCATACTTGATATATAATGTCTTTATAAGGAGGATACACAAGTTGGTTGACACCAGCCTCCTGGGGTCATACTTGATATATAATGTCTTTATAAGGAGGATACACATGTTGGTTGACACTAGCCTCCTGGGGTCATACTTGATATATAATGTCTTTATAAGGAGGATACACAAGTTGGTTGACACTAGCCTCCTGGGGTCATACTTGATATATAATGTCTTTATAAGGAGGATACACAAGTTGGTTGACACTAGCCTCCTGGGGTCATACTTGATATATAATGTCTTTATAAGGAGGATACACAAGTTGGTTGACACCAGCCTCCTGGGGTCATACTTGATATATAATGTCTTTATAAGGAAGATACACAAGTTGGTTGACACTAGCCTCCTGGGGTCATACTTGATATATAATGTCTTTATAAGGAGGATACACAAGTTGGTTGACACTAGCCTCCTGGGGTCATACTTGATATATAATGTCTTTATAAGGAGGATACACAAGTTGGTTGACACTAGCCTCCTGGGGTCATGCTTGATATATAATGTCTCTATAAGGAGATACACAAGTTGGTTGACACTAGCCTCCTGGGGTCATACTTGATATATAACGTCTTTATAAGGAGGATACACAAGTTGGTTGACAACTGCCTCCTTGATATATAATGTCTTTATAAGGAGGATATACAAGTTGGTTGACACCAGCCTCCTGGGGTCATACTGACATACTCCATATATAATGACTTTATAAGGAGGATACACAAGTTGGTTGACACCAGCCTCCTGGGGTCATACTTGATATATAATGTCTTTATAAGGAGGATACACAAGTTGGTTGACACCAGCCTCCTGGGGTCATACTTGATATATAATGTCTTTATAAGGAGGATACACAAGTTGGTTGACACTAGCCTCCTGGGGTCGTACTTGATAGATAATGTCTTTATGAGGAGGATGCACAAGTTGCTTGACACTAGCCTCCTGGGATCATACTTGATATATAATGTCTTTATAAGGAGGATACACAAGTTGGTTGACACTAGCCTCCTGGGGTCATACTTGATATATAATGTCTTTATAAGGAGGATACACAAGTTGGTTGACACCAGCCTCCTGGGGTCATACTTGATATATAATGTCTTTATAAGGAGGATACACAAGTTGGTTGATACCAGCCTCCTGGGGTCATACTTGATATATAACGTCTGGTGTAACGTCTTTATAAGGAGGATATACAAGTTGGTTGCCACCAGCCTCCTGGGGTCATACTGACATACTTGATATATAATGTCTTTATAAGGAGGATACACAAGTTGGTTGACACTAGCCTCCTGGGGTCATACTTGATATATAATGTCTTTATAAGGAGGATACACAAGTTGGTTGACACTAGCCTCCTGGGGTCATACTTGATATATAATGTCTTTATAAGGAGGATACACATGTTGGTTGACACCAGCCTCCTGGGGTCATACTTGATATATAATGTCTTTATAAGGAGGATACACAAGTTGGTTGACAACTGCCTGCTGGGGTCATACTTGATATATAATGTCTTTATAAGGAGGATACACAAGTTGGTTGACACCAGCCTCCTGGGGTCATACTTGATATATAATGTCTTTATAAGGAGGATACACAAGTTGGTTGACACCAGCCTCCTGGGGTCATACTTGATATATAATGTCTTTATAAGGAGGATACACAAGTTGTTTGACACTAGCCTCCTGGGGTCATACTTGATATATAATGTCTTTATAAGGAGGATACTCAAATTGGTTGACACTAGCCTCCTGGGATCATACTTGATATATAATGTCTTTATAAGGAGGATACACAAGTTGGTTGCCACCAGCCTCCTGGGGTCATACTTGATATATAATGTCTTTATAAGGAGGATACACAAGTTGGTTGACACCAGCCTCCTGGGGTCATACTTGATATATAATGTCTTTATAAGGAGGATACTACACAAGTTGGTTGTCACCCGCCTCCTGGGGTCATACTTGATATATAATGTCTTTATAAGGAGGATACACATGTTGGTTGACACTAGCCTCCTGGGGTCATACTTGATATATAATGTCTTTATAAGGAGGATACACAAGTTGGTTGACACCAGCCTCCTAGGGTCATACTTGATATATAATGTCTTTATAAGGAGGATACACAAGTTGGTTGACACCAGCCTCCTGGGGTGATGCTTACATACTTGATATATAATGTCTTTATAAGGAGGATACACATGTTGGTTGACACCAGCCTCCTGGGGTCATACTTGATATATAATGTCTTTACATGAGGATACACAAGTTGGTTGACACCAGCCTCCTGGGGTCATACTTGATATATAATGTCTTTATAAGGAGGATACACATGTTGGTTGACACTAGCCTCCTGGGGTCATGCTTACATACTTGATATATAATGTCTTTATAAGGAGGATACACAAGTTGGTTGACACCAGCCTCCTGGGGTCATACTTGATATATAACATCTTTATAAGGAGGATACACAAGTTGGTTGACACCAGCCTCCTGGGGTCATGCTGACATACTTGATATATAATGTCTTTATAAGGAGGATACACAAGTTGGTTGACACCAGCCTCCTGGGGTCATACTTGATATATAATGTCTTTATAAGGAGGATACACAAGTTGGTTGACACCAGCCTCCTGGGGTCATACTTGATATATAATGTCTTTATAAGGAGGATACACAAGTTGGTTGACACCAGCCTCCTGGGGTCATACTTGATATATAATGTCTTTATAACGAGGATACACAAGTTGGTTGACACTAGCCTCCTGGGGTCATACTTGATATATAATGTCTTTATAAGGAGGATACACAAGTTGGTTGACACTAGCCTCCTGGGATCATACTTGATATATTATGTCTTTATAAGGAGGATACACAAGTTGGTTGACACCAGCGTCCTGGGGTCATACTTGATATATAATGTCTTTATAAGGAGGATACACAAGTTGGTTGACACCAGCCTCCTGGGGTCATACTTGATATATAATGTCTTTATAAGGAGGATACACAAGTTGGTTGTCACCAGCCTCCTGGGGTCATACATGATATATAATGTCTTTATAAGGAGGATACACATGTTGGTTGACACTAGCCTCCTGGGGTCATACTTGATATATAATGTCTTTATAAGGAGGATACACAAGTTGGTTGACACCAGCCTCCTGGGGTGATACTTGATATATAATGTCTTTATAAGGAGGATACACAAGTTGGTTGACACCAGCCTCCTGGGGTCATGCTTACATACTTGATATATAATGTCTTTATAAGGAGGATACACATGTTGGTTGACACCAGCCTCCTGGGGTCATACTTGATATATAATGTCTTTACATGAGAATACACAAGTTTGTTGACACCAGCCTCCTGGGGTCATACTTGATATATAATGTCTTTATAAGGAGGATGCACATGTTGGTTGGCACTAGCCTCCTGGGGTCATGCTTACATACTTGATATATAATGTCTTTATAAGGAGGATACACAAGTTGGTTGACACCAGCCTCCTGGGGTCATACTTGATATATAACATCTTTATAAGGAGGATACACAAGTTGGTTGACACCAGCCTCCTGGGGTCATGCTGACATACTTGATATATAATGTCTTTATAAGGAGGATACACAAGTTGGTTGACACCAGCCTCCTGGGGTCATACTTGATATATAATGTCTTTATAAGGAGGATACACAAGTTGGTTGCCACCAGCCTCCTGGGGTCATACTTGATATATAACATCTTTATAAGGAGGATACACAAATTGGTTGACACCAGCCTCCTGGGGTCATACTTGATATATAATGTCTTTATAAGGAGGATACACAAATTGGTTGACACCAGCCTCCTGGGGTCATACTTGATATGTAATGTCTTTATAAGGAGGATACACAAGTTGGTTGACACCAGCCTCCTGGGGTCATGCTTACATACTTGATATATAATGTCTTTATAAGGAGGATACACATGTTGGTTGACAACTGCCTCCTGGGGTCATACTTGATATATAATGTCTTTATAAGGAGGATACACAAGTTGCTTGACACTAGCCTCCTGGGGTCATACTTGATATATAATGTCTTTATAAGGAGGATACACAAGTTGGTTGACACCAGCCTCCTGGGGTCATGCTGACATACTTGATATATAATGTCTTTATAAGGAGGATACCCATGTTGGTTGACAACTGCCTCCTGGGGTCATACTTCATATATAATGTCTTTATAAGGAGGATACACAAGTTGGTTGACACTATCCTCCTGGGGTCATACTTGATATATAATGTCTTTATAAGGAGGATACACATGTTGGTTGACACCAGCCTCCTGGGGTCATACTTGATATATCATGTCTTTATAAGGAGGATACACAAGTTGGTTGACACCAGCCTCCTGGGGTCATACTTGATATATAACATCTTTATAAGGAGGATACACAAGTTGGTTGACACCAGCCTCCTGGGGTCATACTTGATATATAATGTCTTTATAAGGAGGATACACATGTTGGTTGACACCAGCCTCCTGGGGTCATGCTTGATATATAAAGTCTTTATAAGGTGGATACACAAATTGGTTGACACCAGCCTCCTGGGGTCATACTTGATATATAATGTCTTTATAAGGAGGATACACATGTTGGTTGACACCAGCCTCCTGGGGTCATACTTGATATATAATGTCTTTATAAGGAGGATACACATGTTGGTTGACACCAGCCTCCTGGGGTCATACTTGATATATAATGTCTTTATAAGGAGGATACACATGTTCGTTGACACCAGCCTCCTGGGGTCATACTTGATATATAATGTCTTTATAAGGAGGATACACAAGTTGGTTGACACCAGCCTCCTGGGGTCATACTTGATATATAATGTCTTTATAAGGAGGATACACATGTTGGTTGACAGCTGCCTCCTCGGGTCATATTTACATACTTGATATATAACCGCTTTATAAGGAGGATACACAAGTTGGTTGACAACTGCCTACTGGGGTCATACTTGATATATAATGTCTTTATAAGGAGGATACACAAGTTGGTTGACACCAGCCTCCTGGGGTCATACTTGATATATAATGTCTTTATAAGGAGGATACACATGTTGGTTGACACTAGCCTCCTGGGGTCATGCTGACATACTTGATATATAATGTCTTTATAAGGAGGATACACATGTTGGTTGACACCAGCCTCCTGTGGTCATACTTGATATATAATGTCTTTATAAGGAGGATACATGTTGGCTGACACCAGCCTCCTGGGGTCATGCTTGATATATAATGTCTTTATAAGGAGGATACACAAATTGGTTGACACCAGCCTCCTGGGGTCATACTTACATACTTGATATATAATGTCTTTATAAGGAGGATACACAAGTTGGTTGACACTAGCCTCCTGGGGTCATACTTGATATATAACGTCTTTATAAGGAGGATACACATGTTGGTTGACACCAGCCTCCTGGGGTCATGCTGAGATACTTGATATATAATGTCTTTATAAGGAGGATACACAAATTGGTTGACAGCCGCCTCCTGGTGTCATACTTGATATATAATGTCTTTATAAGGAGGATACACAAGTTGGTTGACACCAGTCTTCTGAGGTCATACTTACATACTTGATATATAATGTCTTTATAAGGAGGATACAGAAGTTGGTTGACACCAGCCTCCTGGGGTCATACTTGATATATAATGTCTTTATAAGGAGGATACACAAGTTGGTTGACACCAGCCTCCTGGGGTCATACTTGATATATAATGTCTTTATAAGGAGGATACACAAATTGGTTGATACCAGCCTCCTGGTGTCATACTTGATATATAACGTCTTTATAAGGAGGATACACATATTGGTTGACACCAGCCTCCTGGGGTCATACTTACATACATGATATATAATGTCTTTATAACCGATATATAACCGCTTTATAAGGAGGATACACAAGTTGGTTGACAACTGCCTCCTGGGGTCATACTTGATATATAATGTCTTTATAAGGAGGATACACAAGTTGGTTGGCACCAGCCTCCTGGGGTCATACTTGATATATAATGTCTTTATAAGGAGGATACACATGTTGGTTGACACCAGCCTCCTGGGGTCATACTTGATATATAATGTCTTTATAAGGAGGATACACAAGTTGGTTGACACCAGCCTCCTGGGGTCATACTTGATGTATAACGTCTTTATAAGGAGGATACACAAATTGGTTGACACCAGCCTCCTGGGGTCATACTTGATATATAATGTCTTTATAAGGAGGATACACAAGTTGGTTGACACCAGCCTCCTGGGGTCATACTTGATATATAATGTCTTTATAAGGAGGATACACATGTTGGTTGACACTAGCCTCCTGGGGTCATACTTGATATGTAATGTCTTTATAAGGAGGATACACAAATGTTGGTTGACACTAGCCTCCTGGGGTCATACTTGATATATAATGTCTTTATAAGGAGGATACCCAAGTTGGTTGACACCAGCCTCCTGGGGTCATACTTGATATATAATGTCTTTATAAGGAGGATACACAAGTTGGTTGACACCAGCCTCCTGGGGTCATACTTGATATATAATGTCTTTATAAGGAGGATACACGTGTTGGTTGACACCAGCCTCCTGGGGTCATACTTGATATATAATGTCTTTATAAGGAGGATACACATGTTGGTTGACACCAGCCTCCTGGGGTCATATTTGATATATAACGTCTTTATAAGGAGGATACACAAGTTGGTTGACACTAGCCTCCTGGGGTCATACTTGATATATAATGTCTTTATAAGGAGGATACACATGTTGGTTGACAACTGCCTCCTGGGGTCATACTTGATATATAATGTCTTTATAAGGAGGATACACAAGTTGCTTGACACTAGCCTCCTGGGGTCATACTTGATATATAATGTCTTTATAAGGAGGATACACAAGTTGGTTGACACCAGCCTCCTGGGGTCATGCTGACATACTTGATATATAATGTCTTTATAAGGAGGATACCCATGTTGGTTGACAACTGCCTCCTGGGGTCATACTTGATATATAATGTCTTTATAAGGAGGATACACAAGTTGGTTGACACTATCCTCCTGGGGTCATACTTGATATATAATGTCTTTATAAGGAGGATACACATGTTGGTTGACACCAGCCTCCTGGGGTCATACTTGATATATAATGTCTTTATAAGGAGGATACACAAGTTGGTTGACACCAGCCTCCTGGGGTCATACTTGATATATAACATCTTTATAAGGAGGATACACAAGTTGGTTGACACCAGCCTCCTGGGGTCATACTTGATATATAATGTCTTTATAAGGAGGATACACATGTTGGTTGACACCAGCCTCCTGGGGTCATGCTTGATATATAAAGTCTTTATAAGGTGGATACACAAATTGGTTGACACCAGCCTCCTGGGGTCATACTTGATATATAATGTCTTTATGAGGAGGATACACATGTTGGTTGACACCAGCCTCCTGGGGTCATACTTGATATATAATGTCTTTATAAGGAGGATACACATGTTGGTTGACACCAGCCTCCTGGGGTCATACTTGATATATAATGTCTTTATAAGGAGGATACACATGTTCGTTGACACCAGCCTCCTGGGGTCATACTTGATATATAAAGTCTTTATAAGGAGGATACACATGTTGGTTGACACCAGCCTCCTGGGGTCATACTTGATATATAATGTCTTTATAAGGAGGATACACATGTTGGTTGACACCAGCCTCCTGGGGTCATGCTTGATATATAAAGTCTTTATAAGGTGGATACACAAATTGGTTGACACCAGCCTCCTGGGGTCATACTTGATATATAATGTCTTTATAAGGAGGATACACAAGTTGGTTGACACCAGCCTCCTGGGGTCATACTTGACATATAATGTCTTTATAAGGAGGATACACATGTTGGTTGACAGCTGCCTCCTCGGGTCATATTTACATACTTGATATATAACCGCTTTATAAGGAGGATACACAAGTTGGTTGACAACTGCCTCCTGGGGTCATACTTGATATATAATGTCTTTATAAGGAGGATACACAAGTTGGTTGACACCAGCCTCCTGGGGTCATACTTGATATATAATGTCTTTATAAGGAGGATACACATGTTGGTTGACACTAGCCTCCTGGGGTCATGCTGACCTACTTGATATATAATGTCTTTATAAGGAGGATACACATGTTGGTTGACACCAGCCTCCTGGGGTCATACTTGATATATAATGTCTTTATGAGGAGGATACATGTTGGCTGACACCAGCCTCCTGGGGTCATGCTTGATATATAATGTCTTTATAAGGAGGATACACAAATTGGTTGACACCAGCCTCCTGGGGTCATACTTACATACTTGATATATAATGTCTTTATAAGGAGGATACACAAGTTGGTTGACACTAGCCTCCTGGGGTCATACTTGATATATAACGTCTTTATAAGGAGGATACACATGTTGGTTGACACCAGCCTCCTGGGGTCATGCTGAGATACTTGATATATAATGTCTTTATAAGGAGGATACACAAATTGGTTGACACCAGCCTCCTCGGGTCATACTTACATACTTGATATATAATGTCTTTATAAGGAGGATACACAAATTGGTTGACAGCCGCCTCCTGGTGTCATACTTGATATATAATGTCTTTATAAGGAGGATACACAAGTTGGTTGACACCAGCCTCCTGGGGTCATACTTGATATATAACATCTTTATAAGGAGGATACACAAGTTGGTTGACACCAGCCTCCTGGGGTCATACTTGATATATAATGTCTTTATAAGGAGGATACACATGTTGGTTGACACCAGCCTCCTGGGGTGATGCTTGATATATAAAGTCTTTATAAGGTGGATACACAAATTGGTTGACACCAGCCTCCTGGGGTCATGCTTGATATATAAAGTCTTTATAAGGTGGATACACAAATTGGTTGACACCAGCCTCCTGGGGTCATACTTGATATATAATGTCTTTATAAGGAGGATACACATGTTGGTTGACACCAGCCTCCTGGGGTCATACTTGATATATAATGTCTTTATAAGGCGGATACACATGTTGGTTGACACCAGCCTCCTGGGGTCATACTTGATATATAATGTCTTTATAAGGAGGATACACATGTTGGTTGACACCAGCCTCCTGGGGTCATACTTGATATATAAAGTCTTTATAAGGAGGATACACATGTTGGTTGACACCAGCCTCCTGGGGTCATACTTGATATATAATGTCTTTATAAGGAGGATACACATGTTGGTTGACACCAGCCTCCTGGGGTCATGCTTGATATATAAAGTCTTTATAAGGTGGATACACAAACTGGTTGACACCAGCCTCCTGGGGTCATACTTGATATATAATGTCTTTATAAGGAGGATACACAAGTTGGTTGACACCAGCCTCCTGGGGTCATACTTGATATATAATGTCTTTATAAGGAGGATACACATGTTGGTTGACAGCTGCCTCCTCGGGTCATATTTACATACTTGATATATAACCGCTTTATAAGGAGGATACACAAGTTGGTTGACAACTGCCTACTGGGGTCATACTTGATATATAATGTCTTTATAAGGAGGATACACAAGTTGGTTGACACCAGCCTCCTGGGGTCATACTTGATATATAATGTCTTTATAAGGAGGATACACATGTTGGTTGACACTAGCCTCCTGGGGTCATGCTGACATACTTGATATATAATGTCTTTATAAGGAGGATACACATGTTGGTTGACACCAGCCTCCTGTGGTCATACTTGATATATAATGTCTTTATAAGGAGGATACATGTTGGCTGACACCAGCCTCCTGGGGTCATGCTTGATATATAATGTCTTTATAAGGAGGATACACAAATTGGTTGACACCAGCCTCCTGGGGTCATACTTACATACTTGATATATAATGTCTTTATAAGGAGGATACACAAGTTGGTTGACACTAGCCTCCTGGGGTCATACTTGATATATAACGTCTTTATAAGGAGGATACACATGTTGGTTGACACCAGCCTCCTGGGGTCATGCTGAGATACTTGATATATAATGTCTTTATAAGGAGGATACACAAATTGGTTGACAGCCGCCTCCTGGTGTCATACTTGATATATAATGTCTTTATAAGGAGGATACACAAGTTGGTTGACACCAGTCTTCTGAGGTCATACTTACATACTTGATATATAATGTCTTTATAAGGAGGATACAGAAGTTGGTTGACACCAGCCTCCTGGGGTCATACTTGATATATAATGTCTTTATAAGGAGGATACACAAGTTGGTTGACACCAGCCTCCTGGGGTCATACTTGATATATAATGTCTTTATAAGGAGGATACACAAATTGGTTGATACCAGCCTCCTGGTGTCATACTTGATATATAACATCTTTATAAGGAGGATACACATATTGGTTGACACCAGCCTCCTGGGGTCATACTTACATACATGATATATAATGTCTTTATAACCGATATATAACCGCTTTATAAGGAGGATACACAAGTTGGTTGACAACTGCCTCCTGGGGTCATACTTGATATATAATGTCTTTATAAGGAGGATACACAAGTTGGTTGGCACCAGCCTCCTGGGGTCATACTTGATATATAATGTCTTTATAAGGAGGATACACATGTTGGTTGACACCAGCCTCCTGGTGTCATACTTGATATATAATGTCTTTATAAGGAGGATACACAAGTTGGTTGACACCAGCCTCCTGGGGTCATACTTGATATATAACGTCTTTATAAGGAGGATACACAAATTGGTTGACACCAGCCTCCTGGGGTCATACTTGATATATAATGTCTTTATAAGGAGGATACACAAGTTGGTTGACACCAGCCTCCTGGGGTCATACTTGATATATAATGTCTTTATAAGGAGGATACACATGTTGGTTGACACTAGCCTCCTGGGGTCATACTTGATATGTAATGTCTTTATAAGGAGGATACACAAATGTTGGTTGACACTAGCCTCCTGGGGTCATACTTGATATATAATGTCTTTATAAGGAGGATACCCAAGTTGGTTGACACCAGCCTCCTGGGGTCATACTTGATATATAATGTCTTTATAAGGAGGATACACAAGTTGGTTGACACCAGCCTCCTGGGGTCATACTTGATATATAATGTCTTTATAAGGAGGATACACGTGTTGGTTGACACCAGCCTCCTGGGGTCATACTTGATATATAATGTCTTTATAAGGAGGATACACATGTTGGTTGACACCAGCCTCCTGGGGTCATATTTGATATATAACGTCTTTATAAGGAGGATACACAAGTTGGTTGACACTAGCCTCCTGGGGTCATACTTGATATATAATGTCTTTATAAGGAGGATACACATGTTGGTTGACAACTGCCTCCTGGGGTCATACTTGATATATAATGTCTTTATAAGGAGGATACACAAGTTGCTTGACACTAGCCTCCTGGGGTCATACTTGATATATAATGTCTTTATAAGGAGGATACACAAGTTGGTTGACACCAGCCTCCTGGGGTCATGCTGACATACTTGATATATAATGTCTTTATAAGGAGGATACCCATGTTGGTTGACAACTGCCTCCTGGGGTCATACTTGATATATAATGTCTTTATAAGGAGGATACACAAGTTGGTTGATACTATCCTCCTGGGGTCATACTTGATATATAATGTCTTTATAAGGAGGATACACATGTTGGTTGACACCAGCCTCCTGGGGTCATACTTGATATATAATGTCTTTATAAGGAGGATACACAAGTTGGTTGACACCAGCCTCCTGGGGTCATACTTGATATATAACATCTTTATAAGGAGGATACACAAGTTGGTTGACACCAGCCTCCTGGGGTCATACTTGATATATAATGTCTTTATAAGGAGGATACACATGTTGGTTGACACCAGCCTCCTGGGGTCATGCTTGATATATAAAGTCTTTATAAGGTGGATACACAAATTGGTTGACACCAGCCTCCTGGGGTCATACTTGATATATAATGTCTTTATAAGGAGGATACACATGTTGGTTGACACCAGCCTCCTGGGGTCATACTTGATATATAATGTCTTTATAAGGAGGATACACATGTTGGTTGACACCAGCCTCCTGGGGTCATACTTGATATATAATGTCTTTATAAGGAGGATACACATGTTCGTTGACACCAGCCTCCTGGGGTCATACTTGATATATAAAGTCTTTATAAGGAGGATACACATGTTGGTTGACACCAGCCTCCTGGGGTCATACTTGATATATAATGTCTTTATAAGGAGGATACACATGTTGGTTGACACCAGCCTCCTGGGGTCATGCTTGATATATAAAGTCTTTATAAGGTGGATACACAAATTGGTTGACACCAGCCTCCTGGGGTCATACTTGATATATAATGTCTTTATAAGGAGGATACACAAGTTGGTTGACACCAGCCTCCTGGGGTCATACTTGACATATAATGTCTTTATAAGGAGGATACACATGTTGGTTGACAGCTGCCTCCTCGGGTCATATTTACATACTTGATATATAACCGCTTTATAAGGAGGATACACAAGTTGGTTGACAACTGCCTCCTGGGGTCATACTTGATATATAATGTCATTATAAGGAGGATACACAAGTTGGTTGACACCAGCCTCCTGGGGTCATACTTGATATATAATGTCTTTATAAGGAGGATACACATGTTGGTTGACACTAGCCTCCTGGGGTCATGCTGACCTACTTGATATATAATGTCTTTATAAGGAGGATACACATGTTGGTTGACACCAGCCTCCTGGGGTCATACTTGATATATAATGTCTTTATGAGGAGGATACATGTTGGCTGACACCAGCCTCCTGGGGTCATGCTTGATATATAATGTCTTTATAAGGAGGATACACAAATTGGTTGACACCAGCCTCCTGGGGTCATACTTACATACTTGATATATAATGTCTTTATAAGGAGGATACACAAGTTGGTTGACACTAGCCTCCTGGGGTCATACTTGATATATAACGTCTTTATAAGGAGGATACACATGTTGGTTGACACCAGCCTCCTGGGGTCATGCTGAGATACTTGATATATAATGTCTTTATAAGGAGGATACACAAATTGGTTGACACCAGCCTCCTCGGGTCATACTTACATACTTGATATATAATGTCTTTATAAGGAGGATACACAAATTGGTTGACAGCCGCCTCCTGGTGTCATACTTGATATATAATGTCTTTATAAGGAGGATACACAAGTTGGTTGACACCAGCCTTCTGAGGTCATACTTACATACTTGATATATAATGTCTTTATAAGGAGGATACAGAAGTTGGTTGACACCAGCCTCCTGGGGTCATACTTGATATATAATGTCTTTATAAGGAGGATACACAAGTTGGTTGACACCAGCCTCCTGGGGTCATACTTGATATATAATGTCTTTATAAGGAGGATACACAAATTGGTTGACACCAGCCTCCTGGTGTCATACTTGATATATAACGTCTTTATAAGGAGGATACACATATTGGTTGACACCAGCCTCCTGGGGTCATACTTGATATATAATGTCTTTATAAGGAGGATATACATGTTGGTTGACACCAGCTTCCTGGGGTCATACTTGATATATAATGTCTTTATAAGGAGGATACATGTTGGCTGACACCAGCCTCCTGGGGTCATGCTTGATATATAATGTCTTTATAAGGAGGATACACAAATTGGTTGACACCAGCCTCCTGGGGTCATACTTACATACTTGATATATAATGTCTTTATAAGGAGGATACACAAGTTGGTTGACACTAGCCTCCTGGGGTCATACTTGATATATAACGTCTTTATAAGGAGGATACACATGTTGGTTGACACCAGCCTCCTGGGGTCATGCTGAGATACTTGATATATAATGTCTTTATAAGGAGGATACACAAATTGGTTGACAGCCGCCTCCTGGTGTCATACTTGATATATAATGTCTTTATAAGGAGGATACACAAGTTGGTTGACACCAGTCTTCTGAGGTCATACTTACATACTTGATATATAATGTCTTTATAAGGAGGATACAGAAGTTGGTTGACACCAGCCTCCTGGGGTCATACTTGATATATAATGTCTTTATAAGGAGGATACACAAGTTGGTTGACACCAGCCTCCTGGGGTCATACTTGATATATAATGTCTTTATAAGGAGGATACACAAATTGGTTGACACCAGCCTCCTGGTGTCATACTTGATATATAACGTCTTTATAAGGAGGATACACATATTGGTTGACACCAGCCTCCTGGGGTCATACTTACATACATGATATATAATGTCTTTATAACCGATATATAACCGCTTTATAAGGAGGATACACAAGTTGGTTGACAACTGCCTCCTGGGGTCATACTTGATATATAATGTCTTTATAAGGAGGATACACAAGTTGGTTGGCACCAGCCTCCTGGGGTCATACTTGATATATAATGTCTTTATAAGGAGGATACACATGTTGGTTGACACCAGCCTCCTGGGGTCATACTTGATATATAATGTCTTTATAAGGAGGATACACAAGTTGGTTGACACCAGCCTCCTGGGGTCATACTTGATATATAACGTCTTTATAAGGAGGATACACAAATTGGTTGACACCAGCCTCCTGGGGTCATACTTGATATATAATGTCTTTATAAGGAGGATACACAAGTTGGTTGACACCAGCCTCCTGGGGTCATACTTGATATATAATGTCTTTATAAGGAGGATACACATGTTGGTTGACACTAGCCTCCTGGGGTCATACTTGATATGTAATGTCTTTATAAGGAGGATACACAAATGTTGGTTGACACTAGCCTCCTGGGGTCATACTTGATATATAATGTCTTTATAAGGAGGATACACAAGTTGGTTGACACCAGCCTCCTGGGGTCATACTTGATATATAATGTCTTTATAAGGAGGATACACAAGTTGGTTGACACCAGCCTCCTGGGGTCATACTTGATATATAATGTCTTTATAAGGAGGATACACGTGTTGGTTGACACCAGCCTCCTGGGGTCATACTTGATATATAATGTCTTTATAAGGAGGATACACATGTTGGTTGACACCAGCCTCCTGGGGTCATATTTGATATATAACGTCTTTATAAGGAGGATACACAAGTTGGTTGACACTAGCCTCCTGGGGTCATACTTGATATATAATGTCTTTATAAGGAGGATACACATGTTGGTTGACAACTGCCTCCTGGGGTCATACTTGATATATAATGTCTTTATAAGGAGGATACACAAGTTGCTTGACACTAGCCTCCTGGGGTCATACTTGATATATAATGTCTTTATAAGGAGGATACACAAGTTGGTTGACACCAGCCTCCTGGGGTCATGCTGACATACTTGATATATAATGTCTTTATAAGGAGGATACCCATGTTGGTTGACAACTGCCTCCTGGGGTCATACTTGATATATAATGTCTTTATAAGGAGGATACACAAGTTGGTTGACACTATCCTCCTGGGGTCATACTTGATATATAATGTCTTTATAAGGAGGATACACATGTTGGTTGACACCAGCCTCCTGGGGTCATACTTGATATATAATGTCTTTATAAGGAGGATACACAAGTTGGTTGACACCAGCCTCCTGGGGTCATACTTGATATATAACATCTTTATAAGGAGGATACACAAGTTGGTTGACACCAGCCTCCTGGGGTCATACTTGATATATAATGTCTTTATAAGGAGGATACACATGTTGGTTGACACCAGCCTCCTGGGGTCATGCTTGATATATAAAGTCTTTATAAGGTGGATACACAAATTGGTTGACACCAGCCTCCTGGGATCATACTTGATATATAATGTCTTTATAAGGAGGATACACATGTTGGTTGACACCAGCCTCCTGGGGTCATACTTGATATATAATGTCTTTATAAGGAGGATACACATGTTGGTTGACACCAGCCTCCTGGGGTCATACTTGATATATAATGTCTTTATAAGGAGGATACACATGTTCGTTGACACCAGCCTCCTGGGGTCATACTTGATATATAAAGTCTTTATAAGGAGGATACACATGTTGGTTGACACCAGCCTCCTGGGGTCATACTTGATATATAATGTCTTTATAAGGAGGATACACATGTTGGTTGACACCAGCCTCCTGGGGTCATGCTTGATATATAAAGTCTTTATAAGGTGGATACACAAATTGGTTGACACCAGCCTCCTGGGGTCATACTTGATATATAATGTCTTTATAAGGAGGATACACAAGTTGGTTGACACCAGCCTCCTGGGGTCATACTTGACATATAATGTCTTTATAAGGAGGATACACATGTTGGTTGACAGCTGCCTCCTCGGGTCATATTTACATACTTGATATATAACCGCTTTATAAGGAGGATACACAAGTTGGTTGACAACTGCCTCCTGGGGTCATACTTGATATATAATGTCTTTATAAGGAGGATACACAAGTTGGTTGACACCAGCCTCCTGGGGTCATACTTGATATATAATGTCTTTATAAGGAGGATACACATGTTGGTTGACACTAGCCTCCTGGGGTCATGCTGACCTACTTGATATATAATGTCTTTATAAGGAGGATACACATGTTGGTTGACACCAGCCTCCTGGGGTCATACTTGATATATAATGTCTTTATAAGGAGGATACATGTTGGCTGACACCAGCCTCCTGGGGTCATGCTTGATATATAATGTCTTTATAAGGAGGATACACAAATTGGTTGACACCAGCCTCCTGGGGTCATACTTACATACTTGATATATAATGTCTTTATAAGGAGGATACACAAGTTGGTTGACACTAGCCTCCTGGGGTCATACTTGATATATAACGTCTTTATAAGGAGGATACACATGTTGGTTGACACCAGCCTCCTGGGGTCATGCTGAGATACTTGATATATAATGTCTTTATAAGGAGGATACACAAATTGGTTGACACCAGCCTCCTCGGGTCATACTTACATACTTGATATATAATGTCTTTATAAGGAGGATACACAAATTGGTTGACAGCCGCCTCCTGGTGTCATACTTGATATATAATGTCTTTATAAGGAGGATACACAAGTTGGTTGACACCAGCCTTCTGAGGTCATACTTACATACTTGATATATAATGTCTTTATAAGGAGGATACAGAAGTTGGTTGACACCAGCCTCCTGGGGTCATACTTGATATATAATGTCTTTATAAGGAGGATACACAAGTTGGTTGACACCAGCCTCCTGGGGTCATACTTGATATATAATGTCTTTATAAGGAGGATACACAAATTGGTTGACACCAGCCTCCTGGTGTCATACTTGATATATAACGTCTTTATAAGGAGGATACACATATTGGTTGACACCAGCCTCCTGGGGTCATACTTGATATATAATGTCTTTATAAGGAGGATATACATGTTGGTTGACACCAGCTTCCTGGGGTCATACTTGATATATAATGTCTTTATAAGGAGGATACACATGTTGGTTGACACCAGCCTCCTGGGGTCATACTTACATACTTGATATATAATGTCTTTATAACCGATATATAACCGCTTTATAAGGGGGATACACAAGTTGGTTGAAAACTGCCTCCTGGGGTCATACTTGATATATAATGTCTTTATAAGGAGGATACACAAGTTGGTTGGCACCAGCCTCCTGGGCTCATACTTGATATATAATGTCTTTATAAGGAGGATACACATGTTGGTTGACACCAGCCTCCTGGGGTCATACTTGATATATAATGTCTTTATAAGGAGGATACACAAGTTGGTTGACACCAGCCTCCTGGGGTCATACTTGATATATAACGTCTTTATAAGGAGGATACACAAATTGGTTGACACCAGCCTCCTGGGGTCATACTTGATATATAATGTCTTTATAAGGAGGATACACAAGTTGGTTGACACCAGCCTCCTGGGGTCATACTTGATATATAATGTCTTTATAAGGAGGATACACATGTTGGTTGACACTAGCCTCCTGGGGTCATACTTGATATGTAATGTCTTTATAAGGAGGATACACAAATGTTGGTTGACACTAGCCTCCTGGGGTCATACTTGATATATGATGTCTTTATAAGGAGGATACACAAGTTGGTTGACACCAGCCTCCTGGGGTCATACTTGATATATAATGTCTTTATAAGGAGGATACACAAGTTGGTTGACACCAGCTTCCTGGGGTCATACTTGATATATAATGTCTTTATAAGGAGGATACACGTGTTGGTTGACACCAGCCTCCTGGGGTCATACTTGATATATAATGTCTTTATAAGGAGGATACACATGTTGGTTGACACCAGCCTCCTGGGGTCATACTTGATATATAACGTCTTTATAAGGAGGATACACAAGTTGGTTGACACTAGCCTCCTGGGGTCATACTTGATATATAATGTCTTTATAAGGAGGATACACATGTTGGTTGACAACTGCCTCCTGGGGTCATACTTGATATATAATGTCTTTATAAGGAGGATACACAAGTTGCTTGACACTAGCCTCCTGGGGTCATACTTGATATATAATGTCTTTATAAGGAGGATACACAAGTTGGTTGACACCAGCCTCCTGGGGTCATGCTGACATACTTGATATATAATGTCTTTATAAGGAGGATACCCATGTTGGTTGACAACTGCCTCCTGGGGTCATACTTGATATATAATGTCTTTATAAGGAGGATACACAAGTTGGTTGACACTATCCTCCTGGGGTCATACTTGATATATAATGTCTTTATAAGGAGGATACACAAGTTGGTTGACACTAGCCTCCTGGGGTCATACTTGATATATAATGTCTTTATAAGGAGGATACACAAGTTGGTTGACACTAGCCTCCTGGGGTCATACTTGATATATAATGTCTTTATAAGTAGGATACACAAGTTGGTTGACACCAGCCTCCTGGGGTCATACTTGATATATAATGTCTTTATAAGGAGGATACACAAGTTGGTTGACACCAGCCTCCTGGGGTCATACTTGATATATAATGTCTTTATAAGGAGGATACACAAGTTGGTTGACACCAGCCTCCTGGGGTCATACTTACATACTTGATATATAATGTCTTTATAAGGAAGATACACATTTTGGTTGACACTAGCCTCCTGGGGTCATTCTGACATACTTGATATATAACGTCTTTGCAAGAAGGCTAAAAAATTTTGTTGACAACAGCCACCTGGTGTCTTGCTTACTTGATTTATAATGTCTTTATGAAACACATGTTGGTTGACAGCTGCCTTCTTGGTCATACTTGATATATAATGTCTTAAGGAGTAAACAGCCTGCTGGATCATACTTCTGTATTCTTTATATAATTTCTTTCTATCTGAAGTGGGAAGAGGAAACCATTTCTAAAATCTCTTGCTATATATCTACCATAACTAAAGGGAAAGTGGAAACCATTTCTAAAATCTCTTGCTCTCTATATCGAAAATATCTGAAGGGAAAGTGGAAACTATTTCTAAAATCTCTTGCTATATATCTACAATAACTAAAAGGAAAGTGGAAACCATTTCTAAAATCTCTTGCTATATATCTACAATAACTAAAGGGAATGTGGAAACCATTTCTAAAATCTCTTGCTCTCTATATCTACAATAACTAAAGGGAAAGTGGAAACCATTTATAAAATCTCTGTCTATATATCTACAATAACTAAAGGGAATGTGGAAACCATTTCTAAAATCTCTTGCTCTCTATATCTACAATAACTAAAGGGAAAGTGGAAACCATTTATAAAATCTCTGGCTATCTATATCTACAATAACTAAAGGGAAAGTGGAAACCATTTATAAAATCTCTGGCTATATATCTACAATAACTAAAGGGAAAGTGGAAACCATTTCTAAAATCTCTGGCTATATATCTACAATAACTAAAGGGAAAGTGGAAATCATTTCTAAAATCTCTTGCTCTCTATATCTACAATAACTAAAGGGAAAGTGGAAACCATTTCTAAAATCTCTTGCTATATATCTACAATAACTAAAGGGAATGTGGAAACCATTTATAAAATCTCTTGCTCTCTATATCTACAATAACTAAAGGGAAAGTGGAAACCATTTCTAAAATCTCTTGCTATATATCTACAATAACTAAAGGGAAAGTGGAAACCATTTCTAAAATCTCTTGCTATATATCTACAATAACTAAAGGGAAAGTGGAAACTATTTCTAAAATCTCTTGCTCTCTATATCTACAATAACTAAAGGGAATGTGGAAACCATTTATAAAATCTCTTGCTATATATCTACAATAACTAAAGGGAAAGTGGAAACTATTTCTAAAATCTCTTGCTCTCTATATCTACAATAACTAAAGGGAAAGTGGAAACCATTTCTAAAATCTCTTGCTATATATCTACAATAACTAAAGGGAAAGTGGAAACTATTTCTAAAATCTCTTGCTCTCTATATCTACAATAACTAAAGGGAAAGTGGAAACCATTTCTAAAATCTCTTGCTATATATCTACAATAACTAAAGGGAAAGTGGAAACTATTTCTAAAATCTCTTGCTCTCTATATCTACAATAACTAAAGGGAAAGTGGAAACCATTTCTAAAATCTCTTGCTATATATCTACAATAACTAAAGGGAACGTGGAAACCATTTCTGAAATCTCTTGCTATATATCTACAATAACTAAAGGGAAAGTGGAAACCATTTCTAAAATCTCTTGCTATATATCTACAGTAACTAAAAGGAAAGTGGAAACCATTTATAAAATCTCTGGCTATATATCTACAATAACTAAAGGGAAAGTGGAAACCATTTCTAAAATCTCTGGCTATATATCTACAATAACTAAAGGGAAAGTGGAAATCATTTCTAAAATCTCTTGCTCTCTATATCTACAATAACTAAAGGGAAAGTGGAAACCATTTCTAAAATCTCTTGCTATATATCTACAATAACTAAAGGGAATGTGGAAACCATTTATAAAATCTCTTGCTCTCTATATCTACAATAACTAAAGGGAAAGTGGAAACCATTTCTAAAATCTCTTGCTATATATCTACAATAACTAAAGGGAAAGTGGAAACCATTTCTAAAATCTCTTGCTATATATCTACAATAACTAAAGGGAAAGTGGAAACTATTTCTAAAATCTCTTGCTCTCTATATCTACAATAACTAAAGGGAATGTGGAAACCATTTATAAAATCTCTTGCTATATATCTACAATAACTAAAGGGAAAGTGGAAACTATTTCTAAAATCTCTTGCTCTCTATATCTACAATAACTAAAGGGAAAGTGGAAACCATTTCTAAAATCCCTTGCTATATATCTACAATAACTAAAGGGAAAGTGGAAACTATTTCTAAAATCTCTTGCTCTCTATATCTACAATAACTAAAGGGAAAGTGGAAACCATTTCTAAAATCTCTTGCTATATATCTACAATAACTAAAGGGAAAGTGGAAACTATTTCTAAAATCTCTTGCTCTCTATATCTACAATAACTAAAGGGAAAGTGGAAACCATTTCTAAAATCTCTTGCTATATATCTACAATAACTAAAGGGAAAGTGGAAACCATTTCTAAAATCTCTTGCTATATATCTACAATAACTAAAGGGAAAGTGGAAACCATTTCTAAAATCTCTTGCTATATATCTACAGTAACTAAAAGGAAAGTGGAAACCATTTATAAAATGTCTGGCTATATATCTACAATAACTAAAGGGAAAGTGCAAACCATTTCTAAAATCTCTGGCTATATATCTACAATAACTAAAGGGAAAGTGGAAACCATTTATAAAATCTCTTGCTCTCTTTATCTACAATAACTAAAGGGAAAGTGGAAACTATTTCTAAAATCTCTTGCTCTCTATATCTACAATAACTAAAGGGAATGTGGAAACCATTTCTAAAATCTCTTGCTATATATCTACAATAACTAAAGGGAATGTGGAAACCATTTCTAAAATCTCTTGCTCTCTATATCTACAATAACTAAAGGGAAAGTGGAAACCATTTCTAAAATCTCTTGCTATATATCTACAATAACTAAAGGGAAAGTGGAAACCATTTCTAAAATCTCTTGCTATATATCTACAATAACTAAAGGGAAAGTGGAAACTATTTCTAAAATCTCTTGCTCTCTATATCTACAATAACTAAAGGGAATGTGGAAACCATTTATAAAATCTCTTGCTCTCTATATCTACAATAACTAAAGGGAAAGTGGAAACCATTTCTAAAATCTCTGGCTATATATCTACAATAACTAAAGGGAAAGTGGAAACCATTTCTAAAATCTCTTGCTCTCTATATCTACAATAACTAAAGGGAAAGTGGAAACCATTTCTAAAATCTCTTGCTATATATCTACAATAACTAAAGGGAAAGTGGAAACCATTTCTAAAATCTCTTGCTCTCTATATCTACAATAACTAAAGGGAAAGTGGAAACCATTTCTAAAATCTCTTGCTATATATCTACAATAACTAAAAGGAAAGTGGAAACCGTTTCTAAAATCTCTTGCTATATATCTACAATAACTAAAGGGAAAGTGGAAACCATTTCTAAAATCTCTTGCTCTCTATATCTACAATAACTAAAGGGAAAGTGGAAACCATTTATAAAATCTCTGGCTATATATCTACAATAACTAAAGGGAAAGTGGAAACCATTTCTAAAATCTCTGGCTATATATCTACAATAACTAAAGGGAAAGTGGAAACCATTTCTAAAATCTCTTGCTCTCTTTATCTACAATAACTAAAGGGAAAGTGGAAACTATTTCTAAAATCTCTTGCTCTCTATATCTACAATAACTAAAGGGAATGTGGAAACCATTTCTAAAATCTCTTGCTATATATCTACAGTAACTAAAGGGAATGTGGAAACCATTTTTAAAATCTTTTGCTCTCTATATCTACAATAACTAAAGGGAAAGTGGAAACCATTTATAAAATCTCTGGCTATATATCTACAATAACTAAAGGGAAAGTGGAGACCATTTCTAAAATCTCTTGCTATATATCTACAATAACTAAAGGGTATGTTGAAACCATTTCTAAAATCTCTTGCTCTCTATATCTACAATAACTAAAGGGAAAGTGGAAACCATTTCTAAAATCTCTTGCTATATATCTACAATAACTAAAGGGAAAGTGGAAACCATTTCTAAAATCTCTTGCTCTCTATATCTACAATAACTAAAGGGAAAGTGGAAACCATTTATAAAATCTCTTGCTATATATCTACAATAACTAAAGGGAATGTGGAAACCATTTATAAAATCTCTTGCTATATATCTACAATAACTAAAGGGAAAGTGGAAACCATTTATAAAATCTCTGGCTATATATTTACAATAACTAAAGGGAAAGTGGAAACCATTTCTAAAATCTCTTGCTCTCTATATCTACAATAACTAAAGGGAAAGTGGAAACTATTTCTAAAATCTCTTGCTCTCTATATCTACAATAACTAAAGGGAATGTGGAAACCATTTCTAAAATCTCTTGCTCTCTATATCTACAATAACTAAAGGGAAAGTGGAAACCATTTATAAAATCTCTGGCTATATATCTACAATAACTAAAGGGAATGTGGAAACCATTTCTAAAATCTTTTGCTCTCTATATCTACAATAACTAAAGGGAAAGTGGAAACCATTTATAAAATCTCTTGCTATCTATATCTACAATAACTAAAGGGAATGTGGAAACCATTTCTAAAATCTCTTGCTCTCTATATCTGGAATAACTAAAGGGAAAGTGGAAACCATTTTTAAAATCTCTTGCTCTCTATATCTACAATAACTAAAGGGAAAGTGGAAACCATTTCTAAAATCTCTTGCTCTCTGTATCGAAAATATCTGAAGGGAAAGTGGAAACCATTTCTAAAATCTTTTGCTATATATCGAAAGTATCTGAAGGAAAAGAGGAAAGGATTGCTATAAACGCTTGGTATACGAAGGGATGTCAAATATTTTTGACTCTAACGCAAGTTTAATATCAAGGTTCTGAAATCAACTATAGGATATCGAACAGCAGTTTATACTGAAGTCAGGACTGACTTATTGGCACTTATTCTCTTACTAGTTTGCCATCAACAGATATCTAAAAAGTGGTACCCCACTTGAAATGGCAGCAATGGAGAAAACTGAATACAGAGCAGTCATAAAGTTTTTGGTTCTGAAGGCAATTCAGCCAAGTGTATTGAAGAAAGCATAGCAGCTGTTTATGGGAAGGCTTCCCCATCATCTGCCACCATTAAACGATGGGTCAACGTAAAGGAGAGAGTCTTGAAGATGACCCCTGTTCAGGTCGTCCCACATCTACAGTTAAAACTAGAAGTCCTGTCATGAAATGCGCACAAATAGCACGTTGATATGCGCGTTAATATACGCGTTATGGCCCAAGTAAAGCTATCAAATTCTGTACATATGGCCTGTGCACAAGCAATGTTTCAGCCAATGGACCTCCGGGTAACCCGGAGGTCCATTGGCAGAAACATTGCGTGTGTTTGCTTTGAGTAACCAAGAGAAACTGCCGTGCTTTGGATGCCATTCGATATGGCAATTGCGTGCACTCCCAACGCGCAATTAAGCCTAGATAAGTGCACTATTCGTGACAGGACTTCTAGTTTTAACTGTAGCACTGGCCAAGAAAATATTGACAAGGTACACAAGCTTGTGATGAATAACCGCCGAATCACACTCTATGAGTTAGAGGAGATAATTGGCATATCACATGGATCAATAGCTAGACTATCCTTCACGAACAGCTATGCATGCAAGATGGTGTGTGCAAGATGGGTTCCAAGAATGCTTTCAGGTGAAATGAAGCTATCGAGGGTCACCATTGGTAATGGCATGTTAACAAGATATAACCAAAATCCTGATGACTTCCATTTTAGATTAGTTACCTGTGATGAAACCTGGATTCATCACTATGATCCCAAGAGCAAACTGGAATCAATGAACTGGAAACACACCAAGTCTCCCAGAACAAACAAGTTCAAAGCCTCTAGATCTGTCTGCAAGGTTATGGCCTCGATATTTTGGGATAGTCGAGGGGTTATTCATATAGATTATCTGCACATGGAACAGCAATGAACGGTGAATATTATGCCAACTTATTGAGGAAGGTGCGACATTCCATCAAGGAGAAGCTTTGTGGCTAAATCAGTCATGGAGTTTTTCTTCATGAGAACAGTTCACACCAGTCATGCTGCAATGGCTGATGTCCAAGAATGTGGCTTTGAAATCCTGCCTCACCCACCTTATTCTCCAGACCTGGCACCAAGTGACTACTATCTCTTTCCAAATTTGAAGAAACACTTACATGGTCAAAGATTTCAAGATGATGAGGAACTTACTACTGCTGTGGAAGCTTGGCAACAGGACCAAGATATGGACATCCGCAGACGCGGCATCAATAACTGGCAGACCAGGTGGCACAAGTGTCTTGAATTACAAGGAGACTATGTTGAAAAATAAATATGTTCTGTACCGATATTCCAGCTTTATTTATGTTAGTCTCAATACTTTTTTACATCCCCTTGTATATCTAATGTATCTGAAGAGAATTGGGAAACCATTTCTAAAATCTCTTGTTCTCACATTGTCAATCTTAATCATGTTATAAACTCTTTCCTCTCAACTCATAAACTCTTTCCTCATCAGAGACCCTCGACCCTCTCTCATCTTATAGTGGTAGCACCGAGGCCAACCAAATCTCCATCCCATTATACAGTTAAAACTAGAAGTCCTGTCACGAATAGTGCGCTTATCTAGGCTTAATTGCGCGTTGGAATTGCGCGCAATTTCAATGTCGAATGGCATCCAAAGCACGGCAGGTTCTCCTGGTTACTCATAGCAAACGCAGGCAATGTTTCTGCCAATGGACCTCCGGGTTACCCGGAGGTCCATTGGCGGAAACATTGTTTGTGCACAGGCCATATGTGCAGAATTTGATAGCTTTACTGGGGCCATAACGCGTACATTAACGTGCATATCAACGTGCTATTTGTGCGCATTTCTTGACAGGACTTCTAGTTTTAACTGTAGACTTTTTTCTCTCAACTCATAAACTCTTCCCTCATCAGAGACCCTCGACTCCCTCTCACCTTAGAATGTTAGCAGCGAGGCCTACTAACTCACTATCCCATTATAGACTCATTTCTCTCAACTCATAAACTCTTTCCTCCTCAGAGACCCACCGACCATCTCTCGTCTTAAAATGTTAGCATGGAGGCCAACCAAATCTCCATCCCATTATAAACTCATTTCTCTCAACTCATAAACTCTTTCCTCATCAGAGACCCATACCTGTCTCATCTTAGAATATTATCACTGAGGCCTACTAAATGACCACCCCCATTAAAGACTTACTCTTACACAGTTTCTTTATCAGTGCCCCCTCCTCACTCTCTCATCATAGAATGTTGGCACCGAGGCCTACCAATTCTCTATATCAAATTAAGGTTCTCTATACCATTACAAACTAACTCCCTCAACTCAAAACTCTTTCCTTATGAAAAGCGTATTCTTCTGTCATCTTAGAATGTTAGTACTGAGGCCTACCGAATCTCCATATCAAATTAAGGCTCTCTATACCATTACAGACTAACTCCCTCAACTCAAAACTCTTTCCTTATGAAAAGCGTATTCTTCTGTCATCTTAGAATGTTAGTACTGTGGCCTACCGAATCTCCATATCAAATTAAAGCTCTCTATACCATTACAGACTAACTCCCTCAACTCAAAACTCTTTCCTTATGAAAGGCATCCCACCTGCGGCAACCGCGTTGTGTCCTTGGGCAAAACCCTTCACCCCCATTGCCCATGTGGGGACATGGTGATGCTGTGTACTAAAGCGTACTGCACGTCGATGGTGCACCTGTCTTCAATCAGTGCTAACTCTGCTTGTGTGGAGTTAGTATGTTGGGGAGCTGACAGTTGCTCGCCGTTGCTCAGTGGTTCTCTCTGGGTACTCTGGCTTCCTCCACCCATAAAACTGTCATGATCATGATTAGCCATTGTGCAGAAATATGTGACCTTAAACACCAATAAATAAATAGTACGGAGGCCTAAAGAATCTCCATATCAAATTGAGGCTCTCCCTCAACTGAAACTCTCCCCTTATCAAAGTCTTCTCTCATCTTAGAATGTTAGTACAGAGGCCTACCAAATAGCCATATCAAATTAAGGCTCTCCCTCAACTCAAACTCTTCCCTTATCAAAGTCTTCTGTCATCTTAAAATGTTAGTATCGAGGCCTACCAATTCTCCATATCAATTTAAGGCCCTCCGTCAACTCAAACTCTTCCCTTATCAATGTCTTCTGTCATCTTAGCATATTAGTATTGAGGCCTTCCGAATCTCCATATCAAATTAAGGCTCTCTCTCAACTCAAACTCTTCCCTTATAAAAGTCTTCTGTCATCTTAGAAGGTTAGTATTGAGGCCTAGCCTTGTATGTTAGTATTGATGCCTAGCCTTGTATGTTAGTACTGAGGCCTAGCCTTGTATGTTAATACTGAGGCCTAGCCATGTATGTTAATACTGAGGCCTAGCCTTGTATGTTAGTACTGATGCCTACCCTTGTATGTTAGTACTGATGCCAAGACTTCTTTGTTAGTACTGAGGCCTAACCTTGTATGTTAGTACTGAGGCCTAGCCTTGTATGTTAGTACTGATGCCAAGACTTCTTTGTTAGTACTGAGGCCTAACCTTGTATGTTAGTACTGAGGCCTAACCTTGTATGTTAGTACTGATGCCAAGACTTCTTTGTTAGTACTGAGGCCTAACCTTGTATGTTAGTACTGAGGCCTAGCCTTGTATGTTAGTACTGATGCCAAGACTTCTTTGTTAGTACTGAGGCCTAACCTTGTATGTTAGTACTGAGGCCTAGCCTTGTATGTTAGTACTGATGCCAAGACTTCTTTGTTAGTACTGAGGCCTAACCTTGTATGTTAGTACTGAGGCCTAGCCTCATATGTTAGTACTGAGGCCTACCCTTGTATGTTAGTACTCAGGCCTAGCCTTCTCTCAACTCAAACTCTTCCCTTATAAAAGTCTTCTGTCATCTTAGAATGTTAGTATTGAGGCCTAGCCTTGTATGTTAGTATTGAGGCCTAGCCTTGTATGTTAGTACTGAGGCCTAGCCTCATATGTTAGTACTGAGGCCTACCCTTGTATGTTAGTACTCAGGCCTAGCCTTCTCTCAACTCAAACTCTTCCCTTATAAAAGTCTTCTGTCATCTTAGAATGTTAGTATTGAGGCCTAGCCTTGTATGTTAGTATTGAGGCCTAGCCTTCTTTGTTAGTACTGAGGCCTACCATTGTATATTAGTACTGAGGCCTAACCTTGTATGTTAGTACTCAGGCCTAGCCTTCTCTCAACTCAAACTCTTCCCTTATAAAAGTCTTCTGTCATCTTAGAATGTTAGTATTGAGGCCTAGCCTTGTATGTTAGTACTGAGGCCTAGCCTTCTTTGTTAGTACTGAGGCCTACCATTGTATATTAGTACTGAGGCCCAACCTTGTATGTTAGTACTCAGGCCTAGCCTTCTCTCAACTCAAACTCTTCCCTTATAAAAGTCTTCTGTCATCTTAGAATGTTAGTATTGAGGCCTAGCCTTGTATGTTAGTACTGAGGCCTAGCCTCGTATGTTAGTACTGAAGCCTACCCTTGTATGTTAGTACTGATGCCAAGACTTCTTTGTTAGTACTGAGGCCTAACCTTGTATGTTAGTACTGAGGCCTAGCCTTGTATGTTAGTACTGATGCCAAGACTTCTTTGTTAGTACTGAGGCCTAACCTTGTATGTTAGTACTGAGGCCTAGCCTCGTATGTTAGTACTGAAGCCTACCCTTGTATGTTAGTACTCAGGCCTAGCCTTCTCTCAACTCAAACTCTTCCCTTATAAAAGTCTTCTGTCATCTTAGAATGTTAGTATTGAGGCCTAGCCTTGTATGTTAGTACTGAGGCCTAGCCTTCTTTGTTAGTACTGAGGCCTACCATTGTATATTAGTACTGAGGCCTAACCTTGTATGTTAGTACTCAGGCCTAGCCTTCTTTGTCAGTACTGAGGCCTAACCTTCTATGTTAGTACTGATGCCTAGCCTTGTATGTTAGTACTGAGGCCTACCCTTGTATGTTAATACTGAGGCCTAGTCTTGTTTGTTAGTACTGAGGCCTAGCCTTGTTTTTACTTACTATTTTACTGTTTTTATTTACAGATGTTAACATGCTGATCGAACTGTTTCTCATTCAGAAAGAATATTTGAATGCTATTAAGGTAAGTGCGACAGGTATCAAATTATTCTCTCTGTAGAGATACACTAATACGTAATGGGCTGTTAAATGATGTGATGTACTAGTGTTGCTTCATACATTTAAGACAGTCTGTTCTATCAATAGATAAACCAATATGTAATGGGCTGTTAAATGAAGGGATGTACTAGTGTTGCTTCATACATTTAAGACAGTCTGTTCTTTCTAGAGATAAACCAATATGTAATGGGCTGTTAAATGATGTGATGTACTAGTGTTGCTTCATACATTTAAGACAGTCTGTTCTATCTATAGATAAACCAATATGTAATGGGCTGTTAAATGATGTGATGTACTAGTGTTGCTTCATACATTTAAGACAGTCTGTTCTATCTATAGATAAACCAATATGTAATGGGCTGTTAAATGATGTGATGTACTAGTGTTGCTTCATACATTTAAGACAGTCTGTTCTATCTATAGATAAACCAATATGTAATGGGCTGTTAAATGATGTGATGTACTAGTGTTGCTCCATACATTAGTGCACACAGTCTGTTCTATCTATAGATAAACCAATATGTAATGGGCTGTTAAATGATGTGATGTACTAGTGTTGCTCCATACATTAGTGCAGACAGTCTGTTCTATCTATAGATAAACCAGCATGTAATGGGCTGTTAAATGAAGGGATGTACTAGTTTTGCTTCATACATTTAAGACAGTCTGTTCTATCTATATTTACTCATTCCACCATTTACCTAGCTCACTCTACCTGATGACAATATCACCACTCTCACCCAGTTTACTCATTTCACCATTTACCTAGCTCACTCTTTGTGATGGCAATATCACCACTCTCACCCAGCTTACTCATTCCACCATTTACCTAGCTCACTCTACCTGATGCTAATATCACCACTCTCACTCAGATTACTCATTCCACCAGTTACCTAGCTCAGTCTTTGTGATGACAATATCATCACTCTCACCCAGATTACTCATTCCACCATTTACCTAGCTCACTCTTTGTGATGACAATATCACCACTCTCACCCAGTTTACTCATTCCACCATTTACCTAGCTCACTATACCTGATGCTAATATCAATACTCTCACCCAGTTTACTCATTCCACCATTTACCTAGCTCAATCTTTGTGGTGACAATATCACCATTCTCACCCAGTTTACTTTACTCGTTCCACCATTTACCTAGCTCACTATTTGTGATGTCAATATCATCACTCTCACCCAGATTACTCATTCCACCATTTACCTAGCTCACTCTACCTGATGTCAATATCACCACTCTCACCCAGTTTACTCATTCCACCATTCACCTAGCTCACTCTACCTGATGACAATATCACCACTGTCACCCAGTTTACTCATTCCACCATTCACCTAGCTCACTCTACCTGATGACAATATCACCACTGTCACCCAGTTTACTCATTCCACCATTCACCTAGCTCACTCTACCTGATGTCAATATCACCACTCTCACCCAGTTTACTCATTCCACCATTCACCTAGCTCACTCTACCTGATGTCAATACCACCACTGTCACCCAGTTTACTCATTCCACCATTTACCTAGCTCAGTTTTTGTGATGACAATATCACCACTCTCACCCAGATTACTCATTCCACCATTTACCTAGCTCACTCTTTGTGATGACAATATCACCACTCTCACCCAGTTTACTCATTCCACCATTTACCTAGCTCACTCTTTGTGATGATAATATCACCATTCTCACCCAGTTTACTTTACTCGTTCCACCATTCACCTAGCTCACTCTTTGTGATGTCAATATCACCACTCTCACCCAGATTACTCATTCCACCATTTACCTAGCTCACTCTTTGTGATAACAACATCACCACTCTCACCCAATTTACTCATTCCACCATTTAACTAGCTGACTCTACCTGATGACAATATCACCACTCTCACCCAGATTACCCATTCCACCATTTACCTAGCTCACTCTACCTGATGTCAATATCACCACTCTCACCCAGTTTACTCATTCCACCATTCACCTAGCTCACTCTACCTGATGTCAATATCACCACTCTCACCCAGTTTACTCATTCCACCATTCACCTAGCTCACTCTACCTGATGACAATATCACCACTGTCACCCAATTTCCTCATTCCACCATTCACCTAGCTCACTCTACCTGATGTCAGTATCACCACCCTCACCCACTTTACTCATTCCACCATTTACCTAGCTCACTCTACCTGATGTCAATATCACCACTCTCACCCAGTTTACTCATTTCACCATTTACCTAGCTCACTCTTTGTGATAGCAATATCACCACTCTCACCCAGATTACTCATTCCACCATTTACCTAGCTCACTCTATCTGATGACAATGTCACCACTCTCACCCAGTTTACTCATTCCACCATTCACCTAGCTCACTCTACCTGATGGCAATATCACCACTCTCACCCAGATTACTCATTCCACCATTTACCTAGCTCACTCTACCTAATGTCAATATCACCACTGTCACCCAATTTACTCATTCCACCATTCACCTAGCTCACTCTACCTGATGTCAATATCACCACTCTCACCCAGTTTACTCATTCCGCTATTTACCTAGCTCACTCTAACTGATGTCAATATCACCACTCTCACCCAGTTTACTCATTCCACCATTCACCTAGCTCACTATACCTGATGTCAATATCACCACTCTCACCCAGTTTACTCATTCCGCTATTTACCTAGCTTACTCTACCTGATGACAATATCACCACTCACCCAGATTACTCATTCCACCATTTACCTAGCTTACTCTACCTGATGACAATATCACCACTCTCACCCAGTTTACTCATTCCACCATTCACCTAGCTCACTATACCTGATGTCAATATCACCACTGTCACCCAGTTTACTCATTCCACCATTTACCTAGCTGACTCTACCTGATGTCAATATCACCACTCTCACCCAGTTTACTAATTCCACCATTCACCTAGCTCACTCTACCTGATGTCAATATCACCACTGTCACCCAGTTTACGCATTCCACCATTCACCTAGCTCACTCTACCTGGTGGCAATATCACCACTCTCACCCAGTTCACTCATTCCACCATTTACCTAGCTCACTCTAACTGATGTCAATATAACCACCGTCACTCAGTTTACTCATTCCACCATTCACCTAGCTCACTCTACCTGATGTCAATATCACCACTCTCACCCAGTTTACTCATTCCACCATTCACCTAGCTCACTCTGCCTGATGTCAGTATCACCACTGTCACCCAATTTACTCATTCCACCATTCACCTAGCTCACTCTACCTGATGTCAATATCACCACCCTCACCCAGTAAACTCATTCCACCATTTACCTAGCTCACTCTACCTGATGACAATATCAACACTCTCACCCAGTTTACTCATTCCACCATTCACATAGCTCACTTTACCTGATGTCAGTATCACCACTGTCACTCAGTTTACTCATTCCACCATTCACCTAGCTCACTCTACCTGATGACAATATCACCACTGTCACCCAATTTCCTCATTCCACCATTCACCTAGCTCACTCTACCTGATGTCAGTATCACCACCCTCACCCACTTTACTCATTCCACCATTTACCTAGCTCACTCTACCTGATGACAATATCACCACTCTCACCCAGTTTACTCATTCCACCATTCACATAGCTCACTTTACCTGATGTCAGTATCACCACTGTCACTCAGTTTACTCATTCCACCATTCACCTAGCTCACTCTACCTGATGTCAATATCACCACTGTCACCCAATTTACTCATTCCACCATTTACCTAGCTCACTCTGCCTGATGTCAGTATCACCACTGTCACCCAATTTACTCATTCCACCATTCACCTAGCTCACTCTACCTGATGTCAATATCACCACCCTCACCCAGTAAACTCATTCCACCATTTACCTAGCTCACTCTACCTGATGACAATATCAACACTCTCACCCAGTTTACTCATTCCACCATTTACCTAGCTCACTCTACCTGATGTCAATATCACCACTGTCACCCAGTTTACTCATTCCACCATTTACCTAGCTCACTCTACCTGATGTCAACATCCCCACTCTCACCCAGTTTACTCATTCCACCATTTGCCTAGCTCACTATCACCACTGTCACCCAGTTTACTCATGCCACCATTTACCTAGCTCACTCTACCTGATGACAATATCACCACTGTCACCCAATTTACTCATTCCACCATTCACCTAGCTCACTCTACCTGATGTCAATATCACCACTCTCACCCAGTTTACTCATTCCACCATTCACCTAGCTCACTCTACCTGATGTCAATATCACCACTGTCATCCAGTTTACGCATTCCACCATTCACCTAGCTCACTCTACCTAATGTCAATATCACCACTCTCACCCAGTTTACTCATTCCACCATTCACATAGCTCACTCTACCTGATGTCAATATCACCACTGTCACTCAGTTTACTCATTCCACCATTCACCTAGCTCACTCTACCTGATGTCAATATCACCACTCTCATCCAGTTTACTCATTCCACCATTCACCTGACTCACTCTACCTGATGTCAATATCACCACTGTCACCCAGTTTACTCATTCCACCATTCGCCTAGCTCACTCTACCTGATGTCAATATCACCACTCTCACCCAGTTTACTCATTCCACCATTTACCTAGCTCACTCCACCTGATGTCAATATCACCACTCTCACCCAGTTTACTCATTCCTCCATTCACCTAGCTCACTCTACCTGATGACAATATCACCACTCTCACCCAATTTACTCATTCCACCATTTACCTAGCTCACTCTACCTGATGTCAATATCACCACTCTCACCCAGTTTACTCATTCCACCATTTACCTAGCTCACTCCACCTGATGTCAATATCACCACTCTCACTCAGTTTACTCATTCCACCATTTACCTAGCTCACTCCACCTGATGTCAATATCACCACTGTCACCCAGTTTACTCATTCCACCATTTACCTAGCTCACTCCACCTGATGTCAATATCACCACTCTCACCCAGTTTACTCATTCCACCATTTACCTAGCTCACTCTACCTGATGTCAATATCACCACTCTCACCCAGATTACCCATTCCACCATTTACTGAACTCACTCTACCTGATGTCAATATCACCACTCTCACCCAGTTTACTCATTCCACCATTTACCTAGCTCACTCTACCTGATGCAATATCACCACTGTCACCCAATTTACTCATTCCACCATTTACCTAGCTCATTCTACCTGATGTCAATATCACCACTCTCACCCAGTTTACTCATTCCACCATTTATCTAGCTCACTCTATCTGATGTCAATATCACCACTCTCACCCAGTTTACTCATTCCACCATTTACCTAGCTCACTCTACCTGATGTCAATATCACCACTGTCACCCAATTTACTCATTCCACCATTTACCTAGCTCACTGTACCTGATGCAATATCACCACTGTCAACCAATTTACTCATTCCACCATTCACCTAGCTCACTCTATCTGATGTCAATATCACCACTCTCACCCAGTTTACTCATTTCACCATTTATCTAGCTCACTCTGTTTGATGTCAGTATCACCGCTCTCACCCTGTTTACTCATTCCACCATTTTACGATGTTTTATACATAGAGCCTTACAACAATACATTATATACAGAGCTTTACAGCAGTACATTATATACTAAAAGGAATGCATGTTTTTTTTTAACACACAACCCTCCTCACCAATATAACTAGTAGGCTGAAAACAGACAATAATAACAACAACAACAAAAAAACAAAAAAAAGCAGAAGAAGAAGAAATGAGACCAGCAGAAATTTTACAGTGCCATCTCCAATAATAGCAATATGGGCCAATGTGCACAATGTCGCAAAGGCATCAGAGCACGGATGACATTTGTTTCTCCAGAGAACTAACACCGAATCTCCAACCAACATTAGTGCATACTCACTCCCACCGCCGTCCACCCAGCGTGATATATTATGCCTATAACATATCATGTCCCACTTAATGACGACTTCAGGAAAACAATTCTTAGAGATTTATTCATGGATGGATTCACATACAACACTACAGCATTAAAATTCACCCTGATAATTTTGTGGTAAAATTGTATTATTCTCTATGCAGTTCCAGTTAGCTATATGTCAAAATTTACAACCTTCGGTCAACGGATAAAAAAAATTATTTTGCCCAATCTGAATTTGTGTTCTTTTTTCTGTCGGTATATATATAACCATACAACAATACATTATATGTAAATCCTTACAACAATATATTATATATAAATCCTCACAACAGTACATTGTATATAGAGCCACACAACATTACATATATAGAGCCTTAAAACAATGTTATATATAGAGCCTTACAAACAATATGTTATATATAGAGCCTTACAAACAATGTGTTATATATAGAGCCTTACAAACAATATGTTATATATAGACCTTTACAAACAATATGTTATATATAGAGCCTTACAAACAATGTGTTATATATAGAGACTTACAAACAATATGTTATATATAGACCCTTACAAACAATATGTTATATATAGAGCCTTACAAACAATGTGTTATATATAGAGACTTACACACAATATGTTATATATAGAGCCTTACAAACAATGTGTTATATATAGAGACTTACAAACAATGTGTTATACATAGAGCCTTACAAACAATATGTTATATATAGAGCCTTACAAACAATGTGTTATATATAGAGACTTACACACAATATGTTATATATAGAGCCTTACAAACAATGTGTTATATATAGAGACTTACAAACAATATGTTATACATAGAGCCTTACAAACAATATGTTATATATAGAGCCTTACAAACAATGTGTTATATATAGAGACTTACACACAATATGTTATATATAGAGCCTTACAAACAATGTGTTATATATAGAGACTTACAAACAATATGTTATACATAGAGCCTTACAAACAATATGTTATATATAGACCCTTACAAACAATATGTTATATATAGACCCTTACAAACAATATGTTATATATAGAGACTTACAAACAATATGTTATATTTAGAGACTTACAAACAATATGTTATATATAGAGCCTTACAAACAGTATGTTATATATAGAGCCTTACAAACAATATGTTATATATAGAGACTTACACACAATATGTTATATATAAAGCCTTACAAACAATGTGTTATATATAGAGACTTACAAACAATGTGTTATACATAGAGCCTTACAAACAATATGTTATATATAGAGACTTACACACAATATGTTATATATAGAGCCTTACAAACAATATGTTATATATAGAGCCTTACAAACAATGTGTTATATATAGAGACTTACACACAATATGTTATATATAGAGCCTTACAAACAATATGTTATATATAGAGCCTTACAAACAGTATGTTATATATAGAGCCTTACAAACAATATGTTATATATAGAGACTTACACACAATATGTTATATATAGAGCCTTACAAACAATATGTTATATATAGAGCCTTACAAACAATGTGTTATATATAGAGACTTACACACAATATGTTATATATAGAGCCTTACAAACAATATGTTATATATAGAGACTTACAAACAATATGTTATATAGCCTTACAAACAATATGTTATATTTAGAGACTTACAAACAATATGTTATATATAGACCCTTACAAACAATATGTTATATATAGACCCTTACAAACAATATGTTATATATAGAGCCTTACAAACAATATATTATATATAGAGACTTACAAACAATATGTTATATATAGAGACTTACAAACAATATGTTATATATAGACCCTTACAAACAATATGTTATATATAGAGACTTACAAACAGTATGTTATATATAGAGACTTACAAACAATGTGTTATACATAGAGCCTTACAAACAATATGTTATATATAGAGCCTTAAAAACAATATGTTATATATAGACCTTTACAAACAATATGTTATATATAGAGACTTACAAACAATATGTTATATATAGACCCTTACAAACAATATGTTATATATAGAGACTTACAAACAGTATGTTATATATAGAGACTTACAAACAATGTGTTATACATAGAGCCTTACAAACAATATGTTATATATAGAGACTTACAAACAATATGTTATATATAGACCCTTACAAACAATATGTTATATATAGAGACTTACAAACAGTATGTTATATATAGAGACTTACAAACAATGTGTTATATATAGAGACTTACAAACAATATGTTATATATAGAGCCTTACAAACAATATGTTATATATAGAGCCTTACAAACAATATGTTATATATAGAGCCTTACAAACAATATGTTATATATAGAGCCTTACAAACAATATGTTATATATAGAGCCTTACAAACAATATGTTATATATAGAGCCTTACAAACAATATGTTATATATAGAGCCTTACAAACAATGTGTTATATATAGAGCCTTACAAACAATATGTTATATATAGACCTTTACAAACAATATGTTATATATAGAGCCTTACAAACAATGTGTTATATATAGAGACTTACAAACAATATGTTATATATAGACCCTTACAAACAATATGTTATATATAGAGCCTTACAAACAATGTGTTATATATAGAGACTTACACACAATATGTTATATATAGAGCCTTACAAACAATGTGTTATATATAGAGACTTACAAACAATGTGTTATACATATAGCCTTACAAACAATATGTTATATATAGAGCCTTACAAACAATGTGTTATATATAGAGACTTACACACAATATGTTATATATAGAGCCTTACAAACAATGTGTTATATATAGAGACTTACAAACAATATGTTATACATAGAGCCTTACAAACAATATGTTATATATAGAGCCTTACAAACAATGTGTTATATATAGAGACTTACACACAATATGTTATATATAGAGCCTTACAAACAATGTGTTATATATAGAGACTTACAAACAATATGTTATACATAGAGCCTTACAAACAATATGTTATATATAGACCCTTACAAACAATATGTTATATATAGACCCTTACAAACAATATGTTATATATAGAGACTTACAAACAATATGTTATATTTAGAGACTTACAAACAATATGTTATATATAGAGCCTTACAAACAGTATGTTATATATAGAGCCTTACAAACAATATGTTATATATAGAGACTTACACACAATATGTTATATATAGAGCCTTACAAACAATGTGTTATATATAGAGACTTACAAACAATGTGTTATACATAGAGCCTTACAAACAATATGTTATATATAGAGACTTACACACAATATGTTATATATAGAGCCTTACAAACAATATGTTATATATAGAGCCTTACAAACAATGTGTTATATATAGAGACTTACACACAATATGTTATATATTGAGCCTTACAAACAATATGTTATATATAGAGCCTTACAAACAGTATGTTATATATAGAGCCTTACAAACAATATGTTATATATAGAGACTTACACACAATGTGTTATATATAGAGCCTTACAAACAATATGTTATATATAGAGCCTTACAAACAATGTGTTATATATAGAGACTTACACACAATATGTTATATATAGAGCCTTACAAACAATATGTTATATATAGAGACTTACAAACAATATGTTATATAGCCTTACAAACAATATGTTATATTTAGAGACTTACAAACAATATGTTATATATAGACCCTTACAAACAATATGTTATATATAGACCCTTACAAACAATATGTTATATATAGAGCCTTACAAACAATATGTTATATATAGAGACTTACAAACAATATGTTATATATAGAGACTTACAAACAATATGTTATATATAGACCCTTACAAACAATATGTTATATATAGAGACTTACAAACAGTATGTTATATATAGAGACTTACAAACAATGTGTTATACATAGAGCCTTACAAACAATATGTTATATATAGAGCCTTAAAAACAATATGTTATATATAGACCTTTACAAACAATATGTTATATATAGAGACTTACAAACAATATGTTATATATAGACCCTTACAAACAATATGTTATATATAGAGACTTACAAACAGTATGTTATATATAGAGACTTACAAACAATGTGTTATACATAGAGCCTTACAAACAATATGTTATATATAGAGACTTACAAACAATATGTTATATATAGACCCTTACAAACAATATGTTATATATAGAGACTTACAAACAGTATGTTATATATAGAGACTTACAATGTGTTATATATAGAGACTTACAAACAATATGTTATATATAGAGCCTTACAAACAATATGTTATATATAGAGCCTTACAAACAATATGTTATATATAGAGCCTTACAAACAATATGTTATATATAGAGCCTTACAAACAATATGTTATATATAGAGCCTTACAAACAATATGTTATATATAGAGCCTTACAAACAATATGTTATATATAGATCCTTACAAACAATATGTTATAAGTAGAGCCTTACAAACAGTATGTTATATATAGAGCCTTACAAACAATATGTTATATATAGAGACTTACAAACATTATGTTATATATAGAGACTTACAAACAATATGTTATATGTAGAGCCTTACAAACAATTACAAACAATATGTTATATGCAGAGACTTACAAACGATATGTTATATAGCCTTACAAACAATGTGTTATATATAGAGACTTACAAACAATATGTTATATATAGATCCTTACAAACAATATGTTATATATAGATCCTTACAAACAATATGTTATAAGTAGAGCCTTACAAACAGTATGTTATATATAGAGCCTTACAAACAATATGTTATATATAGAGACTTACAAACAATGTGTTATACATAAAGCCTTACAAACAATATGTTATATATAGAGCCTTACAAACAATGACAAACAATATGTTATATGCAGAGACTTACAAACAATATGTTATATAGCCTTACAAACAATGTGTTATATATAGAGACTTACAAACAATGTGTTATACATAGAGCCTTACAAACAATATGTTATATATAGAGCCTTACAAACAATGTGTTATATATAGAGCCTTACAAACAATATGTTATATATAGAGCCTTACAAACAATATGTTATATATAGAGCCTTACAAACAATATGTTATATATAGAGCCTTACAAACAATATGTTATATATAGAGCCTTACAAACAATATGTTATATATAGATCCTTACAAACAATATGTTATATGTAGAGCCTTACAAACAGTATGTTATATATAGAGCCTTACAAACAATATGTTATATATAGAGACTTACAAACATTATGTTATATATAGAGACTTACAAACAATATGTTATATATAGAGCCTTACAAACAATATGTTATATATAGAGCCTTACAAACAATTACAAACAATATGTTATATGCAGAGACTTACAAACAATATGTTATATAGCCTTACAAACAATGTGTTATATATAGAGACTTACAAACAATATGTTATATTTAGAGACTTACAAACAATATGTTATATTTTGAGACTTACAAACAATATTCTATATACAGAGCCTTACAAACAATATGTTATATATAGAGCCTTACAAACAATATGTTATATATAGATCCTTACAAACAATTACAAACAATATGTTATATGCAGAGACTTACAAACAATATGTTATATAGCCTTACAAACAATGTGTTATATATAGAGACTTACAAACAATATGTTATATTTAGAGACTTACAAACAATATGTTATATTTTGAGACTTACAAACAATATTCTATATACAGAGCCTTACAAACAATATGTTATATAAAGAGCCTTACAAACATTATGTTATATATAGAGACTTACAAACAATATGTTATATGGGCCATGAGCTGCAAAAAGGGACCTTAGGGGTCAAAAATTTGAAATTGAGTTAGAGTTACATCTCCACTCTCCTGAAATCGAGGATTCCAACAAAGTTTACTTTAGGTTCATCTGACATTTATAAATGGGTCAACGCGACGTGTAAAGTGGGATGTCCAAGAGCCCCATAACTTGAATCGTCCGTTTGACGTTTCAACGTAATACTTATACGATGCATATGTGCAACATTATCTCTCGTGAAAATGTGAGCATTTAGCGAACTGTGAGAAGTTATTTCTTTTTCGAAAAAAAATGCAATATTTAAGAGTGAAGGAAGATAACAAACTACCGTCTGAGCTTTAATTCACTGTGGATATGGTTTAATTCATGGTGTGAGAGGAGCAATCTGCAAAGAAAGTTTTGAAAAAGATTTGTTTTCCTGAGCTGTCAGGTTTTTCATTTTTGTTTATTTCTTGTTCATTTTTTGTTTGTTTGTTTTTTGTTGAGGGGGTGGGGGAAGTCGTGGGTGAGGCTTTTTCCATGCATCAGCAAATTGAATAAAGAAAATCTATTAACCCTTTACCTAACATGAAAAGCAGACGACACTTGCCAAAAAAATTCTTGAATAACTAATTTTTTTCATTTTTTGTCTCAAAAACATAGGTTATGACCCCTCGTTGGAACGAGCTCATTGAGCTCGTTCCAACGAGGGGTCATAACCTATGTTTTTGAGACAAAAAATGAAAAAATAATGAAAATTGGCGATTTTTGAGAATAGCGCTGGCCGGTTTTGGCCGTTACGTTGGGTAAAGGGTTAACACACGACCATCCTCACCAATATAACTAGTAGGCTGAAAACAGACAATAATAAGAACAACAAAAACAACAAAAAAAAAAAAAGCAGAAGAAGAAGAAATGAGACCAACAGAAATTTTACAGTGCCATCTCCAAAATTGGCAATATGGGCCAATGTGCACAATGTCGCAAAGGCATCAGAGTACGGATGACAATTTTTTCTCCAGAGAACTGACACCGAATCTCCAACCAACGGAAGTGCGTACTCACTCCCACCACCGTCCACCCAGCGTGATATATTATGCCTATAACATATCCTGTCCCACTTAATGACGACTTCAGGAAAACAATTCTTAGAGATTTATTCATGCATGGATTCACATACAACACTACTGCATTAAAATTCACCCTGATAATTTTGTGGTAAAATTTTATTATCCTCTATGCAGTACCAGTGACTCTTAAGTCTTATATTTGCTTAAGAATTATCTAAATGTACCACCCTAGCATCTTATACATACATTCGTTCGTATATTTTGCCACCCCCTGTGAGTATTTATCCCCCTCATGCACATACTCATAGGCCTATTCTCGTACCACTGTAAAAATTATTAAACAAATACAGGCTGGGTTTTGGTTTGTTTTTTGATAAATATTAATGTGTTGCCCATTAATTTTAAATTGTTATTTTCTCTTATTTTTTGCCTCCTAACAAGCTTTGGATTAATTGATATTCACAAGACAAAGACATGATTTCAGAGTGTCATTTATGCAAAGCATGTATTTCGGTTTAGAATTTGAACACCAAAATGCTTACAAAATCTCGTATTCAATTTCTAAGCGCCTCTGAAGTGCAAGGACTACATACAAAAGTGTTTTTTCTCGTCAGTTTGTGTCCAATTCCGGAACGTGTTAAGATGTTCAGTTGCTCCAAAACACAACTTAGTGTGGAACGCATTTAGTTGTGGTGAAGCGTAACTCTAAAATGCGTCTCAATTTTAAACATAACATTGAAACACGTTTGGGTCTGAACATGTAGGCCCTATAAAATTCGTGGAGCGGGCCATCAAACTGAACAATTTCAATTTTAAAACGTCTTGAAATCAAATGTAGATTCAGCCAAGACCTATGTGAGTTTCCTTCGAAAGTTGCCTGGATGTCATTAGTCTCTGTGTTTGACCGCATGTTGGGGTATGTGTGTTGGTGATATCAAACTCATCAATATCAATCTCAAAACTTCTTCCTGTGGGACGCCCAGGATATAAAAGTCTGCATGTCCACTGATGTAGATTGTTCTCCTCCACCTGTCTCCATTGGTAAAATATGGCTTGGTAACCAATGCCACTGGGTGTCATCCCTCAGTAAGTGGGAAACATAGGCATAAATGATTGGCAAGACTTGACTTTATAGTTATGTTCAGTCATGATATAGCCTTGATGCTGGCACCAATAAATAAATACATAAATCGCAAAATTGTATTTAAATCAAAGTTAGGTTCCGCTAATGGCCCGTATGAGTCTTCTGTACAAGAAACCTAAAATGGTGACTGATATATACTGTCACAAGTTTTATTCCTTTTGTCGGGAGAGGCTGTTATAGGCCACTAATAGGTCATACATCCCTTTATTCGATGAGTAAAACTGAAACAAATATTCTCAGAGCAGCCAGGTAACCTTAGGGCGGTATTTAAGAATGGGCAGACTGGGCGGATGCACAGGGCCCCACATTTGGCAGGGAATTTTGTCATATTGTTCGAAATACCCATTTTCCTGTTGAAATGTTCCACATTTTGGAGCTCAGAGTGCTTTCAGACACTTCCTGTTAGCCTCCAGAAATCCAAATTTGCCTGGGGTAACACCCACCCCCCACTCCCACAAGACCCCAATTAAGCCGCTCGTCGGCCAGACCACTTCGGGATCTGAATGTTATGAGCGTAAGAAAAAATTAAGCTTCTGCTCAAGGCTTCCCAGAATATCCATTATTTCTGAATCCGGCCCTTGGTAACCTGACGTCTCTGGACAGCTTTTTGGGGGGTTTTTTCACTGACACTGACTCTAAAATTAGAAACAAGGTGTGAGAATGAGCAATTGCGTATCTCATCTTGGTGACAACATTTCTTCTATTAATTTCCCAGTATGAACCAATAAATTGCATGTAGTATGAAAAAAATTGGAGGCGTTATGAATTTTCAGTAAGTATATTTGTCTTAGGCTCTAAACACGAATCTGGAAGTGGATCAAGGGGTCAGGATCAACTACTACACACATACATGCACAGAGAGGCATCTGTAATATTTTGTTGCCTAGGTAAAACGTTGGTTGACAAACGCCATCATTTTCTTTGAAATGAAATGGCGTGAAAAGAAATCTTAAAGACAACATAATTTTAGGCACATCACAAAAACTGATTTATTTATTTGAGCTTCCATTAACAAGTTATCTTGGATCAGGACCTGGCTCTTAAATCTCAGAAATAGGCTTCTCAGTTGGCGCGTAACTTCTCAGATCATATTTTGATATTCTTTCGATGGATAATCGAGAGAGACACTCTTACATGTATTATATATATGATTATCATTTATCATTGTTGTAGAGTGCTTAAGTTAATACTTCAAGTCTTAATTACCGAGCATTAATCTTCACTGTGGTTTCTGATCAAGTCTTGGCTGCCTAAATAGGCAGCCAAGACTTGATCAGAAACCGCAGTGAAGATTAATGTTTGCTATAGTGTACTAAATGAAAATGATGAGAGCTATTACATACTTGCAGTGTGTGTTAGAAACAGCAGTGTGACTCCGTAAATTGAAATCTGGCGCATGAATTGAAAAAATAGGCTCCGAGGCTAGACCGTATTTTAAATAGTCCTGATCGGTCCCTGCAACAACATCTAGAGATCCCCACAACACATTATATATAGACTCCCACAACAATATATTATATATAAAATCGTGCAAAAATACATTATATATGGGCCGTGAGCTGCGAAAAGGGACCTTACAGGATATCCAATGAAAACAGGGAAAGATGTCAAAAACGAACGACGTAAAAATTGTGGGCGTGATCAAATAAGTTTTATAAACACACGTGGCTTTTTATTTTTTTCTTTCCATATGGAGAACGCACTGATTTAATGTATTTAATAAATTAAAACTGGTTACCATAACTAAATAAATGTTTTATGTCAGAGATAGAATCAGACTCTCAAAACATTCTCTTGAATTCTGATGAATTGAACAAGTCTTTGACAACGAAATAGCCAAGACGACAATGCAACACACATCACAAAAACTGATTTATTTGAGCTTCCATTAACAAGTTATCTTGAATCAGGACCATTAACACGTTTTGCAGAATCACAATTCACATGTACAGTCGGAACTCGAAGTTTATGGGACGGATCAATAACTTTGACTTATCCCGGTTTTCGAGTTATGCACTTCATATGTATTTAAGGGATTTGGAAGCCTTGAACATAAGAACACAGAAACTTGTAATCTGGACAAAGGAACCACTTCCACACTTCCCAGAAAATATAGAACAGCGACGGTCTATATTTCCTGGGATGGGTGGAGGGGGATTGCTAGTCCCTGATTGCTAGGACCGATAGCCAACTTCGAGTGTGTGTGTGTGTGTGGTTGTGTACGTGCAAAAATCCAATTTTCATGAGAAATATGAAAACAGAAGAAGTAACTTTCAAAGCAAATAAAACCTATATCTTTTACCTATCATGTTCTTAAGTGACCACCAAAGATGTAACAATGCTCAAAAGTCTTTTATCAGCGAAATAAATGTGGAAAAAGTGGATTTGAAAAAAATGGTTCGGCTTCGGAAGGGGGAGGGGGTGCACCCAACGGGCCTAGTGTGTTGCAAATGTTTTTCTGACCCTACCAGAGGTTATTCCAAGGGCTAAATTTTGGGCCTCGTGTATTTTTGTTTACAGCTAATGCTCCCCCCCTCCCCCCTCCCCCCACCTTCTATGAGAACTGGAAAAAAATTGAAGGTTTTTTTTTTTTAACTTTCTACTTCTTTGAAACACAAATCCCTTCTTAAAATGAGTTTAGGAAAATGGTATACATTATTGGTTCCAGCAACAATTACCAGAACCGAAAAATGCTTCTCGAACAGCTTTGAGGGAAAGTTTTGAAAGATACTTGAATTTTGTCATTTTTAAAAATTTTGTTAAATAAATATATAATTGAGTTGCATCATGATCACAAAATTAATAAGACTCCAATTGAATGAAAAACTGACACAATTGTGAGCTACTTAAGTTGATCAGTAACAGGGGCGGTGCTAGAATATTTTGCATGGAGGGGTAGGGGCAAGTAGGGGACATAATATGCTCCCCATGGGGGGGGGGGGGGGTGTTAGGGGGGAGGGTAGAGGTGCATATCAATAATTTTTAAGGCAGGAGCAATTTGAAGATTTATTGGAGGGTTTTATTTTTATTTATTTATTTATTTGTTTATAAATATTTTTGGGGGGAAGGGGTGAGGTGATTCAATTTTTCTCAAGCTTTCAGACCTCTCCTCCCAGATAAAAAAAACAGACAAACAATTGTGCTTTCGGTCTATTCTGGTGGCTTTTAAAGGTTTACATAGTTTTTGAATGTTGAAATGAGGTAGGGCAAGATTCACAAACTGTGTCGTCTAACTGCATTCGAGCTTGTAATTCTTTACTGGATAAGTTCATCGGCTGGTTGTGTATGGGAATAACAAAAAAAAGCAGAGTCAATGTTTGTGTGAGAGAGGGTGTGTGAATGTGTTTGTGATGAATAGGAGAAAGGGAATGGCTGGCAAAATCTATGTTTGGGGACGGGGTAAATGCCCTTCACCTCACCCCCACCTGTAGCATCGACACTGGTCACAAGTTACGGCGCTTGACATGAGGTGTTGTGGCTTTTGAGGTTGTAAAGAATGTAGGCTGTGGACATGCTGTATCCAGGGCTATAGAAAACAAATCACATTAAATTTCACAGTCCAACTATGCTGTTAGAAAATAGAACACCGCAAGGCTTTGTCTGTATGATCTATGTGTTCTGTAATGACTAGTAGTGACGTAGAGTAGAGCTTGAATACAGAACAGACAACTTTAGTCATTTTTACACCACAGCGGAACTTCAAATAAAAACAGAAACAACAACAACAAAAAAAAAAACCTTCCAACGTTAAACATAATTTTATTCCAGGCACATAAAATTTGTAACTGGTTTTCAGAAGGTATTACTGCATGAACATGATGACTTAGAACAAGTGATGGAAACAAAGATGATTTTGAAACCTGATTTCTCTGCAACTTTCTTTTCGATGTCACACAGTGATGTAAAAATGGAAACACTTGTTGATGTAAACAATTCAGCGAGTGCAAAACATCATTTAAACAGGTCAAACAAAACAGAGTGAAGCGAAAAATCAGTCATTTCACATCTGCTGACAGCCCATCGACCTCACTTGGAAAACAATGAAATCGGCGTGATTTTGTCAATATATCTTGTGTGTGTTAATTTTCATCAGAAACAGCTGTCTGTCTCGAAGTTTTATGACATTAATGTCATCGATTAATAGAAAAGATGTAAAGTCATATGGAAACAACCAAACAATTGGATTCGCTGAAGCTGGTTTGCTACACAGTAGACAACAGTCTTCTTGAAGGTCAAGAACATGTGTTGCATTGTCGTCTCGGCTATTTCGTTGTCAAAGACTTTTTCAGTTCATCAGAATTCAAGAGAATGTTTTGAGAGTCTGATTCTATCTCTGACATAAAACATTTATTTAGTTATGGTAACCAGTTTTAATTTATTAAATACATTAAATCAGTGCGTTCTCCATATGGAAAGAAAAAAATAAAAAGCTGCGTGTGTTTATAAAACTTATTTGATCACGCCCACAATTTTTACGTTGTTCGTTTTTGACGTCTTTCTCTGTTTTTATTGGATGTCCTGTAAGGTCCCTATTCGCAGCTCACGGCCCATATGTAGAGCCTTACAAACAGTATGTTATATATAGAGCCTTACAAATAATATGTTATATATAGAGCCTTACAAAATACATTATATAGAGCCTTACAACAGTACTTTAAATATAGACCCTCACAATACATTATATATAGAGCCTTACAAGACATTATATATATAGATCCATACAACAATACATTATATATAGATCATATAATAGTACATTGCATATAGATCCATACAGCAATACGTGTATATAGATCCATACAACACATTACATATGGCATCTTACAACACACATGTATAGATCCATGTAACACTACATTATATATAGATCCATGCAACAATACATTATATATGGAGCCTTACAACAACAGGGACCGACCTGGGCATGCGCCAGTGCATATTTGGTTCTGAAACATCAGGACCTGGCTCTGAAATCTCAGAAATAGGCTTCTCAGTTGGCGCGTAACTTCTCAGATCATATTTTGATATTCTTTCGATGGATAATCGAGAGAGACACTCTTACATGTATTATATATATGATTATCATTTATCATTGTTGTAGAGTGCTTAAGTTAATACTTCAAGTCTTAATTACCGAGCATTAATCTTCACTGTGGTTTCTGATCAAGTCTTGGCTGCCTAAATAGGCAGCCAAGACTTGATCAGAAACCACAGTGAAGATTAATGTTTGCTATAGTGTACTAAATGAAAATGATGAGAGCTATTACATACTTGCAGTGTGTGTTAGAAACAGCAGTGTGACTCCGTAAATTGAAATCTGGCGCATGAATTGAAAAAATAGGCTCCGAGGCTAGAGCGTATTTTAAATAGTCCTGATCGGTCCCTGCAACAACATCTAGAGATCCCCACAACACATTATATATAGACTCCCACAACAATATATTATATATAAAATCGTGCAAAAATACATTATATATGGGCCGTGAGCTGCGAAAAGGGACCTTACAGGATATCCTTATGAAAACAGGGAAAGATGTCAAAAACGAACGACGTAAAAATTGTGGGCGTGATCAAATAAGTTTTATAAACACACGTGGCTTTTTATTTTTTTCCTTTCCATACGAGGAATGCACTGATTTAATGTATTTAATAAATTAAAACTGGTTATCATAACTAAATAAATGTTTAATGTCAGAGATAGAATCAAACTCTCAAAACATTCTCTTGAATTCTAATGAATTAAACAGTTCTTTGCCAACGAAATAGTCGAGGCGACAGTGCAGCACGCATTCTTGACTTTCAGAAAGATGTGTTGTCTACTGTGTAGCAAACCAGGATCAGGCGTATCCAATTGTTTGGTTGTTTTCATATGCTTCCTATTAATCAATGACATTAATGTCATAAAACTTCGAGGCACACAACATTTTCTGATGAAAATTAACACACACAAAAGATATATTGACAAAAACACGCCGATTTCATTGTTTTCCAAGAGAGTTCGATGGGCTGTCAGCAGATGTGAAACGACCGATTTTTCGCTTCACTCTGTTTGGTTTTACCTGTTTAAATGACGTTTCGCACTCGCTGATTTGTTTACATCAACGAGTGTTTCTATTTTTAAATCACTGTGTGACATCCAAAAGAGAGTTGCCAAGAACTCAGGTTTCAAAATCATCTTTGTTCTAACATGAATTCATCAGTTTTTGTTGTTGTTGACTATTGTTGTTTCTGTTTTTATTTAAAGTTCCGCTGTGGCGTAAAAAATGACTAAAGTTGTCTGTTCTGTATTCAAGCTCTACTCTACGTCACTACTTATACAATAACATTATTTTTGAGGGCGTTATGGTTCATTAACGGCCCTACGAAAATGATTAATAGCCCAAGGGTCAATTAGTCTATTCGTCTCGGGCCACTAATAGGCCCAAGGGCTGTTAATCATTTTCGTTGGGCTGTTAATAAACCATAACGCCCGTAAAAAATAATGTTATTTGTATTATTATCACATTTCAGAGAGGTTACATGTTAAACCAAGAAAAATCAAGATTGCTATTTTTTCATCATTTACATATTATCATTGTCAGCAACTAATTCATGCCTTAAATGCGAATGTATCTTAATTCTTTCACGCCAACGATCACAAAATTCCGCTATCACATCTCTCTGCTCCAAATATTCAAACTCAAAGCAGTGTTACCTGCCCTACATCCGGGGATGTGCGTCCGCCGGTCCATATTGAAACAAATTTTTCATTATTGCCCGGGAACCCGGATGTGAACGGAAACATATGAGTTTTGTGCAGCCCCCGAAAATGAAAATATTCGCCAGGGAGTGCCCTATATAATAAAGTGATAATAATAGTCATTACAGTACACATAGATAAAGTGATAATAATAGTCATTACAGTACACATAGATAAAGTGATAATAATAGTCATTACAGTACACATAGATAAAGTGATAATAATAGTCATTACAGTACACATAGATAAAGTGATAATAATAGTCATTACAGTACACATAGATAAAGTGATAATAATAGTCATTACAGTACACATAGATAAAGTGATAATAATAGTCATTACAGTACACATAGATAAAGTGATAATAATAGTCATTACAGTACACATAGATAAAGTGATAATAATAGTCATTACAGTACACATAGATAAAGTGATAATAGTCATTACAGTACACATAGATAAAGTGATAATAATAGTCATTACAGTACACATAGATAAAGTGATAATAATAGTCATTACAGTACACATAGATAAAGTGATAATAATAGTCATTACAGTACACATAGATAAAGTGATAATAATAGTCATTACAGTACACATAGATAAAGTGATAATAATAGTCATTACAGTACACATAGATAAAGTGATAATAATAGTCATTACAGTACACATAGATAAAGTGATAATAATAGTCATTACAGTACAAATAAAGTGATAATAATAGTCATTACAGTACACATAGATAAAGTGATAATAATAGTCATTACAGTACACATAGATAAAGTGATAATAGTCATTACAGTACACATAGATAAAGTGATAATAATAGTCATTACAGTACACATAGATAAAGTGATAATAATAGTCATTACAGTACACATAGATAAAGTGATAATAATAGTCATTACAGTACACATAGATAAAGTGATAATAATAGTCATTACAGTACACATAGATAAAGTGATAATAATAGTCATTACAGTACACATAGATAAAGTGATAATAATAGTCATTACAGTACACATAGATAAAGTGATAATAATAGTCATTACAGTACACATAGATAAAGTGATAATAATAGTCATTACAGTACACATAGATAAAGTGATAATAATAGTCATTACAGTACACATAGATAAAGTGATAATAATAGTCATTACAGTACACATAGATAAAGTGATAATAATAGTCATTACAGTACACATAGATAAAGTGATAATAATAGTCATTACAGTACACATAGATAAAGTGATAATAATAGTCATTACAGTACACATAGATAAAGTGATAACAATAGTCATTACAGTACACATAGATAAAGTGATAATAATAGTCATTACAGTACACATAGATAAAGTGATAATAATAGTCATTACAGTACACATATATAAAGTGATAATAATAGTCATTACAGTACACATAGATAAAGTGATAATAATAGTCATTACAGTACACATAGATAAAGTGATAATAATAGTCATTACAGTACACATAGATAAAGTGATAATAGTCATTACAGTACACATAGATAAAGTGACAATAATAGTCATTACAGTACACATAGATAAAGTGATAATAATAGTCATTACAGTACACATAGATAAAGTGATAATAATAGTCATTACAGTACACATAGATAAAGTGATAATAATAGTCATTACAGTACACATATATAAAGTGATAATAATAGTCATTACAGTACAAATAAAGTGATAATAATGGTCATTACAGTACACATAGATAAAGTGATAATAATAGTCATTACAGTACACATAGATAAAGTGATAATAATAGTCATTACAGTACACATAGATAAAGTGATAATAATAGTCATTACAGTACAAATAAAGTGATAATAATAGTCATTACAGTACACATAGATAAAGTGATAATAATAGTCATTACAGTACACATAGATAAAGTGATAATAATAGTCATTACAGTACAAATAAAGTGATAATAATAGTCATTACAGTACACATAGATAAAGTGATAATAATAGTCATTACAGTACACATAGATAAAGTGATAATAATAGTCATTACAGTACACATAGATAAAGTGATAATAATAGTCATTACAGTACACAATAATAAAGTGATAATAATAGTCATTACAGTACACATAGATAAAGTGATAATAGTCATTACAGTACACATAGATAAAGTGATAATAATAGTCATTACAGTACACATAGATAAAGTGATAATAATAGTCATTACAGTACACATAGATAAAGTGATAATAATAGTCATTACAGTACACATAGATAAAGTGATAATAATAGTCATTACAGTACACATAGATAAAGTGATAATAATAGTCATTACAGTACACATAGATAAAGTGATAATAATAGTCATTACAGTACACATAGATAAAGTGATAATAATAGTCATTACAGTACACATAGATAAAGTGATAATAATAGTCATTACAGAACACATAGATAAAGTGATAATAATAGTCATTACAGTACACATAGATAAAGTGATAATAATAGTCATTACAGTACACATAGATAAGTGATAATAATAGTCATTACAGTACACATAGATAAAGTGATAATAATAGTCATTACAGTACACATAGATAAAGTGATAATAATAGTCATTACAGTACACATAGATAAAGTGATAATAATAGTCATTACAGTACACATAGATAAAGTGATAATAATAGTCATTACAGTACACATAGATAAAGTGATAATAATGGTCATTACAGTACACATAGATAAAGTGATAATAATAGTCATTACAGTACACATAGATAAAGTGATAATAATAGTCATTACAGTACAAATAAAGTGATAATAATAGTCATTACAGTACAAATAAAGTGATAATAATAGTCATTACAGTACACATAGATAAAGTGATAATAATAGTCATTACAGTACACATAGATAAGTGATAATAATAGTCATTACAGTACACATAGATAAAGTGATAATAGTCATTACAGTACAAATAAAGTGATAATAATAGTCATTACAGTACACATAGATAAAGTGATAATAATAGTCATTACAGTACACAATAATAAAGTGATAATAATAGTCATTACAGTACACATAGATAAAGTGATAATATAGTCATTACAGTACAAATAAAGTGATAATAATAGTCATTACAGTACACATAGATAAAGTGATAATAATAGTCATTACAGTACACATAGATAAAGTGATAATAGTCATTACAGTACACATAGATAAAGTGATAATAATAGTCATTACAGTACACATAGATAAAGTGATAATAATAGTCATTACAGTACACATAGATAAAGTGATAATAATAGTCATTACAGTACACATAGATAAAGTGATAATAATAGTCATTACAGTACAAATAAAGTGATAATAATAGTCATTACAGTACACATAGATAAAGTGATAATAATAGTCATTACAGTACACATAGATAAAGTGATAATAATAGTCATTACAGTACACATAGATAAAGTGATAATAATAGTCATTACAGTACACATAGGTAAAGTGATAATAATAGTCATTACAGTACACATAGATAAAGTGATAATAATGGTCATTACAGTACACATAGATAAAGTGATAATAATGGTCATTACAGTACACATAGATAAAGTGATAATAATAGTCATTACAGTACACATAGATAAAGTGATAATAATAGTCATTACAGTACACATAGATAAAGTGATAATAATAGTCATTACAGTACACATAGATAAAGTGATAATAATAGTCATTACAGTACACATAGATAAAGTGATAATAATAGTCATTACAGTACACATAGATAAAGTGATAATAATAGTCATTACAGTACACATAGATAAAGTGATAATAATAGTCATTACAGTACACATAGATAAAGTGATAATAATAGTCATTACAGTACGAATAAAGTGATAATAATAGTCATTACAGTACACATAGATAAAGTGATAATAATGGTCATTACAGTACACATAGATAAAGTGATAATAATAGTCGTTACAGTACACATAGATAAAGTGATAATAATAGTCGTTACAGTACACATAGATAAAGTGATAATAATAGTCATTACAGTACACATAGATAAAGTGATAATAATAGTCATTACAGTACACATAGATAAAGTGATAATAATAGTCATTACAGTACACATAGATAAAGTGATAATAATGGTCATTACAGTACACATAGATAAAGTGATAATAATAGTCGTTACAGTACACATAGATAAAGTGATAATAATAGTCGTTACAGTACACATAGATAAAGTGATAATAATAGTCATTACAGTACACATAGATAAAGTGATAATAATAGTCATTACAGTACACATAGATAAAGTGATAATAATAGTCATTACAGTACACATAGATAAAGTGATAATAATAGTCATTACAGTACACATAGATAAAGTGATAATAATAGTCATTACAGTACACATAGATAAAGTGATAATAATAGTCATTACAGTACACATAGATAAAGTGATAATAATAGTCATTACAGTACACATAGATAAAGTGATAATAATAGTCATTACAGTACACATAGATAAAGTGATAATAATAGTCATTACAGTACGAATAAAGTGATAATAATAGTCATTACAGTACACATAGATAAAGTGATAATAATAGTCATTACAGTACACATAGATAAAGTGATAATAATAGTCATTACAGTACAAATAAAGTGATAATAATAGTCATTACAGTACACATAGATAAAGTGATAATAATAGTCATTACAGTACACATAGATAAAGTGATAATAGTCATTACAGTACACATAGATAAAGTGATAATAATAGTCATTACAGTACACATAGATAAAGTGATAATAATAGTCATTACAGTACACATAGATAAAGTGATAATAATAGTCATTACAGTACACATAGATAAAGTGATAATAATAGTCATTACAGTACACATAGATAAAGTGATAATAATAGTCATTACAGTACACATAGATAAAGTGATAATAATAGTCATTACAGAACACATAGATAAAGTGATAATAATAGTCATTACAGTACACATAGATAAAGTGATAATAATAGTCATTACAGTACACATAGATAAAGTGATAATAATAGTCATTACAGTACACATAGATAAAGTGATAATAATAGTCATTACAGTACACATAGATAAAGTGATAATAATAGTCATTACAGTACAAATAAAGGGATAATAATAGTCATTACAGTACACATAGATAAAGTGATAATAATAGTCATTACAGTACACATAGATAAAGTGATAATAGTCATTACAGTACACATAGATAAAGTGATAATAATAGTCATTACAGTACACATAGATAAAGTGATAATAATAGTCATTACAGTACACATAGATAAAGTGATAATAATAGTCATTACAGTACACATAGATAAAGTGATAATAATAGTCATTACAGTACACATAGATAAAGTAATAATAATAGTCATTACAGTACACATAGATAAAGTGATAATAATAGTCATTACAGTACACATAGATAAAGTGATAATAATAGTCATTACAGTACACATAGATAAAGTGATAATAATAGTCATTACAGTACACATAGATAAAGTGATAATAATAGTCATTACAGTACACATAGATAAAGTGATAATAATAGTCATTACAGTACGAATAAAGTGATAATAATAGTCATTACAGTACACATAGATAAAGTGATAATAATAGTCATTACAGTACACATAGATAAAGTGATAATAATAGTCATTACAGTACACATAGATAAAGTGATAATAATAGTCATTACAGTACAAATAAAGTGATAATAATAGTCATTACAGTACACATAGATAAAGTGATAATAATAGTCATTACAGTACACATAGATAAAGTGATAATAATAGTCATTACAGTACGAATAAAGTGATAATAATAGTCATTACAGTACACATAGATAAAGTGATAATAATAGTCATTACAGTACACATAGATAAAGTGATAATAATAGTCATTACAGTACACATAGATAAAGTGATAATAATAGTCATTACAGTACAAATAAAGTGATAATAATAGTCATTACAGTACACATAGATAAAGTGATAATAATAGTCATTACAGTACACATAGATAAAGTGATAATAGTCATTACAGTACACATAGATAAAGTGATAATAATAGTCATTACAGTACACATAGATAAAGTGATAATAATAGTCATTACAGTACACATAGATAAAGTGATAATAATAGTCATTACAGTACGAATAAAGTGATAATAATAGTCATTACAGTACACATAGATAAAGTGATAATAATAGTCATTACAGTACACATAGATAAAGTGATAATAATAGTCATTACAGTACACATAGATAAAGTGATAATAATAGTCATTACAGTACAAATAAAGTGATAATAATAGTCATTACAGTACACATAGATAAAGTGATAATAATAGTCATTACAGTACACATAGATAAAGTGATAATAGTCATTACAGTACACATAGATAAAGTGATAATAATAGTCATTACAGTACACATAGATAAAGTGATAATAATAGTCATTACAGTACAAATAAAGTGATAATAATAGTCATTACAGTACACATAGATAAAGTGATAATAATAGTCATTACAGTACACATAGATAAAGTGATAATAATAGTCATTACAGTACACATAGATAAAGTGATAATAATAGTCATTACAGTACAAATAAAGTGATAATAATAGTCATTACAGTACACATAGATAAAGTGATAATAATAGTCATTACAGTACACATAGATAAAGTGATAATAATAGTCATTACAGTACACATAGATAAAGTGATAATAATAGTCATTACAGTACACATAAAGTGATAATAATAGTCATTACAGTACACATAGATAAAGTGATAATAATAGTCATTACAGTACACATAGATAAAGTGATAATAATAGTCATTACAGTACACATAGATAAAGTGATAATAATAGTCATTACAGTACACATAGATAAAGTGATAATAATAGTCATTACAGTACACATAGATAAAGTGATAATAGTCATTACAGTACACATAGATAAAGTGATAATAATAGTCATTACAGTACACATAGATAAAGTGATAATAATAGTCATTACAGTACACATAGATAAAGTGATAATAATAGTCATTACAGTACACATAGATAAAGTGATAATAATAGTCATTACAGTACACATAGATAAAGTGATAATAATAGCCATTACAGTACACATAGATAAAGTGATAATAATAGTCATTACAGTACACATAGATAAAGTGATAATAATAGTCATTACAGTACACATAGATAAAGTGATAATAATAGTCATTACAGTACACATAGATAAAGTGATAATAATAGTCATTACAGTACACATAGATAAAGTGATAATAATAGTCATTACAGTACACATAGATAAAGTGATAATAGTAGTCATTACAGTACGAATAAAGTGATAATAATAGTCATTACAGTACACATAGATAAAGTGATAATAATAGTCATTACAGAACACATAGATAAAGTGATAATAATAGTCATTACAGTACACATAAAAGTGATAATAATAGTCATTACAGTACACATAGATAAGTGATAATAATAGTCATTACAGTACACATAGATAAAGTGATAATAATAGTCATTACAGTACACATAGATAAAGTGATAATAATAGTCATTACAGTACACATAGATAAAGTGATAATAATAGTCATTACAGTACACATAGATAAGTGATAATAATAGTCATTACAGTACACATAGATAAAGTGATAATAATAGTCATTACAGTACACATAGATAAAGTGATAATAGTCATTACAGTACACATAGATAAAGTGATAATAATAGTCATTACAGTACACATAGATAAAGTGATAATAATAGTCATTACAGTACACATAGATAAAGTGATAATAATAGTCATTACAGTACACATAGATAAAGTGATAATAATAGTCATTACAGAACACATAGATAAAGTGATAATAATAGTCATTACAGTACACATAGATAAAGTGATAATAATAGTCATTACAGTACACATAGATAAAGTGATAATAATAGTCATTACAGTACACATAGATAAAGTGATAATAATAGTCATTACAGTACACATAGATAAAGTGATAATAGTCATTACAGTACACATAGATAAAGTGATAATAATAGTCATTACAGTACACATAGATAAAGTGATAATAATAGTCATTACAGTACACATAGATAAAGTGATAATAATAGTCATTACAGTACACATAGATAAAGTGATAATAATAGTCATTACAGTACACATAGATAAAGTGATAATAATAGTCATTACAGTACACATAGATAAAGTGATAATAGTCATTACAGAACACATAGATAAAGTGATAATAATGGTCATTACAGTACACATAGATAAAGTGATAATAATAGTCATTACAGTACACATAGATAAAGTGATAATAATAGTCATTACAGTACACATAGATAAAGTGATAATAATAGTCATTACAGTACACATAGATAAAGTGATAATAGTCATTACAGAACACATAGATAAAGTGATAATAATGGTCATTACAGTACACATAGATAAAGTGATAATAATAGTCATTACAGTACACATAGATAAAGTGATAATAATAGTCATTACAGTACACATAGATAAAGTGATAATAATAGTCATTACAGTACACATAGATAAAGTGATAATAATAGTCATTACAGTACACATAGATAAAGTGATAATAGTCATTACAGAACACATAGATAAAGTGATAATAATAGTCATTACAGTACACATAGATAAAGTGATAATAATAGTCATTACAGTACACATAGATAAAGTGATAATAGTCATTACAGAACACATAGATAAAGTGATAATAATGGTCATTACAGTACACATAGATAAAGTGATAATAATAGTCATTACAGTACACATAGATAAAGTGATAATAATAGTCATTACAGTACACATAGATAAAGTGATAATAATAGTCATTACAGTACACATAGATAAAGTGATAATAATAGTCATTACAGTACACATAGATAAAGTGATAATAATAGTCATTACAGTACACATAGATAAAGTGATAATAATAGTCATTACAGTACACATAGATAAAGTGATAATAGTCATTACAGTACACATAGATAAAGTGATAATAATAGTCATTACAGTACACATAGATAAAGTGATAATAATAGTCATTACAGTACACATAGATAAAGTGATAATAATAGTCATTACAGTACACATAGATAAAGTGATAATAATAGTCATTACAGTACACATAGATAAAGTGATAATAATAGTCATTACAGTACGAATAAAGTGATAATAATAGTCATTACAGTACACATAGATAAAGTGATAATAATAGTCATTACAGTACACATAGATAAAGTGATAATAATAGTCATTACAGTACAAATAAAGTGATAATAATAGTCATTACAGTACACATAGATAAAGTGATAATAATAGTCATTACAGTACACATAGATAAAGTGATAATAATAGTCATTACAGTACAAATAAAGTGATAATAATAGTCATTACAGTACACATAGATAAAGTGATAATAATAGTCATTACAGTACACATAGATAAAGTGATAATAATAGTCATTACAGTACAAATAAAGTGATAATAATAGTCATTACAGTACACATAGATAAAGTGATAATAATAGTCATTACAGTACACATAGATAAAGTGATAATAGTCATTACAGTACACATAGATAAAGTGATAATAATAGTCATTACAGTACACATAGATAAAGTGATAATAATAGTCATTACAGTACACATAGATAAAGTGATAATAGTCATTACAGTACACATAGATAAAGTGATAATAATAGTCATTACAGTACACATAGATAAAGTGATAATAATAGTCATTACAGTACACATAGATAAAGTGATAATAATAGTCATTACAGTACACATAGATAAAGTGATAATAATAGTCATTACAGTACACATAGATAAAGTGATAATAATAGTCATTACAGTACGAATAAAGTGATAATAATAGTCATTACAGTACACATAGATAAAGTGATAATAATAGTCATTACAGTACACATAGATAAAGTGATAATAATAGTCATTACAGTACAAATAAAGTGATAATAATAGTCATTACAGTACACATAGATAAAGTGATAATAATAGTCATTACAGTACACATAGATAAAGTGATAATAATAGTCATTACAGTACAAATAAAGTGATAATAATAGTCATTACAGTACACATAGATAAAGTGATAATAATAGTCATTACAGTACACATAGATAAAGTGATAATAATAGTCATTACAGTACAAATAAAGTGATAATAATAGTCATTACAGTACACATAGATAAAGTGATAATAATAGTCATTACAGTACACATAGATAAAGTGATAATAGTCATTACAGTACACATAGATAAAGTGATAATAATAGTCATTACAGTACAAATAAAGTGATATTAATAGTCATTACAGTACACATAGATAAAGTGATAATAATAGTCATTACAGTACACATAGATAAAGTGATAATAATAGTCATTACAGTACACATAAAGTGATAATAATAGTCATTACAGTACACATAGATAAAGTGATAATAATAGTCATTACAGTACACATAGATAAAGTGATAATAATAGTCATTACAGTACACATAGATAAAGTGATAATAATAGTCATTACAGTACACATAGATAAAGTGATAATAATAGTCATTACAGTACACATAGATAAAGTGATAATAATAGTCATTACAGTACACATAGATAAAGTGATAATAATAGTCATTACAGTACACATAGATAAAGTGATAATAATAGTCGTTACAGAACACATAGATAAAGTGATAATAATAGTCATTACAGTACACATAGATAAAGTGATAATAGTCATTACAGTACACATAGATAAAGTGATAATAATAGTCATTACAGTACACATAGATAAAGTGATAATAATAGTCATTACAGTACACATAGATAAAGTGATAATAGTCATTACAGTACACATAGATAAAGTGATAATAATAGTCATTACAGTACACAATAATAAAGTGATAATAATAGTCATTACAGTACAAATAAAGTGATAATAATAGTCATTACAGTACACATAGATAAAGTGATAATAATAGTCTTTACAGTACACATAGATAAAGTGATAATAGTCATTACAGTACACATAGATAAAGTGATAATAATAGTCATTACAGTACACATAGATAAAGTGATAATAATAGTCATTACAGTACACATAGATAAAGTGATAATAATAGTCATTACAGTACACATAGATAAAGTGATAATAATAGTCATTACAGTACACATAGATAAAGTGATAATAATAGTCATTACAGTACAAATAAAGTGATAATAATAGTCATTACAGTACACATAGATAAAGTGATAATAATAGTCATTACAGTACACATAGATAAAGTGATAATAGTCATTACAGTACACATAGATAAAGTGATAATAATAGTCATTACAGTACAAATAAAGTGATAATAATAGTCATTACAGTACACATAGATAAAGTGATAATAATAGTCATTACAGTACACATAGATAAAGTGATAATAATAGTCATTACAGTACACATAGATAAAGTGATAATAATAGTCATTACAGTACACATAGATAAAGTGATAATAATAGTCATTACAGTACACATAGATAAAGTGATAATAATAGTCATTACAGTACACATAGATAAAGTGATAATAATAGTCATTACAGTACACATAGATAAAGTGATAATAATAGTCATTACAGTACACATAGATAAAGTGATAATAATAGTCATTACAGTACACATAGATAAAGTGATAATAATAGTCATTACAGTACACATAGATAAAGTGATAATAATAGTCATTACAGTACACATAGATAAAGTGATAATAATAGTCATTACAGTACACATAGATAAAGTGATAATAATAGTCATTACAGTACACATAGATAAAGTGATAACAATAGTCATTACAGTACACATAGATAAAGTGATAATAATAGTCATTACAGTACACATAGATAAAGTGATAACAATAGTCATTACAGTACACATAGATAAAGTGATAATAATAGTCATTACAGTACACATAGATAAAGTGATAATAATAGTCATTACAGTACACACAGATAAAGTGATAATAATAGTCATTACAGTACACATAGATAAAGTGATAATAATAGTCATTACAGTACACATAGATAAAGTGATAATAATAGTCATTACAGTACACACAGATAAAGTGATAATAATAGTCATTACAGTACACATAGATAAAGTGATAATAATAGTCATTACAGTACACATAGATAAAGTGATAATAATAGTCATTACAGTACACATAGATAAAGTGATAATAATAGTCATTACAGTACACATAGATAAAGTGATAATAATAGTCATTACAGTACACATAGATAAAGTGATAATAATAGTCATTACAGTACACATAGATAAAGTGATAATAATAGTCATTACAGTACACATAGATAAAGTGATAATAATAGTCATTACAGTACACATAGATAAAGTGATAATAATAGTCGTTACAGTACACATAGATAAAGTGATAATAATAGTCATTACAGTACACATAGATAAAGTGATAATAATAGTCATTACAGTACACATAGATAAAGTGATAATAATGGTCATTACAGTACACATAGATAAAGTGATAATAATGGTCATTACAGTACACATAGATAAAGTGATAATAATGGTCATTACAGTACACATAGATAAAGTGATAATAATAGTCATTACAGTACACATAGATAAAGTGATAATAATAGTCATTACAGTACACATAGATAAAGTGATAATAATAGTCATTACAGTACACATAGATAAAGTGATAATAATAGTCATTACAGTACACATAGATAAAGTGATAATAATAGTCATTACAGTACACATAGATAAAGTGATAATAATAGTCATTACAGTACACATAAATCATACTGTCATTACTGACAAAGCCTTGCGGTGTTCTATTTTCTGGCAGCATAGTTGGACTGTGAAATTGAATCTGATTTGTTTTCTACAGCCCTGGATACAGCTTGTCCACAGCCTACATTCTTTACAACCTCAAAAGCCACAACACCTTATGTCAAGCGCAGTAACATGTGACCATGTAGTGTCGATGCTATGGGTGGGGTGAGGTGAAGGGCATTTACCCCGTCCCCAAACATAGCCTAGATTTTGCAAGCCATTCCCTTTCTCCCATTCATCACAAACACATTCACACACCCTCTCTCACACAAACCTTGACTCTGCTTTTTTTTGCTATCCCCATACACACCCAGCCGATGAACTTATTCAGTAAAGAATTACAAGCTCGAATGCAGTTAGCCTACACAGTTTGTGAATCTTGTTCTCAAAATATGGGTCGTAGGCCCTGCCTCATTATTTTTAACGTTCAAAAACTGTGTAAACCTTTAAAAGCCACCAGAATAGTCCAAAAGCACAATTTTTTTGTCTGTTTTTTTTATCTGGGACAAGAGGTCTGGGAGCTTGAGTAAAATTGAATCACCTCACCCCCACCCCCTCCCCAAAAAATAATAATAAATAAATAAATAAATAAATAAAAATAAAACCTTCCAATAAATCTTCAGGGATTGCTCCTGCCTTAAAAATTATTGATATGCACTTCCCCCCACCCTCTCCCCCATGGGGAGCATATTATGTCCCCTACTTACCCACCCCCCTCCATGCAAGATTTTCTAGCGCCACCCCTGCTGCTGGTCAACTCAGGTAGCTCACAATTGTGCCAGTTTTTCTTTCAATTGGAGCCTTATTAATTTTGTGATCGTGATGCAACTCTATTATATTTATTTAAATTTTTTTTTAAAAATGAAAAAATTCAAGTATCTTTCAAAACTTTCCTTCGAAGCTGTTCGAGAAACATTTTTCGGTTCTGGTAATTGTTGCTGGGACCAATAATGTATACCATTTTCGTAAACTCATTTTAAGAAGGGATTTGCGTTTCAAAGAAGTGGAAAGTTAAAAAAAAAAACCTTCAGTTTTTTTCCAGTTCTCATAGCAGGCAGGGGGGGGGGGGGGGGGGGAATGCGTCAGCTGTAAACAGAAATACATGAGACCCAAAATTTAGCCCCTGGAATAACCCCTGGTGGGGTCAGAAAAACATTTGCAAGACACTATTCCCCGTGGGTTGCGCCCCCCCCCCCCCCTCCTTTCGAAGCCGAACCATTTTTTTCAAATCCACTTTTTCCACATTTATTTCACTGATAAAAGACCTTTGAGCATTGTTATATCTTTGGTGGTCACTTAAGAACATGATAGGTAAAAGATATAGGTTTTATTTGCTTTGAAAGTTACTTCTTCTGTTTTCATATTTCTCATCAAAATTGGATTTTTGCACACACACACACACCACACACACACCACACCAGTGGCGGATACAGGAATTCTGAAAGAAGGCATCTGCTGCGAGTGCCAAAGGCACGAGCTTTTGTACGGGGGTCTGGGGGGGGTCTCCCGCCAGAAATTTTTTGGAAATGAGCGACCAAATGGGGCATTCTGGTGGCTTCTGGGGTGGAAATCCTCTTGAATTTCTGAACGGCTAATTAACACTTTTTAAACAGCATGTTTCAGAATTTCAACTTCTGTCATACGTTCAAGACAGAATTAGAAAATTTGAAATATGCTCTTCAGATCCGTTTACCATAATATTGTATTTTGGACACACTGTTTACAGTCATAACCGACTTAACCTCAGGAGAACATTGCGATCTGCCAGCGTTTGAACGTTTTCAGCAGTCAGCCCTCTAGGCTTAGGTACCCCATGCATGACTATGCCAATTAAGATCCTGACCCATAATTGGCATAGCCATGGGGTACCTGAGGCTAGGGGCATGTAACACCTCAAAATCATGCTGTGTCGGTGACGCTATAAATGAAGGCGACCAGTAGATATATTTTGCATAATTTCAACGGAAAATTTGTTTTCCATAGCGAATGGTGATGGAAGAAATAAATGTCATTGTATGTTTGTACTTCAATTCATGTATTGTCCCCAAATGTCCCCTACATGCGAGACAAACATGAGCTAAATGGGGGGGGGGGGGGGGGGGGGGAGGGGGGGGGTGACCACCCCACTGCCTAATAACCCCCTCCCCCCCCCTCTGTATCCGACATTGCACCACACACACACACACACATGTATCAAATTTTGTTTTTAGGTAGTGCAGGGGCGGAATGTTGCTTTTTTGGCCTTGTGTATTTTTTTATTTTTTTTACAGCTGACCTCCAGTGTTCTTTTTTTCTGATGAAACATGAAAGAATAATTTTGTTCGAATGATTGGTTGGGTGGTAAGGTAGACTGCATGTAAGCTTGAAATAATTAGATGATGTAATTTCACTGCATCATGATGCCAATATCACAAACACGCATACACAACAACACATAAGGGAATACCCGTGAGCGGTGGGGTGGGGTGGGGGTGGGGGTGGGGATGCTGTAAAAATAATACACTAGGTCCGAAAAGCAATGTTCTGCCTTGGACGATATCTGGAAAAACAATTTGAGCATAAAAAATTGTCTTTTTTTGGGGGGGGGGGGGGGGGGGGCAATTTTTTTTTCAGTTTTGGTGTACGACAACCTTTAAAAAATATCTTTCAAGGCAAATGAAACTGTCATGTTCTTAAGTGACCACTAATGACATGCATGACAATGCTCAAAAGTTTTCTATTACTGAATGTAAAAAAGTAGATTTGAAAAAAAATGCTTCGGCCTCGGCGGACCCCCTCTCCCCGGGACCCTGTGTCTTGCAGTTTTTACGTGCCACCTCCCTCAACAAATCGTGTTTTTATTTATTATACCCCCGCTTCGAAGAAGTGGGGGCTATATAGGAATCGCCCTGTACGTCCGTACGTCCGTCCGTCGGTCCGTCCGTCCTTCCGTACGTCCGTCCGTACGTCTTTCCGGACATGAAATTCTTGTGTGCGCAACTCCTCCTACATTTATCAATCAATTTGGACAAAACTTTTCAGACATCATCACTACTAAGTGAACATGCGCATATTCCAAGATTTTTGATCTGCGACAATTTTAACCAGGTTATCTCCCTTTGACTTAGATTTATTGTGTCTTTCCATCCGAACAAATTCTTGTGTGCGCAACTCCTCCTACATTAATGAACCGATTTTGATGAAACCTTTCAAACATCATCTCTACTAAGTGAACATGTGCATATTCCAAACTTTTTAATCTGCGACAGTTTTAACCAGGTTATCTCTCTTGAACTTTGATTTAATATGGGTTTCTGCATGAAATTCTTGTGTGCGCAACTCCTCCTACATTTATCAATCAATTTGGACAAAACTTTTCAGACATCATCACTACTAAGTGAACATGCGCATATTCCAAGATTTTTGATCTGCGACAATTTTAACCAGGTTATCTCCCTTTGACTTAGATTTATTATGTCTTTCCGTTCGAACAAATTCTTGTGTGCGCAACTCCTCCTACATTAATGAACCAATTTTGATGAAACCTTTCAAACATCATCTCTACTAAGTGAACATGTGCATATTCCAAACTTTTTGATCTGCGGCAATTTTAACCAGGTTATCTCTCTTGAACTTTGATTTAATATGGGTTTCTGCATGAAATTCTTGTGTGCGCAACTCCTCCTACATTTATCAATCAATTTGGACGAAAGTTTACAGACATCTTCACTACTAAGTGAACATGCGAAAATTTTTGAGCTGTGGCAATTTTAACTAGGTTATCTCCCTTTAACTTAGATTTATTATGGGTTTCTACATGAAATTCTTGTGCGTGCAACTCCTCCTACATTTATCAATCAATTTTGACGAAACCTTTCAAACAGTATCACAACTAAGTGAACATACGCATATTCCCAAATTTTTGATCTGCGACAATTTTAACCAGGTTATCTCCCTTTAACTTGGATTTATTATGGGTTTTCAAATGGGATTCTTGTGTGTGCAACTCCTCCTACATTAATGAACCGATTTTGAATACATGTTGCACATTGTAAATGTGTTTTTCCAAATGTAAACCATATATGTGTGGGCATATTAAGTATTCAGTGCTGTTCTGTGGAAGGCCACATGCGAATACAAATTTCAACAACAAAAAATGATCTTTATGTATGCATTTCCTTATGGCCTTCGCCTACATGATCAGAAATGCATTCCTCTAAAAACCCAAAGCGGGGGTATTAATCACCTTCAGTGATAGTTCTAGTTTATTTACTTTTTACAACTGATCCACCCCTCCACCCCACCCCACCCCGGAATACCGAGAGACAAAAACAAAAACAATACTTACCCCGTTATCGTGTAAAATAACTTATTTTGCAGAGTATTGTTTTTGTTTGCTTGTTTGGGTTTTTAGCTCACCTGAGCGAAGCTCAAGGGGAGCTTTACTAATCACTTTCTGTCCGGCGTCCGGCGTCCGGTGTCCGGCGTCCGTCGTCGTCCGTCCGGCGTTAACTTTACATTATCGACTTCTCCTCCTAAACCACTAGCCCAATTTTATTCAAATGTTGGCTAAATGTTTATTACCTAATGCCAATTCAGATTTGTTCAAATGAAGTTGCCCCTCCTCCTGGGTGGTCCCACGTCCCCAAGGGGCACCAAAATCTTTGTAAATCTTCTTCTCATGAACCAGCAGTAGCAGAGACTTGATATATGGTGTGCAGCTTCCTTTTGAGGTGTAGACTCAGATTTGTTCAAGAGAAGTTTGTGGGGCTATACTTGGCGTCGTTATGGGAGGGGCAAAATTTTTTGTCCCGCCCAAAATTTCTATTTTCCAAACCGAGAGGCTGATTTGAACCAAATTTTATGTGAGGGCTTATTGGGTCATGAGTACTTGATTTATGCAAAAAAAAAAATTTCCCGCAGCCCCGTGGGAACCGCAGGAGCTAAAAATAGAAAAAATTTAAAACGCCCATATCTCCAAAACTGCACGGCATTGAGAATTTTTATTTGGTGTGCAGCTTCCTTAGGACCAACAGAAAGGATTGGTAAAAAAAAATTGCCTTCGGTTTTATCATAGGGTACAGTTTCGGGACTTTGAAAAAGTGCTGAGTCAGCACTTTTTAACACTGTAGGCAATGGGAAAAACATTAAAAAATCTTCTTCTCCAGATCCAGCAGGCAGAATCTTTTGATATTTGGTATGCAACATTGTAGGGTGGATCTGATTCAAGTTTGTTCAAATCGGCCCCCTGGGTTCATATTTGGGCTCTGTATAGGAGCCCGATTTCGAACTTAGTGCATTTCAGGCAAATTTCTTAAAAAATATTCTTCTCCAGATCCAGCAGGCAGAATCTTTTGATATTTGGTATGCAACATTGTGGGGTGGATCTGATTCAAGTTTGTTCAAATCGGCCCCCTGGGTTTATATTTGGGCTCAGTATAGGAGCCCAAATTTGAACTTAGTGCATTTCAGGCAAATTTCTTTGAAAATCTTCTTCTCCAGATCCAGCAGGCAGAATCTTTTGATATTTGGCATGCAACATTGTAGGGTGGATCTGATTCAAGTTTGTTCAAATCGTCTCCATAGATTCATATTTGGGCTCACTATAGGAGCTCGAATTCGAACTTAGTGCATTTAGGCAAATTTCTTAAAAAATCTTCTTCTCCAGATCCAGCAGGCAGAATCTTTTGATATTTGGTATGCAACATTGTGAGGTGGATCTGATTCAGTTTTGTTCAAATCGGCTTCCTAGATTCATATTTGGGCTCACTATAGAAGCTCGAATTTGAACTTAGTGCATTTCATGCAAATTTCTTAAAAAATCTTCTTCTCCAGATCCAGCAGGCAGAATCTTTTCATATTTGGTAAGCAACATTGTGGAGTGGATCTGATTCAAGTTTGTTCAAATCGGACCCCTGGGTTTATATTTAGGCTCAGTATAGGAGCCCAAATTTGAACTTAGTGCATTTCAAGCAAATTTATTAAAAAATCTTCTTCTCCAGATCCAGCAGGCAGAATCTTTTGATATTTGGTATACAACATTGTGGGATGGATCTGATTCAAGTTTGTTCAAATCGGCTTCCTAGATTCATATTTGGGCTCACTATAGAAGCTCGAATTCGAACTTAGTGCATTTCAGGCAAATTTCTTAAAAAATTTTCTTCTCCAGATCCAGCAGGCAGAACCTTTTGATATTTGGTATGCAACATTGTGGGATGGATCTGATGCAAATTTGTTCAAATCGGCTCCCTAGATTCATATTTGGGCTTACTATAGAATCTCGAATTCGAACTTAGTGCATTTCAGGCAAATTTCTTAAAAAATCATCTTCTCCAGATCCAGCAGGCAGAATCTTTTGATATTTGGTATGCAACATTGCGGGGTGGATCTGATTCAAGTTTGTTCAAATCGGCCCCCTGGATTCATATTTGGGCTCACTATAGAAGTTCGAATTCAAACTTAGTGCATTTCGGGCAAATTTCTTCAAAAATCTTCTTCTCCAGATCCAGCAGGCAGAATCTTTTGATATTTGGTATGCAACATTGCAGGGTGGGTCTGATTCAAGTTTGTTCAAATCGGCCCCCTGGATTCATATTTGGGCTTAATATAGAAGCCCGAATTCGCAGCTTCAGAATCTTTTCATATTTGGTAAGCAACATTGTGGGGTGGATCTGATTCAAGTTTGTTCAAATCGGCCCCCTGGGTTTATATTTGGGCTCCGTATAGGAGCCCAAATTTTAACTTAGTGCATTTCAGGCATATTTCTTAAAAAATCTTCTTCTCCAGATCCAGCAGGCAGAATCTTTTGATATTTGGTATGCAACATTGTGGGGTGGATCTGATTGTGATTTATGAACGTATTTATTTGTAAAGTTGATAGAATCTTAGACAAAATTTGCAGAAAAGATCTACTATAGAAGGGGTGGTATCCAGGGTGAACCGTTTACCCAAATCTAGCAGTACTAATGCATTATTCACACAAATCTCAGTTCAAATTTTATGACCCCTCATTGGAACACACGCATTCAGCTCATTCCAACAAAGGTCATATGCCATGTTTTCGAGACAAAAGAATAAAAATTTTAGTTATTCATGAAATTTTTAGGCAACTGTTGTCTGTTATTCACATTGCTTCATGAAATTTCAGTACTTTTAGAAGTTACCTCAGTATTTCAAGGGTTAATTCCCCTTAATTAAATGTCGCCTCTAAAAAACAACCACTTTGCATATCTTACCTTTTTACCAGCATAACTGCCAAAACTTGTCAGCATTCTTCGCAAAAATCGCTATTCAAATTTTAATTTTTGTCTCTTAAACATACATGTACTTATCGCTTGTAAATACCCCATTGGAATGAGCTTTTTGAGCTCATTCCAATGAGAGGTCGCACACCATGCTTTTTGAGTCAAAAAAGCAATTTTTTAGTTATTCCAGAATTTCGTACATAAAACACAGCTTTATGACTTCACATTAAAATGAGCTCTCTAAGCTTGTTCCAATCAACATTCACGCACTATGTCTTTCACACAAAAAATAAAATTTTCCATTTATTCAGGAATTTTGTTTGCAAGAACACTCTTAACCCCCCCCCCCCCTCCACTGCCCCCCCCCCCCCCCCCCACACACACACACACACACATCTAAAAGTTCGTCAGCAAAAAAACAGTTACTTCAATTTTTAAATGCATTATAGGAACAACTTGCCTAATCAAATTTAAATACTTTTGCATCATTCTGTATCTAGAACAAACCATTTACCATATCTTTACGCAAAATTCTCCAGCATCATTTAAGAAAAAACACCATTATGTATATATTCACATTTCTGTCTCAAAAATATACCTGATCTTCCCATACCCCTATTGGAATAAGCTGTTTGAGCTTGTTCCAATGATGATAAAAAAACTAATATTTTGGAAAATTTGTGAAAATTTTTGTTTTCTTGCATGCAAATATATACATGTAGCACATGGAAGATATCCACAGTTGGGGAGAGATGTCCAAGGCTATCTCTTCACATTCCTTGTTTGTGCTTCATACTAAACCAGTTTGTCTGCAGAGATAAATTTGCTTTATTAAAAATCATTGGAGATTGGCCACACACCAATGATTTTAAATAAAATTAATTTTAGGTAACAAATGTTGAACTTCAAACAAAATCTATCCCTCAACCAGTTAATGTTGATGAGGCATGACATGGTGAAGGTGACCTAAAATACTTCTTAGAGTCACTTTGTCAGGTGACCGATTAAGGCCACGTGGGGCCTCTTGTTTGTTCACTGATCCCTTTTCTCCTGGCAGGAGCGAGAGGTGGTAGGGAATGGGAGTTGTCTTGAAAAACTAGAAACTACAGTCGGCAATCGATAACTCGAAATCAGATGATTCGAATATATGAGATAACTCGAAGTTGACTATCGGTCCTAGCAATCAGGGACTAGCAGTCCCCCTCCACCCCTCCCAGGAAATATAGACCATCGCTGTTCTATATTTTCTGGGAGGTGTGGAGGTGGTACCTTTGGCCAGATTACAAGTTTCTGTGTTCTTGTGTTCAAGGCTTTCAAATCCCTCAAATACATCTCAAGTGTAAGTCGAAGTTATCGGCCGGTCATAAGATAACTTGTTAATGGAAATAAATAAATCAGTTTTTGGGTGGTATAAGGTAGACTGCATGTAAGCCTGAAATAATTATATGATGTAATTTCACTGCAGCACAATAGCACAAACACGCATACACAACAACACAGAAGGGAATACCCGTGAGTGGTGGGGGTTGGGGTGGGGGGGGGGGGGGGGGGGTGGGTGGGGTGGGCTGTAAAGATAATGCACAAGGTCCGAAAAGCAATGTCCTGCCAGAAAAACAATGTGAGCATAAAAAATTGTCCTTTTTTGTGGTTTGCGGGGGGGGGGGGGGGGGGGGCAATTTTTTTTTTTTCAATTTTGATGTATGACAACCTTTAAAAAAATATCTTTCAAGGCAAATGAAGCCGTCATGTTCTTAAGTGACCACTGATGACATGCATGAACATGCTCAAAAGTCTTCCCGGGACCCTGTGTCTTGCAATTTTTATCCACCCACCTCCCCAACAAATCGTTTTTTATTTATTTTTCACAACTGATCCATCACCTCCTCCCTCCACCCCACCCCCGGGAATACCGAGAGACAAAAACAATATTTACTGCGTTATCGTGTAAAATAACTTATTTTGCACAGTATTCTTTTTGTTTGCTTCTTTGGCGTTTTTGGCGTGTCTTGTTTGCTGATCCCTTTTCTTCTGGAACTTGCAAGAGGTGGTTGGGAATAGGAGTTGTCTTGAAAAACTAAAAACTACAGTCGGAAGTAGATAACTCGAAACCAGATGATTCGAATATATGAGATAACTCGAAGTTGGCTGTCGGTCCTAGAAATCAGGGACTAGCAATCCCCTTCCACCCCTCCCAGGAAATATAGACCGTCGCGGTTCTATATTTTTTGGGAGGAGTGGGGGTGGTTCCTTTGTCCAGATTACAATTTTCTGTGTTCTTGTGTTCAAGACTTCCAAATCCCTTAAATACATATGAAGTGCATAACTCGAAGACCGGGATAAGTCGAAGTTATCGGTCGGTCCCGTAAACTTCGAGTTTCGACTGTACATGTGAATTGTGATTCTGCAAAACGTGTTAATGGTGGTGTTGAAAAGTACTGAATGGCAACAAAATTTAGAATTGGGAAGACAATCGTGCAGTACAATGTTCTTCAAGATAACTTGTTAATGGAAGCTCAAATAAATCAGTTTTTGTGATGTGTGTTGCATTGTCGTCTCGGCTATTTCGAGTTCCGACTGTACATGTGAATTGTGATTCTGCAAAACGTGTTAATGGTCCTGATTCAAGATAACTTGTTAATGGAAGCTCAAATAAATCAGTTTTTGTGATGTGTGTTGCATTGTCGTCTCGGCTATTTCGTTGTCAAAGACTTGTTCAATTCATCAGAATTCAAGAGAATGTTTTGAGAGTCTGATTCTATCTCTGACATAAAACATTTATTTAGTTATGGTAACCAGTTTTAATTTATTAAATACGTTAAATCAGTGCGTTCTCCATATGGAAAGAAAAAAATAAAAAGCCACGTGTGTTTATAAAACTTATTTGATCACGCCCACAATTTTTACGTCGTTCGTTTTTGACATCTTTCCCTGTTTTCATTGGATATCCTGTAAGGTCCCTTTTCGCAGCTCACGGCCCATATATAATGTATTTTTGCACGATTTTATATATAATATATTGTTGTGGGAGTCTATATATAATGTGTTGTGGGGATCTCTAGATGTTGTTGCAGGGACCGATCAGGCCTATTTAAAATACGCTCTAGCCTCGGAGCCTATTTTTTCAATTCATGCGCCAGATTTCAATTTACGGAGTCACACTGCTGTTTCTAACACACACTGCAAGTATGTAATAGCTCTCATCATTTTCATTTAGTACACTATAGCAAACATTAATCTTCACTGTGGTTTCTGATCAAGTCTTGGCTGCCTATTTAGGCAGCCAAGACTTGATCAGAAACCACAGTGAAGATTAATGCTCGGTAATTAAGACTTGAAGTATTAACTTAAGCACTCTACAACAATGATAAATGATAATCATATATATAATACATGTAAGAGTGTCTCTCTCGATTATCCATTGAAAGAATATCAAAATATGATCTGAGAAGTTACGCGCCAACTGAGAAGCCTATTTCTGAGATTTAAGAGCCAGGTCCTGATCCAAGATAACTTGTTAATGGAAGTTCAAATAAATAAATCAGTTTTTGTGATGTGCCTAAAATTATGTTGTCTTTAAGATTTCTTTTCACGCCATTTCATTTCAAAGAAAATGATGGCGTTTGTCAACCAACGTTTTACCTAGGCAACAAAATATTACAGATGCCTCTCTGTGCATGTATGTGTGTAGTAGTTGATCCTGACCCCTTGATCCACTTCCAGAAAAATCATAACACCTCCAATTTTTTTCCTACTACATGTAATTTATTGGTTGATACTGGGAAATTAATAGAAGAAATGTTGTCACCAAGATGAGATACGCGATTGCTCTTTCTCACACATTGTTTCTACAGTGAACCCCCCCCCCCCCCCCCAAAAAAAAAACAAACAAAACAAACTGTCAAGAGACGTCACGTTACCAGGGAGATGGATTCAGAAATATGGGGGGGTGGGGTGGAGGGACTGGCCAGCCTCGAGCATTTGCTCAATTTTTTCTTACGCTCATAACATCCAGATCCCGAAGTGGTCTGGCCGACGAGTGGCTTAATTGAGGTCTTGTGGAAGGGAGGGGGAGGAGGTAAGTTTGGATTTCTGGAGGCTCTCAGGAAGTTTCTGAAAACACTTGGAGCTCCAAAAATGTGGAACATTTCAACAGGAAAATGGGTATTTCGAACAATATGACAAAATTCCCTGCCAAGTGTGGGGCCCTTCAAATGTGGGGCCCTGTGCTTCCGCCCAGTTTGCCCATTCTTAAATACGGCCCTGAGGTTACCTGACTGATCTGGGAATATTTGTTTCAGTTTTTCTCATCGAATAAAGGGATGTATGACCTATTAGTGGCCTATAAGAGCCTCTCCCGACAAAAGGAGTAAAACTTGTGACAGTATATATCAGTCACCATTTAGGTTTCTTGTGTAGAAGGCTATACGGGCCATTAGCTGTTGGTCCATATTGTTGCCATTATTAGAGATGGCACTGTAAAATTTCTGTTGGTCCCGTTTCTTCTTCTTCTGCTTTTTTTTTTTTTTTGTTTTTTTGTTTTTTGCTGTTATTATTGTCTGTTTTCAGCCTAATAGTTATATTGGTGAGGAGGGTCGTGTGTTAACGGATTTTCTTTATTCAGTTTCCCGATGCATGGAACACAGCCGAAAACATGCATGAAAAAAACAAAAATGAAAAACCTGACAGCTCGGAAAAACAAATCTTTTTCAAAACTTTCTTTGCAGTTTGCTCCGCTCACACCATGAATTAAATCATATCCATAGTGAATTAAAGCTCAGATGGTAGTTTGTTATCTTCCTTCACTCTTAAATATTGCATTTTTTCGAAAAAGAAATAACTTGTTAATCGTTCACATTTTCACGAGAGATAACGTTGCTCATATGCATCGTATAAGTATTACGTTGAAACGTCAAACAGTCGATTCAAGTTATGGGGCTCTTGGACATCCCACTTGACCCATTTATAAATGTCAGATGAACCTAAAGTAGACTTTCTTGGAATCCTCGATTTCAGGAGAGTAGAGATGTAACTCTAACTCAATTTCGAATTTTTGACCCCTAAGGTCCCATTTCGCAGCTCACGGCACCGAATAGACCCATACGGCCATACATTATTCATATAGATCCATACAACAATACATGATACATAGACCCATACAAAATACATTATAGAACCAAACAACAATGCATTACATATAGATCTATAAAACAGTATATTATCTACATATACATGGATCTGTACATTATATATAGATACATACACCAGTATATTATATACAGATCCACGAAGAAATGCATTATATATAGTGCCTTACTTACTTACAATACATCATATATAGTTGCTTACAACGGTACATTATATAGAAAGCCCTATGACCATGAATTATATAGAGCTTTACAACAGTACATTATATAGAGAGCCTTATGACCATACATTATATAGAGCCTTACAATGGTACATTATATAGAGAGCATTCTAACCATGCATTATATAGAGCCTTACAACAGTACATTATATAGAAAGCCTTACGACCAGGCATTATATGTCGCCTTACAACAGTACATTATATAGAGAGCCTTCTAACCATGCATTATATAGAGCCTTACAACAGTACATTATATAGAAAGCCTTACGACCAGGCATTATATGTCGCCTTACAACAGTACATTATATAGAGAGCCTTCTAACCATGCATTATATAGAGCCTTACAACAGTACATTATATAGAAAGCCTTACGACCAGGCATTATATGTCGCCTTACAACAGTACATTATATAGAGAGCCTTCTAACCATGCATTATATAGAGCCTTACAACAGTACATTATATAGAAAGCCTTATGACCAGGCATTATATGTCGCCTTACAACAGTACATTATATAGAGCCTGACAACCATGCATTATATAGAGCCTTGTAACAATACATTATATAGAGAGCCTACGACCTTGCATTATATAGGCAAATTTTTTTTTGGGGGGGGGGGGTATGAATTTATGCATTTTGATAAATTTTGAGACTTGAAAAAAATAATTTTTATCCTGAATTTTTTATGAGTTTTGTTCAATTTTGAGATGGGGAAAAAAAATTTATAGCCTGAAACTTTTTGGGCCGGTTCTGGCTTCTTTTTAAAATCTTCTTTAAACCCCGTATTCAGAATGCTTTCATATACTTGCTTGTGTGGTATTAGCATGTTGGGGTGCTGACAGTTGTTTGCCTTTGCTCAGTGGTTATTTCCAGATACTCCAGCTTCCTCCACCCATAAAACTGTCGTGGTCTTGATTAGCCATTGTGCAGAAATATGTGACCTTAAACACCAATAAATAAATAAATGAATTGGAAGTTTAATAAATTTGCCCATTTTATTTTTCTTTGAACTTTTTGCCATAAAATGTTCTATTCACTCACTTCAGAGTTTTCTACTTGTAGATTTTAATAAAGCATTGTGGTGTAATTCTGTATTTTAACAACAACACGGTATGGAGTTCAAAGGAGGATGAAATGAAGACTGTTACAGATCCTAAAGTTGTCCCTGTCAGGTAAGAACAGAAGGAGCAAGAATGTCTTAACATATCCAAAAGTAGTCCCTGTTGGATAAGAACAGAAAGCGCAAGAATTTCTTACATAACCTACATTAGTCATTGTCATATAGGAACAGTAGTCCCTGGCAGGAAAGAGCAGGAAGGAAGAATTTCTTACATAACCTACATTAGTCATTGTCATGTAGGAACAGTAGCCCCTGGCAGGAAAGAGCAGGAAGGAAGAATTTCTTACAGATTCTAAAGTAGTCCCTGGCAGGAAGGAGCTAGAAGGAAGAATTTCTTACATAACCTACATTAGTCATTGTCATGTAGGAACAGTAGTCCCTGGCAGAAAAGAGCAGGAAGGAAGAATTTCTTACAGATTCTAAAGTAGTCCCTGACAGGTAAAGACAGGAAGGAGCAAGAATTTCTTCCTGACTCTAAAGTAGTTTCTGCCAGGTAGGAACAGGAAGAAGCAAGAATTTCTTCCTGATTCTAAAGTAGTCCCTGTCAGGTAGGAGTAGGAAAGAGCAAGAATTTCTTCCTGATTCTAAAGTAGTCCCTGCCATGTAGGAGCAAGAATTATTTGCAGATTCTAAAATAGTCCCTATCAGGTAGGAGCAGGGAGGAGCAAGAATTTCTTCCTGATTCTAAAGTAGTCCCTGTCAGGTAGGAGCAAGAATTATTTGCAGATTCTAAAATAGTCCCTGTCAGGTATGAGCCGGAAGGGGGTAGAATTTCTTCCAGTTTCTAAAGTAGTCCCCGTCAGGTAGGTGCGGGAAGGGGGATGAATTTTTTCACAATTCTAAAGTACTCCCTGTCGGATAAGAGCAGAAAGGAGCAAGAATTTCTTCCCGATTCTAAAATAGTCCCTATCAGGTAAAAGCAGGAAGGAACATGAAAGAAAGGAGCAACAATTTCTTATATATTCTAAAGTACTTTAATGTTAGTGATTGGGTTCTCTATATGTCAGGTATATATTCTAATAGAGCATTGTACAGTAATGTTAGCGAGTGTTTTCTCTATAAGTCGGGTATTTGTTCTAATAGAGCATTGTACTGTAATGTCAGTAAGTGTTTTCTCTATATGTCAGGTATTTGTTCTAATAGAGAGCATTGTACTGTTATGTCAGTGAGTGTGTTCTCTATATGCCAGCTATATGTTCTAATAGAGCATTGTACTGTAATGTTAGTGAGTGGGTTCTCTATGCCAGGTATATGTTCTAATAGAGCATTGTACTGTAATGTAAGTGAATGGGTTCTCTATATGTCAGCTATATGTTCTAATAGAGCATTGTACTGTAATGTTAGTGAGTGGGTTCTCTATATGTCAGCTATATGTTCTAATAGAGCATTGTACTGTTATGTTAGTGAGTGGGTTCTCTATATGTCAGGTACATGTTCTAATAGAGCATTGTGCTGTAATGTTAGTGAGGGGGTACTTTATATGTCAGGTATATCAGATATATGTTCTAATAGAGCATTGTACTGTAATGTTAGTGAGTGGGTTCTCTATATGCCAGGTGTATGTTCTAATAGAGCATTGTACTGTAATGTTAGTGAGTGGGTTCTCTATATGTCAGTTACATGTTCTAATAGAGCATTGTACTGTAATGTCAGTGAGTGGGTTCTTTATATGTCAGGTATATGTTCCAATAGGGCATTGTACTGTTAGTGAGTGGGTTCTCTATATGGCAGGTATATTTTCTAACAGAACATTGTACTGTGATGATAGTGAGTGGATATTGTATATGTCATGGATCTGATTATTTTTTTCTGCAGTGTAAAGTGAGTCAATTCTGTATGTACCAGATCTACCATTCTACGGGAATATGTGCTGTATTTGTGTGTGCTGTATGTATCAGATCTACCATTGTGCAGGAATATGTGCTGTATTTGTGTGTGCTGTATGTATCAGATCTACCATTGTATGGGAATATGTGCTGTATTTGTGTGTGCTGTATGCATCAGATCTACCATTGTACAGGAATATGTGCTGTATTTGTGTGTGCTGTATGTATCAGATCTACCATTGTATGGGAGTATGTGCTGTATTTGTGTGTGCTGTATGTATCAGATCTACCATTGTACTGGAATATGTGCTGTATTTGTGTGTGCTGTATGTATCAGATCTACCATTGTATGGGAATATGTGCTATATTTGTGTGTGCTGTATGTATCAGATCTACCATTGTACGGGAATATGTGCTGTATTTGTGTGTGCTGTATGTATCAGATCTGCCATTGTATGGGAATATGTGCTGTATTTGTTTGTACTGTATGTATCAGATCTACCATTGTACGGGAATATGTACTGTATTTGTGTGTGCTGTATGTATCAGATCTACCGTTGTATGGGAATATGTGCTATATTTGTGTGTACTGTATGTATCAGATCTACCATTGTACGGGAATATGTACTGTATTTGTGTGTGCTGTATGTATCAGATCTACCATTGTATGGGAATATGTGCTGTATTTGTGTGTGCTGTATGTAGCAGATCTACCATTGTATGGGAATATGTGCTGTATTTGTGTGTGTTGTATGTAGTAGATCTACCATTGTATGGGAATATGTGCTGTATTTGTGTGTGCTGTATGTATCAGATCTACCATTGTACAGGATTATGTGCTGTATTTGTGTATGTTGTATGTATCAGATCTACCATTGTATGGGAATATGTGCTGTATTTGTGTGTACTGTATGTATCATATCTACCCTTGTATGGGAATATGTGCTGTATTTGTTTGTGCTGTATGTATCAGATCTACCATTGTACAGGAATATGTGCTGTATTTGTGTGTGCTGTATGTATCAGATCTACCATTGTATGGGAATATGTGCTGTATTTGTGTGTGCTGTATGTATCAGGTCTACCATTGTACGGGAATACGTGCTGTATCTGTGTGTGCTGTATGTATCAGATTTACCATTGTACAGGGATATGTGCTGTATTTGTGTGAGCTGTTTGTATCAGATCTACCATTGTACAGGAATATGTGCTGTATTTGTGTGTGCTGTATGTATCAGATCTACCATTGTATGGGAATATGTGCTGTATTTGTGTGTGCTGTATTATTAGATCTACCATTGTATGGGAATATGTGCTGTATTTATGTGTGCTGTATGTGTCAGATCTACCATTGTATGGGAATATGTGCTGTATTTGTTATGTATCAGATCTTGCATTGTACAGGAATATGTGCTGTATTTGTGTGTGCTGTATGTATCAGATCTACCATTGTACGGGAATATGTGCTGTATTTGTGTGTACTGTATGTATCTGATCTACCATTGTACGGGAATATGTGCTGTATTTGTGTGTGCTGTTTGTATCAGATCTACCATTGTATGGGAATATGCGCTGTATTTGTCTGTGCTGTATGTATCAGATCTACCATTGTCCAAGAATATGTGCTGTATTTGTGTGTGCTGAATGTATCAGATCTACCATTGTACGGGAATATGTGCTGTATTTGTGTGTGCTGTATGTATCAGATTTACCATTGTACGGGAATATGTGCTGTATTTGTGTGTGATGTATGTATCAGATCTACCATTGTCCAGGACTATGTGCTGTATGTATCAGATCTATGGGAAGTATTTGCCATTGTACGGGAATATGTGCTGTATTTGTGTGTGCTGTATGTATGAGATCTACCATTGTATGGGAATATGTGCTGTATTTGTGTGTGCTGTATTATCAGATCTACCATTGTATGGGATTATGTGCTGTATTTGTGTGTGCTGTATGTATCAGATCTACCATTGTACGGAATATGTGCTGTATTTGTTATGTATCAGATCTACCATTGTACAGGAATATGTGCTGTATTTGTGTGTGCTGTATGTATCAGATCTACCATTGTATGGGAATATGTTCTGTATTTGTGTGTGCTGTATTATCAGATCTACCATTGTATGGGATTATGTGCTGTATTTGTGTGTGCTGTATGTATCAGATCTACCATTGTACGGAATATGTGCTGTATTTGTGTGTGCTGTATGTATCAGATCTACCATTGTACAGGAATGTGTGCTGTATTTGTGTGTGCTGTATGTATCAGATCTATCATTGCACAGGAATATGTGCTGTATTTGTGTGAGCTGTATGTATCAGATCTACCATTGTACAGGAATATGTGCTGTATTTGTGTGTACTGTATGTATAAGATCTACCATTGTATGGGAATATGTGCTGTATTTGTGTGTACTGTATGTATCAGATCTGCCATTGTACAGGAATATGTGCTGTATTTGTGCATGTTGTATGTATGAGATCTACCATTGTATGGGAATATGTGCTGTATTTGTGTGTGCTGTATGTATCAGATCTACCATTGTATGGGAATATGTGCTGTATTTGTGTGTGCTGTATGTATCAGATCTACCATTGTACAGAAATATGTGCTGTATTTGTTTGTACTGTATGTATCAGATCTGCCATTGTACAGGAATATGTGCTGTATTTGTGTGTGCTGCATGTATCAGATCTGCCATTGTATGCGAATATGTGCTGTATTTGTGTGTGCTGTATGTATCAGATCTGCCATTGTATGGCATATGTTACTGTGGTAAACAAGCTCTGTTTCACTGGTAAAAGATGACCAGTCACTAATGCTTGGGGTGCAAGTCCTCTAAAATAGGCAACATGGTGTATAAACGATTGTAGAACCCAGTCACTAATGCTTTGGGTGCAAGTCCTCTAAAATAGGCAAGATGGGGTATAAACGATTGTAGAACCCAGTCACTAATGCTTGAGGTGCGAGTCCTCTAAAATAGGCAACATGGGGTATAAACGATTGTAGAACCCAGTCACTAATGCTTGAGGTGCGAGTCCTCTAAAATAGGCAACATGGGGTATAAACGATTGTAGAACCCAGTCACTAATGCTTGAGGTGCGAGTCCTCTAAAATAGGCAACATGGGGTATAAACGATTGTAGAACCCAGTCACTAATGCTTGAGGTGCGAGTCCTCTAAAATAGGCAACATGGGGTATAAACGATTGTAGAACCCAGTCACTAATGCTTGAGGTGCGAGTCCTCTAAAATAGGCAACATGGGGTATAAACGATTGTAGAACCCAGTCACTAATGCTTGAGGTGCGAGTCCTCTAAAATAGGCAACATGGGGTATAAACGATTGTAGAACCCAGTCACTAATGCTTGAGGTGCGAGTCCTCTAAAATAGGCAACATGGGGTATAAACGATTGTAGAACCCAGTCACTAATGCTTGAGGTGCGAGTCCTCTAAAATAGGCAACATGGGGTATAAACGATTGTAGAACCCAGTCACTAATGCTTGAGGTGCGAGTCCTCTAAAATAGGCAACATGGGGTATAAACGATTGTAGAACCCAGTCACTAATGCTTGAGGTGCGAGTCCTCTAAAATAGGCAACATGGGGTATAAACGATTGTAGAACCCAGTCACTAATGCTTGAGGTGCGAGTCCTCTAAAATAGGCAACATGGGGTATAAACGATTGTAGAACCCAGTCACTAATGCTTGAGGTGCGAGTCCTCTAAAATAGGCAACATGGGGTATAAACGATTGCCTGACCTTGACTTTATCTCCATGTTGTGGTCATGATTAACCATTGTGCAGAAGTAAATAAATATAAATAATGGCAATATGTGCTGTATTTGTGTGTGCTGTATGTATCAGATCTACCATTGTACGGGAATATGTGCTGTATTTGTGTGTGCTGTATGTATCAGATCTACCATTGTATGGGAATATGTGTTGTATTTGTGTGTACTGTATGTATCAGATCTACCATTGTATGGGAATATGTGTTGTATTTGTGTGTGCTGTATGTATCAGATCTACCATTGTATGGGAATATGTGCTGTATTTGTGTGTACTGTATGTATCAGATCTACCATTGTGCAGGAATATGTGCTGTATCTGTGTGTGCTGTATGTATCAGATCTACCATTGTATGGGAATATGTGCAGTATTTGTGTGTGCTGTTTGTATCAGATCTACCATTGTACAGGAATATGTGCTGTATTTGTGTGTGCTGTATGTATCAGATCTACCATTGTATGGGAATATGTGTTGTATTTGTGTGTACTGTATGTATCAGATCTACCATTGTGCAGGAATATGTGCTGTATCTGTGTGTGCTGTATGTATCAGATCTACCATTGTATGGGAATATGTGCAGTATTTGTGTGTGCTGTTTGTATCAGATCTACCATTGTACAGGAATATGTGCTGTATTTGTGTGTGCTGTATGTATCAGATCTACCATTGTATGGGAATATGTGTTGTATTTGTGTGTGCTGTATGTATCAGATCTACCATTGTATGGGAATATGTGTTGTATTTGTGTGTGCTGTTTGTATCAGATCTACCATTGTACAGGAATATGTGCTGTATTTGTGTGTGCTGTATGTATCAGATCTACCATTGTACGGGAATATGTGCTGTATTTGTGTGTGCTGTATGTATCAGATCTACCATTGTATGGGAATATGTGTTGTATTTGTGTGTGCTGTTTGTATCAGATCTACCATTGTACAGGAATATGTGCTGTATTTGTGTGTGCTGTATGTATCAGATCTACCATTGTACGGGAATATGTGCTGTATTTGTGTGTGCTGTATGTATCAGATCTACCATTGTATGGGAATATGTGTTGTATTTGTGTGTGCTGTTTGTATCAGATCTACCATTGTACTGGAATATGTGCTGTATTTGTGTGTGCTGTATGTATCAGATCTACCATTGTACTGGAATATGTGCTGTATTTGTGTGTGCTGTATGTTTCACAGATCTACTCAACAAAACATTGTTTTTGTTTGTTCTTCATCATATGAACATTCTGTGTGATTAGCTTAGAAAATATCACATATATTGAAAGTGATTTGTATCAGGGAAAACTTGTCTACTAATTATGGTCAACTTTGGTACTTATCTTTTTATGTTCTTTTTTCAGATGCTACATACCAGATATGCTACTAAAGTAATCATTGTTAACTTTGGTACTTATATTTTGTTATCTTTTTCGGATGCTACAAGCTAATCATGGTTAACTTTGGTACTTATTGTTTTGTTATCTTTTTCAGATGCTACATTCCAGATATGCTACCAATTGACTTGAGAGTTAAGCTTGTTGTTTGCATTATCCATTGTAAATTTACCCATGTCGTCATAGTAAGTATAAGTTTCAAGCTTTTTGTTTGCACTAATTATTGTAAATTTACCAGGGCAGGCATGCAAATTTCAGAAAGTCACAGAACCTCAAAACAGGTTCCATGTATTTGATGTCTGGGGACCCACAGAACCTACTTTTGGTGTTCCTACACCAGCTATCGGGGAACCTACTTTTGGTGTTTTAACACCAGCTATCGGGGAACCTACGTTTGGTGTTCTAACACCCGCTATTGGAGAACCTACCTTTGGTGTTCTAACATCAGCTATCGGCAACCTACTTTTGGTGTTCCAACACCAGCTATCGGGGAACCTACTTTTGGTGTTCCAACACCAGCTATCGAGAAACCTACTTTTGGTGTTGAAATATTGTATTGGAATTTTTTGGTTTGGTACATCCCTAACCAAACAATTTTAACACGGTCTTTCAGGCCGTTTTAGCCCACCATTTTCTTTTCCTGATTTCCAGTTTGAGATCTGCAAATTTTTATGAACGTCCTAGAATATGCATTGGATTGTTATTGATAAGAGACCCGCATTGTGTTCTTGGGCAAGGCACTCGATCCCGGTCGCCTTTGTGGGGGCATGATGATGCTGTGTACTAAGGCGTACTGCACATCGATGGTGCACATGTTTTCAACCGCTGTAACCTTGCTTGAGCGCAGCTTGAACAAAGAATGTTGAGGAGCTAGTCCAGCCGCCGAGTCACTAATGCATGTTTTGTGTATAAAGTTTTTTTCTCAGTAGTCTGGGATGTCCCTTTGAGGAATCAACTGGGTGACCAGCTGGCACCCTTGGGGAAAATTGTTCATTCAACACTTTGGAGACCTACCCAATTAAAATACGCATATTTCTGGGTAAATTGTTGCTAGACAATAATATCATACGTATTGTGCAATTAACTGAAAAATATCATGACCTATGAATAAATACATGTTGGTGATATCTGTTTATCGTTGTTTACCTATGATTTAATCATATTTTTATACTGTAACCAATGACCCAGACAAGCTTGTGCTAACTCAAAAATATCTAGGGCCAAACACAAATTTTGCCCCCCCAATCCCCCAAATTTGCATGCAAAACTGAAAATTAGAAGTCCTATCTGGCCCTCCATACATTTACCCTTGTCGCATGCGCAGACGCCAGGAAGTCACCAAAACTGGTGCCAACATCATTCTTTGTTTGGCCCTGGTCAGATAACAACAACTCGCTTTTGTGCTTTTTAAATCTCAATTTATAATGATACCAGACAAATCAATGGTTAAATTGGTGGATCCAAGGACACAACTGGATGAAGAAAGGAAGAAACGGTGGTTTGAAATGTTCAGGGCTGTAATTTTATAATATTTATAAAAATTAGTTCATGTTCCCTAATTTCGGGATATGGGCCTGACGCCATCATTGATTGATAATGATCTGTCCACTGTTTGTTTAGTATTCCTTTCCTACCTTCCCTTGATCCCCCCCAGTTAAGCTTCCAAGCTTTTTGGTTTGTTTTATTGAAATTTTTTTATAAAATTTCTTGGGAGTTTTACGTATTATACAGAAATTTATTCTGTACATCCCCCAGGGTTACGTCCTCACCCTTGGGGTGTTTGGGTGCTTTGGTCATGCATCATACATCCAATGTATCGTTTTTTCTTCTGATGAAGATCTTGCTTTACATCAAATAGTCTTGTTTCTGTTACTGACTTCGGGCCATGTTGTCTGGGGTCTTGTTTCCGGTTTTTGTTTACATTGACAATGCTCTAGGTAGTTTCCTATTATTTTTAGGAACGACAGTTGTAAGTAATGGGGAGTGCGGTGGCTCAGTAGGTAGAGGTGCAGGCTGCAAGCCAAGAGGTCCTCGGTTCAAATCCCACCTGTGGCAACCACGTTGTGTCCTTGGGCAAGACACTTCATCTCCATTGCCCGTGTGGGGGCACGATGACACCATGTACTAAGGTGTACTGCACGTTGATGGTACGCATGTCTTCAACCAATCTAACCCTGCCTGTGCTGCAGTGCGGAGTTACGATGTTGGGGAGCTGGCAGCTGCTCGTCGTTGCTCGGTGGTTCTCTCTGGGTACTTCGGCTTCCTCCACCCGTAAAACTGTCACGGTCATGATTAGCCATTGTGCATTAATATATGACCTTAAAACATCAATAACCCTTTACCCAACACAGACGATTTCAAAATTTATTATTTTAAATATCATTTTTAAAATTTAAAAATAAATTTCAACAAAACCATATCATGTGAGCCCCTCTTTGGAACGAGCTCGTTCCAAAGAGGGGTCACATGATATGGTTTTGTTGAAATATTTCGAAAAATAATATATTTTTATACTGTACCAATGACCCAGACTTAGCTGGTGCTAACTCTAACAAAACCAGGGCCAAACACAAATTTTGCCCCCCAATCCCCAAAATTTGCATCCAAAACAAAAAGAAAACATGTCCTAAAGGACCTCCATACTACGCCCCCACTGCGCATGCGCAGTGTGACGAACGTCCCGAAATTGGCGCCAATTATCATTCTCTGTTTGGCCCTTCATCAGTCAACATCTCACTGATCTTTGTGCTTGTAAATCTCAGTTTAAAGGATGCCAGACATGTAATTTTTGGAGAAAATGTGATTCTAAGGAGGATAGAAGGAGGAGAGGAAAAAGAAGTGACAAAAAATAATCAGGGCTGTACTTAAAATTTTTTGATGAAATTATGTTAAGTTGCCTATTTTCGAGGCATGGGCCTCTTGTTGTCATTCTTGCTAAATGTTGCACTGCTTATTCAGTGTTTCCTCTCCCCTAGCCTTCTAAAGTCCCCCCTTGCAATTCTCCCATGCTTTTGGCATATTTTTGAGAAAGTTCATTTCTAAAATTTTCCTGGGAGAGTTGCTTGGATACAGAATGTTTTCTGTTATTTTCCCCATAGTTACGTTTTCACCCATGGGTGTATAAACGTTGTGTTCTGCATCTTCCATCTGATGTTCTGCAGATTCTCCCCTGGGAGTCTCTGTTTTGCATCAGATAGAGTGTGATTTTGATGACTGATTCCGGGCCAGTTTTTTCAGTGCCTGGAGTCATGTTTTCTGGTGTTTTTACACTGTTTGTTTACATTGGCAACAGCCTTTTTTGAGGGGGGCTGTTTGCCTTTGCTGTAGTTTATCTCACTATAAGATACATTTATATTATCCGTAAGTGTCTCATTAATTATTTAATATAAATTTAAAATTTTTGACCACACTTTGCCATTGGATCCATCGGGGCTCAACGTTACTTTTCAGCAACTTGGGCTTCGCTGAAAAAATATTTTTTCAAAATTATTTTGATTTGCAATTGTTTTTTCATTTATTAATGGATCATGTTATTATGTATCTTTGTGTCAGGGGTTTGTGCGAGTAACTAGGACTTGTTGTTGACTTTTCACAATGAAAGGAGTTTGTTCAAATTGTAATGGGAAGAAATCTTCCTCTGACTTTCATGATCATTGTATTAATTGTAGTCAGTGTTCTCGCACTAATCCCTGTCCTATTTGTCAATATTGGGATGATAAACATTGGAAACGTGTGTCACGGTATGTTGTTTCTGGAGAAAGGGCTATGCCGGCTCTTTCTCCGCAAGGTCACTCTACTCTCTCAGTTTCTCTTTCAGAGGAACAAGAACAGGGTGATGTTTCCATGTTATCTTCTACAAGTGTGCGTCCATCGTCACAAATGAATTCAGAGCTAGCGGCAAAAGTGCTCATGGAGATTAGACAAATGTCGTCCGCTAGCTCGCCCGGTGTAGCGTCCATTCACCGAATGGTTCGGCAGCCGGGTTCGTCCGATGCGGTCCAGGAGGAAATTTGGGGTGATGCGAGCACTATAAACATACTAGGTGCACACCCAGTGACGGCGGATAGTAAGCGAGAACGGAGGAAGCCTTTGAGTCCGGTTCCTAGCTCGTCCAGGTTCAGCCGGGCCGCGAGCGAGAGAGGCCCCTCTCTCGTACAACAACATCTGGGACCAGATGTTGTGGTCCGAAATGTGTCGCAAACGGAGCATACGTCCATCGCTCGGGACGCTCCATTGTATAGGCAGTCCGCGGAGACTGCTAAGGCTTCCTCTTCTCGTCAGCGCACACGACCGCACCTTGGCTGCGTGACCGCCGATATATTACCAGCTTCGCAGATCAAGGATTCTTCGGCGACCAGGTCACACCATCCGGCAGCCAGGGATTCGAGACCGATGGACTCCAGACGTTCGCATAGAAAAAGTATGCGGGAGCCATCTGATGCGGAGCTGCCCTCGGCGAAGCGGCGAAAGACTGCGCCTCCGCAGGTCTCAACGCCGGACATTCTTGTGCAGATAGCACAGCTTATCGCAGCATCCCAGCAGCCAACAGAAACGGTGTCGGATCGAGAATTATCCGACGGCGCTGGGTCGGTACGCTCCGCCGAAGCATCGGGGGCGGACGACCGGGAACATCATGAGGTCCGACTGGATGGTGAAAGGGATACGGATGATTTGGAGCTATCCCTTTCGGAACAACATAAAGCTGCCGTGTACTTCATCCGGCACTTTCTCCCTCAAGTTGTTCCGTCGGGCCAGACTGCTGCGGTTCCGGACAAGAGGATTATAGCGTCATTGGACTCTGAATTTTTTGAGCGGTTCAGGGACATCGCTCCCGAGTTTCCGTCGCAGTCCAATAATGTTGCAAGAACATTTGAATTATTGAACGACGCTATATTTAAACTTGCTTCCAAGACGGGGAAAGCAGGTTTCTTGTCCTCTAATACTCTCAACCTGCCTTTCATTAATGCAAGGAATAAATTCGATACGGCAGGACAGGGTATCCCGAGAGTTTCTCTGCGTATGGACGACGAGGCGGAAGACTTAGAGCTATCATTACCGTCGTCGGCGTCTATTCCAACCGCGGTGTTGGAAACAGCTATTGCGTCTAACAGAGCCAATTTAGATGCCTTATCTTACGCAGATCACCTTACTAAGGCGTTATCACTGCGCCTTCAAGGGAAAGAGTTTCAGGATATACAATCCTCTTTAAGACTTCTTTCAAGGGCAGTAGCTTATTCCACGTGTAACTCCGCCCTTTCAGTGGCAAATCTGGAGTTGGTTAGACGTGACGCAGCCCTAGCTACATCCACACTCGTGGATACTAAGGTGAAGAACTCTCTTAGAGTCGCTTCGGTCTCCGGAGAACTTCTCTTTGACGGCAAGCTTTCTGCTATTTATGATAAAATTACAAAGAAAGCTTCGGATTCTCTGTTGTTCAAATCTGCTTCTAAGAAGTCGGATACAGCAGACAAGAATAAGACAGGCACTTCTGGGTCTAATGCGCCCAAGAGAGGTTCCTATAGAGGTTCCGGTGCGTCCTCTTGGTCTTATTCGAGAGACCGTCAGGGTAGCGACTCTCGTTCGGGACGTCCTTCGGGCCGGGACAATCGGTCGGACGCCCCGAGGTCGACGGGGCGAGGTGCGGGTCGTGGAGGACGTGGTTTCTCCTACCGCAGGCCTCGCAGGTCCAGGAGGTGATGGCTTAAACCTCTATCGCGTACCGGTTGGCGGAAGGTTGTCAAGCTTTTCACAAGAATGGGCGTCGATTACGGACAACCCTTGGGTGAGAGGAGTGACTTCGGAAGGTCTAAAGATATCCTTCAAATGAAAGCCTCCATTAACTCGAAGTCCAAAGTGGACTCATCTTCCGTCAAATCCGCTGAAAAGAGACGCTCTGTTATCAGAGGTGCAGTCTCTTTTAATGAAGAACGCGGTAGAGGTCGTAGAAAACCAGGAAACTCCGGGATTCTACAGCCATCTGTTTCTGGTTCCAAAACCAGACGGCTCGTTCTGTCCAGTCATAGATTTGAGCTGGATAAACAAGCTGATCGTCGCTCCGAAATTTTATATGGAGACGATTCGGTCGGTCAGAGCGAGTATTCGGGTGAACGATTATGCAACAAGCATAGATCTCAAGATGCGTACTTTCACGTCATGGTACATCCGACATTCCGAAAGTATCTACGCTTCGCAGTCCTAGGAGTGGTGTATCAATTCCGGGCGATGTGCTTCGGATTGAATCTAGCACCCTGGGCTTTCACTCGGGTAATGAACTCGGTAATGATCTATTTCCGAGCTCATTCGTCTGCGGTAACGTCGGCCTACCTGGACGACATTCTTCAGAGGTACGGCAATGAGTTAACGCTTCAGAACGATGTTCAGAATCTTCTTCTATTGCTCCGACGTCTCGGTTTTATAGTAAACGAGGAGAAGTCGGATCTGGTGCCGTCCAAGTCATTCACTCATCTGGGAATGAGCTTCGAGACGCACAACAATCTCATTCGTCTGCCGTTAACCAGAGCGAAATTAGTCAGTTGTTACGCTCGCTATTGTCTGCACGCAGACAAAGTCACAGCGAGAGAATTTATGAGACTGATAGGTCTGTGCGGAGCCGCTGCGGATCTCATTCCGATGGGGTGGTTACGCACACGTCCTCTTCAAATTTTCTTGACTCAGAATTGGAGTGTGAAAATTCATTCGCTCGACGTAGACGTTCTCTTGTCAGATCAAGTGAAACAAGAGATTCAGACTTGGGCAAACATTCAGTGGTTAACTCAGGGAGTTCCGCTGCAGTTGCCGGATCCGAGTTTTACCATTATGACGGATGCCAGTCAAACAGGTTGGGGTGCATCATTAATCCCAACGGATTCGAGATGCCAGGGTCTTTGGGATCCGCAATTCCTGTGCAAGCACATAAACATCAAGGAAATGATGTCAATTTGGCTTGCGTTACGTCACTGGATGGACATTATTCACAATGCTCATGTCCAAATCCTATCCGACAATACGACAGTAGTGGCGTATATACGGAATCAGGGAGGCACTCATTCAGTTCCGTTGTTCAATCTAACGGAAAGAATCCTTCTGTTTGCGCTAGAACATCACGTTCTTCTTTCGGTCCGTCACATACCGGGTCGTCTGAATGTGCTAGCAGACTCCCTTTCACGAAAGGGTCACTTGTTGCCGTCGGAATGGACTCTCAACAAACAAGTATTCAATCAGATTTGTTACCAATGGGAACGGCCAATGATAGACTTATTTGCGACACATCTCAACAATCAGTTGCAGACGTATGTGTCTCCGTGTCCGGATCCAAGAGCATTTGCAGTAGACGCTCTGTCGATCCCTTGGGACGGAATGATAGGATATGCGTATCCTCCAGCGCCGTTAATTCAACAAGTATTGCTAAAGATAAAACAATCTCAATGCAAGATTCTGTTGGTAGCATCTCTGTCGCCACAGAGACCATGGATAAATCTACTCAGGTGTCTGTTGTGGGACCTACCGCGAAAGCTTCCTCCACGGGAGGATCTTCTTTCGCAGGGGAAATCGCGCCAACTCCATCACAACCCGCAAGGTCTCAACCTTCACGTTTTTCCGTTGTGCAGTCCTTCTTGCATGGCAAGCACTTTACAGGACGAGCAGTGGACGCGATTTCTAACTGTAGGAGGACCTCCTCTTCGCTAAACTATGCGGCTAAGTGGAAGGTTTTTCGTCGTTGGTGTAGGGATCATTCTGTAGATATATTCGATCCCTCTATACCAGACATTGCAAACTTTCTAGTATACTTGTTTGACGAAATCAAACTGCAGCCTGTTACTATAAAGGGTTATAGGTCTATGTTATCTGATACCTATGCACATCATGATAGTTTACAAATTGGATCTAATGTCTCTTTATCTAAGTTGGTTAGAAACTTTTCGATAAATAGACCCAGAACTCTTAGATTAATTCCTAAATGGAATTTAGCTTGGGTTCTTCTGAAATTGAAGGAAAAGCCATTTGAACCTCTTGGGACAGTAGATTTCAAATTCTTATCTTATCTTATAAGCTTTCTCTTCTGCTAGAAGAGTCAGTGAGCTTCATGCACTGTCGGTGGATGATTCTCACTATCGTAGTGTCGGGAACACTATCACCTTCACTACTAATGTGGGTTTTTTAGCTAAGAATCAGGCTCCTAATAAATATCCGGAACCTATTGTTATTAAGGCTCTTCCGTCTTCAGATGGGCGTAGGCCTTTTACTCTGTCCTGTTAGAAAGGGACGGAAACGTTTCTTTCTGTCTTTGATGCCTAATAGAAAGGACATTTCGGTCCATTCTATTGCTAGATGGATTCAATTAACTATCCGTACTGCTTATGAGAGTTTATCTTCTTCTCAGCAGTCTGTGCTTAAGATTTCCGCTCATGAAGTAAGAGCTCTTTCTACTTCCTGGGCTTATGCTAATAGTGTTGCCATTACAGATTTAATGAAGGCTGCTTATTGGTCTCAGCCATCCACATTTACGAATTTTTATCTCAGAAATATTGAGTCCATTTCTGGAGACCTGCATTGTTTAGGTCCATTATCTGTTGCTCAGAATGTCGTCCACTAAACAGTTGCAACTATAGTTATGCAGGCTTTCTGTTCCGGCAGTGACTCCGTCCGGCTGCCCTCTTCGCTCTGGGCTATTTGACCCAGGGCAAGGGGAAGGGGGGGGGGGGGGGGTGTTCCCTTAGGTCACCTGCTTTATAGTGAAAAGCAAGGGAATGCCTCCTCCAAGTTAGTATTTCTGAGTCGCTTCCGGGATGGTTTTAAAGTGTAATATTAATGTTAAAATTCATTCATGTCTTATTTTTAAAGTGTAGCTCGGTGTGAAGCATTTGTATATGTCAAGTGTCAAACGGGCTTTAATATACAATACTCAGACACTTTTAAATGACTATAAAGAGTCTCAATTCTCTGGACTACTTTATTTATTGGCTTACTTTAAAAATAATTAGTATAAGGGATATACTGGATGTTAATAGAGAATATGAATGTTATTGTGCTCAATTATTAAGGGTAGTGTATCTTTCTAATTTAATATTAAATAAGAAAGATACATGTAAAGCCTAATACTCCTTTTCTCCTTAAGGGGTTACCTCTTTACTATATAGTTGAGCTTATTGGATTTTCCTCTATGTCCTAGGCCCTCCAGCCTGTTTACTATTCAGCTAAGTCTGGGTCATTGGTACAGTATAAAAATGTTAAAAAATTTATAGTAATTTATATATTTTTTATACTTACCAATGACCCAGACGGGGATGGCCCTCCCTGGAGTTGGGAACTCTTGCCTCCCCGCTGAGTACATAGCGCTGACCAGGCACTGCCAGTAAGAATGATAATTGGCGCCAATTTCGGGACGTTCGTCACACTGCGCATGCGCAGTGGGGGCGTAGTATGGAGGTCCTTTAGGACATGATTTCTTTTTGTTTTGGATGCAAATTTTGGGGATTGGGGGGCAAAATTTGTGTTTGGCCCTGGTTTTGTTAGAGTTAGCACCAGCTAAGTCTGGGTCATTGGTAAGTATAAAAAATATATAAATTACTATAAATTTTTTAACTTTTTCAAATAAAATAAATAGTCGTAAGTAACATTAAATATTCTGATAGTGTGGTAGATAATTTTTTTAGCATATTTTTATAATTTTGTCCACACTTAGGCTCTTTTGGGCTCATCGTTCCCTTTGGGAACTTGGGCTCTTATATAAGAAAAAAAATTTTTTGAAGGAATTTTTTTTCTTTTCGATGTATTTATTTCATCGATTGTATTTTAATGTTATCTTATATTTATGTAAGATTTGGTGGTGGTACAATGACATATATTAGAATTTAGGTAATAATAATACTTATCTTACAGTAGGGCAAATAGATGAACCCTTTCCTCTATTTACATGGTCGTTGTCTTGAGTATAGTTGATATACTACCACTAATTCTGGCTCCATGTGTCAAGTTTGACAATGTTGATGACGGGTGTCATTGTTTGTGTTAGGCGAGTGGACACTATCGGTCCTATCGTGGCGAGGGGACACGTCTGGTCCTCTCGCCAAAATGTCACTATAGTTTTTTAGTTTCTATTTACAGAGGAACAAGAACAGGATGTGGTTTCGTGACGCTGTCTGGGAGTGTGCTTCCATCGTCACATTATACTATTAGAGCTAGCGGAAAAGTGCTCAGTGATATTAGACAAGGGGTAGTCTTCAAAGAGGTTTACGTCCCTTGTCTCCAGCTAGCTCAACCGGCAGATCTATCATGTAGACTAGGGGTATGATGCTGGGTATGTTCATAGCTGTCAAGAAGAAGAATAAGTGTGTAGCGAACACCACAAAAATACGAACATGCTCACCCTGCGACGACGGAAAGGAAGTACGGGAAGGAGGAAGCAGACAAACTCTGAGGTATGCTCGTCCAGGTCTTCCGTGATAGCGAGCAAGAGAGAGGCCCCTCTCTCTTATAACAACATCTTGGGTCAAATGTTGTTGGTTGGACCTTGTGTCAGTCGGAGCTTACATCCATTCCTTCCTGTCCGGGATGCTCCTTCCATAGGCTGCCGGGGTCGGCTAGTCTTATAGCTTCCTCTCTGTTCGAAAAGCGCACGCAACCGCACAAAGTCCGTTGTCGCCAGCTAGCTCGATCGGTGAAGTGATTACTCAGGCCTCTGAGAACTGGGACGCCGGGCTAGGAGATGATACAGGGTGGAGCGAGCACTATGATATACAACCATGCTCATCCAGTGACAACGGAAGGAGGAAACCGGCAAGTTCTGAGGTACGCTTGTCCAGGTCACCCAGGCCTCTCTCTCTTACAGCATCATCTGGGGACAGATGTTGTTGGTAGGAACTTGCGTCAGTCGGAGTATACGTCCATGCCTCCTGTCCAGGATGTCCCGTCTAATAGGCAGCCAGGGTCGGCTAGTCTTATGGTTTCCTCTACATAACGGACAAAATGATCTTTATATTGCAGAGGGCTATAAACCGCGATGAGCGGTTTCAGTTCCCTGACGCTGCTGAAGCAGTTAAAATTGAATATGAGAAGACAATGACGTGGATGTGTCACATGTGCATTGTATTCAGAGCTAGCGGAAAAGTGCTCATTGATATTAGACAAGGGCTAGGCTTTTGAACTAAGGTTTACATCCCTTGTCTCCAGCTAGCTCAACCGGCAGATCTATTACGTAGACTCATGGTGTGACGCCAGGTATGTCTGTAGCAGTCGAGAGAGAATAAGGGGGGTAGCGAGCACTATTTAATCCAATCATGCTCACCCTGTGTTGATGGAAGGAAGAAGCCGGCAAGTTCTGAGGTATGCTCGTCCAGGTCTTCCCAGACCGCGAGCAAGAGGGAGACCCCTCTCTCTCTTTTAACAACATCTGGGGCCAGGTGTTGTTGGTAGGAACTTGCGTCAGTCAGTTGAACGCTTAGTTCAATTCTTAGCCGGGGACGACTACAGTTTGGCTTCTTTAGCATCTACCAATCACTCCCGACCGCACATTGGCTAAGTGACTTAGGATATCTAGTATGTATCATCAAAAGGTCCATCTTTGTGAGGAAAGTCACACCATCTAGTAGCCAAGGAGATGAGGCTTCATTCATAAAGACGTCCACTGTAATAGTCATCTTGGACACCCTGTCCCAGGAGCAGCCGGCGGACAAACAATTCATTACTGCTGCTCCTCAGGCCTCCGTAACAGACTTGCTGTCGCATATTGCGCAGCTATTCGCAGTATTCCTGCTAAGGCAGAAGCACTCAACATCAGTCTCAAAACTTGAGCTGTTGATCGGACCAGTCATCTGCCTGTTCAGATGCTGGTGACCATGATTCTAACTGATTTTGACAAATGATGAAAGGGATACAGAATAGGATAACTTTCCCTTTTAGAACAACTCATGGATGATATGGATACTATACATTATCGTTTCCTTGAACTTGTTCCAGTGAATTTCAATGCTGCAAGTAATTATGAGGAACCGCTAACGTAGTTAGACGCTGACTTCATCCGGACAAGGAGCAGGATAATAAGATCTCTTTCCGATTAACCCTTTACCCAACAAATCGGCCGCATCTTATTTCTCAAAAAATGTCAACAAATCCATATCATGTGACCCCTCATTGGAACGAGCTCGTCGAGCTCGTTCCAACGAGGGGTCACATGATATGGTTTTGTTAAAAGTTTTTGAAAAATTTGCAAAAATGATATTTAAAATAATAAATTTTGATATGGTCTGCGTTGGGTAAAGGGTTAAGTCTACACAAGTGTCACAAGTCTTCGATTGTGCAGACGACACCATATTTAACTTCCTGCAGAAGAAGTAATATGGTTTCTTATCATCTTCTGTAATTTTAACTGTTTGTGTTTGTTTACATACTTTTAAAAACAACAGGAGAAGATGTGTTGAGAGTTTCTCTGCATTGAATGAGCAGGCTAAGATCTTAGTTGTAGCCTTACCTTCATATTTTGATGTTCGCTCGGACGCAATTGAGAAGATAATTTCTTAATCAGAGCGAATTTAGACTCATGGTCTTATGTAATTCAATTTTAAGTACTGTGACGCAACGTCTATATGGAAAGGAATTTTGTGGTCGTTTGTACCTTTTAAAAATTCTTTCCAGACGTATTATATATATATATCTGTCTTAACAAATGTTAAGTGGAAGTTATTCTGATGTTTAACTTTTGACTAGGTGGAAAACTTGCTGCAGGTCGCTTTAGTTTTCCATACTCTTGTCTTTGATGATAAGCTTTCATTAATGTAGGATTAAGCTACAAGAAATCATCAATACTCGACTCTTTAAGTTGGGGTCTAATTGACAAACACCAGCAGAAAGAGTACGAGAGGTTGTCCTAGACTCAGATCGTCTATAAGGACTCATAGTGAAGGTATAGGTATACCTAAGTCTTTGATGGTAAGCTTTCATTATTGTAGGATTAAACTACAAGAAAGCATCAATACTTGACTCTTTAAGTTGGGGTCTAATCGACCACACCAACAGAAAGAGTAGGAGAGTTTGTCCTAGACTCAATTCGCCTATAAGGGCTCATAGCGAAGGTATAGGTATCTCTCCTATATATTTCTTTAGGATTGTCTATACATCCACTTGGTTAGGGAGTTTATGTCTGTTCGATTTACTGATCAGACACCCCTGAGTCGGTGGCTTGAGGCTTTTATAGAGCTCGGTCCGACCGATTTTGACTGGAACTGGATAATTAGGTTATTTATGATTATCTTTCAGTCGAAAAGCGAGCGTTCGGCAATGTAGCGAGTATGGTTCTTTAGATCACTTGTTTTGTGAACTAGATATATTTATTTATTTATTGATGTTTAAGGTCACATATTTATGCACAATGGCTAATCATGACCGTGACAGTTTTACGGGTGGAAGAAGCCGGAGTACCCGGAGAGAACCACTGATCAACGACGAGCAGCTGCCAGCTCCCCAACATCGTAACTCTGCACTGCAGCACAGGCAGGGTTAGATTGGTTGAAGACATGCGTACCATCGACGTGCAGTACGCCTTAGTACACGGCGTCATCGTGCCCCCACTGTGAACTAGATAATGTCTCATGAGATTAATGATAGGATACAAATATCCCACAATTCTTTTTCATCTGGCTGGTTCATCTGTTGTTTCACAGAGCGAATTAGCCAGCTGTTTGGCTCGCTTTTATTTGTTATCTGACGCATTAACAGCGGAAAATTTTATGCGCCTGATGGTGTTGTGTGGAGCGCTATGAATGTTATTTCGATGGGGCGCTTACTCACACGTCCGCTCCAGTTATTATAGTGGTAGACGTTTTTCGCTCAAGACCTGTTTTGTTTTAGAGAATCTTTTTAACATAAGGTCAAGTTTGGACATATATTTAACGGTTTTCTCAATTATTACGGATGTGAGTTCTTATATTGCATTACAATCCTGAGTCCGATGGTCTCCCTATGCAGGGATCTTGGGACCGTAGGTTCTTGGAAACCACATATTCAGAAATGATGTCTCTTTGTTTACTTTACATCATTGAATTATTACCATTCATGTATTTATAGATGCAGATCAGAGTTTATCAGAAGAGAAGACATGCTTCTTTTGTCATTAATTTCCAATAGAAGGGACGTTTACGTTCATTCTATTGTTTTATAAGTTAGCTCTTCGTACTGCTTAGGTAAATTTATCTTACAATCAGCAGACAGTGCTTAAGATTTCAGCACATGAAGTAAAGCACTGGCTATATCTTGCAGTCCTTCATGTGAGTAAATTTTACGGGTGCAAAAACGTGCACTCGCAAATTGTGTTGCGAGTGCGATTTTGTGCAAATCGCACTCGCAAAATTCCCCAAAGTTTTCACAACTATGCATGTTTGAGACAGATGTGTTTAAACACAGCTACCGTACTCACCCGTGTCGAAGCCCATATTCCTGATTAAGCCCACCCCAGATTTATGAACCAGGGTGCTCTACTCGAGTCAAAGCCTCCCCCCACCCCCACCCCCCCACCCCCACCCCAGTTTTAAATTGGACGAAAGTTGTTTGAGACGTCAAATTTACAGGCATCAAATTGAAAAACAGGTGACTTGTTACAACACTGTACTTACCCCGGTATCAAATAGAACTGTAATACTGTATTATGTATATTTTTTTGGAGTTGAGGTTTTTGTGTTGTTAAATTCGTCTTTTGTGTAATACATTATGTCTGTGTTCAATGTAATAAGTCTTTATTAAAAAATTATATATCCCAAGCAAAATTGACTTGTTTATTTTTTTGTCGACCTCGTTTTGGAAGCTGTCACTTGTTTCAAATGAGTGTGCACGCTGATATCAATAGTTGTCTGAAACACACCCATAACATATAGTTTTCACAGTGGTTGAATATCATCAGAAAGATACTGATTGAACACTGCCACTTTCGAGCGGTGCACATCTCATTTGAAAGAACACTGCCACTTTCGAGCGTGCACAATTCACTGTGAAAAAGGGTGTTCAGAAATTAATGAGAAATTGATAATTAAAAATAAAAAATAATTACAACTCTGGTATTTGAGAATTATATAACAATTTAACCAGCGATATGATGTATGACTTATTGGTTTAATAAAACATGCTCATTTATCATTCCATCATGCTCTGCAACATGTGAAGTTATGACTTTCAGTGTAAAATCAATTTTTTGAATTTTGCCAAGGGAGGCAACTATTTTGTTATTCATATTCCGCTGTGTAAATTTTATCTGGTCTTCATATTATGATTTTTTTTTATTGATTTTGTGTGAAGTTATATTTTGTTTATTCATAATAAATGTACATATTTAAAAAAAACAGCTATTTTTAAACAGACTATGTTTGTCTGTTTTCAAGGGGGTGGTTTGCAGTGTTGATTGACATACTTAACTTACGTCCATTTCTAAGCTTCGAGAGTGACCTGTACAAAAAATGAAAACAACACCGCATGGTTTTCTGTTTGTTTTATTCATTAAATTGAGAATTAAAACCCGAAATCTGAAAATGAAACGTATGTACAAGATAATTATGAGAATTTTTAAAGCAAATTCTGATTAAATTAGCACTTTCGGTTTTGTTCACTGGATGAATGGGGATGTATAATGACATGCGCAGTGAACAAAGGAAACTGGAAATGTTTCAGTTTTCACTGACAATGTCGATTCGGACCTCTTGCGGAGCGGATGGTGATATGAAGGTGGGGAGGGGGGGGGGGGCGGGGCTTATAACAGCAGTTTTAATTTCGTTTTTGTTTTACCATTAACCAATGGACAATAACAAAATAGATGTCCATTCTGACTTGAAGCATGGCAATGCTTGTGAGGTGAGGGCAATTTAAGTGAAGTTGAACTGTTCGATGACGGGTGCGATTTTTTGCGCTTGTCTTTTTTTTAAATTACTTTTTTAAATTACAATAGTGCCTGTCTCACGCGAAGGACTGATCTTCGGCTTATTCTAACTGTATGGCTATTACATGATCTTACAATAGGATCATTTCAGGATAGTTAAGTTTGCGGCACACAGGAATAATAGTTTCCATTATTTGTGTCGCCAGTATTAGGCATCTGAGCACATTCATTTGATGCTCAGCCATTTTCATGGGAATGAATGATAGAATATGTGTATCCGTCAATTCATTTGTTTCTATTGATTTCATTGAGGTTATGGTGTCTGTTATTGAACATTCGTCAGATGCTTCCCCAGAGGGTTTTCTTCTTCAAGGGAGGGGGCACGGTGGCTCAGTTGGTAGAGGTGCAGGCTGAGAGGTCCTCGGTTCAAATCCCACCTGTGGCAACCGCGTTGTGTCCTTGGGCAAGACACTTCACCCCGATTGCCTACATGGGGGCACGATGACGCTGTGTACTGAGGCGTACTGCACGTCAATGATGCGCATGTCTTCAACCAATCTAACCCTGCCTGTGCTGCGGTGCAGAGTTCAGAGTTACGATGTTGGAGAGCTGACAGCTGCTCGTCGTTGCTCGGTGGTTCTCTCCGGGTACTCCGGCACCCTCCACCCGTAAAACTGTCACGGTCACGATTAGCCATTGTGCATAAGTATGTGACCTTAAACACCAATAAATAAATAAATTCTTCAAGGGAAGTTTTGTTCTTCACATCATTCTCTGCTCTCAGTGGCATTACGGAGTATGTCAGACATGAAAGAGCTTTGTGGTCACTATATTATTGCTGTCTGTACCAGCAATGATTAATAATGTGGGTGAGGAGGTTGCGACATATATTCGAATTCCCCCCCCTCCCCTCCCCCCCCCCCCCCCCCCCCCCCCCCCCCACTCACACTGTCGCGTATATATATTTTAATACATACATACTTGCGTTTGGGTCGTGTTGGATGGCGCCCTCATTGGCATATATGCAGTTCTGTTGCATTAGTTTCCAGTGTTTATTTTCTGATTCCTAATATACAAGCACTTATTAGTCTCCTACCGGCATCGCCGGAGGGAACTATAGGTTTGCACTCTGTCCATCCATCAGTCTGTCAGTCTGTCAGTCACACTTTAGTTTTCCGGAGTTTTTTTTGGAAACGCTTCAATGGAATGATTTCATTTTTGGCAAACTACTATAGAACAATGACTTACAGATCAAGTTTGAGTTTCATGCTGATTGCATTATTCTTGTGTGAGTTACGGCCCTTGGAAATATGGAAAAGCACCAAAATATCAGTTTTCAGGAGTTTTTTTGGAAACGCTTCAACGGAATGATTTCATGTTTGGTAAACTACTATAGAACGATGACTTACAGATCAAGTTTGAGTTTCATGCTGATTGCCTTATTCTTGTGTGAGTTATAGCCCACGGAAATATGGAAAAGCGCCAAAATATCAGTTTTCCAGACTTTTTTTTGGACACGTTTCAATGGAATTATTTCATTTTTGGTAACCAACTATAGAATGATGACTTACAGATCAAGTTTCATTTACACACTGTCCATCCATCCATCAGTCTGTCAGACATACTTTATTTTTCCGGACTTTTTTTGGAAATGCCGGAGGGAACTATAGGTTTGCACTCTGTCCATCCATCAGTCTGTCAGTCTGTCAGTCACACTTTAGTTTTCTGGAGTTTTTTTTGGAAACGCTTCAATGGAATGATTTCATTTTTGGTAAACTACTATAGAACGATGACTTACAGATCAAGTTTGAGTTTCATGCTGATTGCATTATTCTTGTGTGAGTTACGGCCCTTGGAAATATGGAAAAGCACCAAAATATCAGTTTTCAGGAGTTTTTTTGGAAATGCTTCAACTGAATGATTTCATTCTTGGTAACCTACTTGGTAACCATCAGTCTGTCAGTCACACTTTAGTTTTCCAGAGTTTTTTTGGAAACGCTTCAATGGAATGATTTCATTTTTGGTAACCTACTATAGAACAATGACATATAGATCAAGTTTGAGTTTCATGCTGATTGCATTATTCTTGTGTGAGTTATGGCCCTTGGAAATATGGAAAAGTGCCAAAATGTCAGTTTTCCGGACTTTTTTCGAAATGCTTCAACGGAATGATTTCATTTTTGGTAAACTACTATAGAACTATGACTTACAGATCAAGTTTGAGTTTAATGCTGATTGCCGTATTCTTGTGTGAGTTATATGGCCCTTGGAAATATGGAAAAGCTCCAAAATATCAGTTCTCCCTTCTTTTTTTGGAAACGCTTCAACGGAATGATTTCATTTTTTGTAACCTACTATAGAACGATGACTCACAGATCAAGTTTCATTTGCACTCTGTCCATCTGTCAGTCAATCTGTCGGTCATACTTTAGTTTTCAGGACTTTTTTTGGAAATGTTCCAACCGAATGATTTCATTCTTGGTAACCTACTATAAAGCGATGACTTACAGATGAAGTTTGAGTTTCATGCTGATTGCATTATTCTTGTGTGAGTTATGGCCCTTGGGAATATGGAGAAGTGCCAAAATATCAGTTTTCCAGACTTTTTTTGGAAACGCTTCAATGGAATTCATGCTGATCACATCTAGGTTATAACATTTGTATAATTATTAATGCTCGTTAGTCCGGTAGGGGACATTGTATTGCTTCAGCGATACGTGCACTCTTGTTTTATCATCATAATGGCTGCTATTTGAGTTTATAAGTGACTGCATAACCATTTAGTGGTTTTTAGATGATTACAGGCTGGATTTTTATGCACTCGCGCAATATGTGATTATGCTATCGCTTTGGTGGACCTTGAAGTTATATATTTCAGGGGCGGTCTGAGTTGGAGCCGGTTAATCATACCTACCTCCATTTCTAGATCGTGATCTCTATTTTGTTGGTTCTCAAATCGCATATTCTCATGTGTTTATAGTTGTAGATACCAAATAGTACACGTTGGAGAGTGTTCTTACCGGATTTAATATTACTGAGGCCTCCTGTGAATGATCTTGAAGCGTGTTTTCTCTGCAGAGATTGTTCACTGTATCTTGATTTTGTATGTGTATGTTATATTATTATTTCACTGATTTCGTCGTACCTGTATACGTCGTCTGCAGTGCATATTTTGTAGTGGATAATGTTATTTACCAAAATTGTCTCTATAGCCTTGGCTTGTGAAGCAGCATTAAGCACCATTTATTATTCATGAATTAATTTTTTAGTGCCTTATCGATATTTATTTATATCATTTCCGGGTTCTGATTATTGATTCCAGAGCTCTACCCTCTTTCTTTTAAAGATATGTTCAAAAGGGGTGGGGGGGTGTCATTTTGTCCACTTCTCTGGCTTATTAGGTATGTAACTATTAAGGCAGCTGTTTTGTCCATAATATATTCGGTGATCAGCTGTGGTATTATTGTTTGGCGTAGGTTTATAGGAAATTTTCTCTCATTCTCAATATGCCATTCTAATTTCTAGGGCTTAGTCCAAACTAGCCTTAAAAATTGGTTATTTGTTACATCCTAATTAACATGATTTCATGCTCACATTTAGGATTTACATAATTGGGATCCATATTAGGATATGTCTCTTCTATTATGGTATAAAGAGACATACATGTAAATTCTAATTATTCTAATTTTCTTCATCATGGATTGAAGAATTTTATCTATGTTGATCTGCTATTGCGGAAGTTCTAGGCCCTCCACCTTTTTATGATTCAGCTAGTCTGGGTCATTGGTTAAAGTATAAAAATATGTAAAAATTTGAAGTAATTTATATATTTTTTATACTTACCAATGATCCAGATGGAAATGGCCCTCCCATGAGTGGGCAGGAAGTACTGGGCACTCATACCTCCCACTGAATTATTATAATTTTTCTTACAAAGAAAGATGTTGGCGCCAGTTTTGGTGACTTCCTGGCATCTGCACATGCATGGAGGGCCAGATAGGACTTCTAATTTTCGGTTTTGCATGCAAATTTGGGGGATTGGTGGGGGGGGGGGGGCAAATTTTGTGTTTGGCCCTAGATATTTTTGAGTTAGCACCAGCTAGTCTGGGTCATTGGTAAGTATAAAAAATATATAAATTACTTTAAATATTTTTCATTTTTCAGTCGAAAAATGACGCGAAATCGTGTTTCTGATATTACGTTTCAAAAATATCAAGTCACTTTCAAAGCATTTACTCTGGAAATTGTTGGTAGATTGTTGATATTAAGATCTTAAAAGATAGGGTGTGGATATACTGGTTAACCCTTTACCCAACGTAACGGCCAAAACCGGCCAGCGCTATTCTAAAAAATCGCCAATTAATTTTCAAAATATTTTCATTTTTTGTCTCAAAAACATAGGTTATGACCCCTCGTTGGAACGAGCTCGTCGAGCTCGTTCCAACGAGGGGTCATAACCTATGTTTTTGAGACAAAAAATGAAAAAACTTAGTTATTCAAGAATTTTTTTTGCAAGTGTCGTCTGCTTTTCATGTTGGGTAAAGGGTTAAGGAACAGTGGACTTGAACAAGTTTTCTGAATATATTTGAGGGGTCCATAGGTATTTATTTACCCCTACCCCTATTTCTGGTTTTTTTCTTAATTTTCCCAAAGAGTTGCCGAAACCTAACTATGTGATTGTTATCTTATACACAACAACAAATAAAGAGCACACTCTACTGTATAACACATTATATTGGACCCAGACAATCAGTGAAGCATAATCACTCAATTAGCGAACACGTGCTTATTCCTTTATCCACATTCCCATTTCTACTTAGTCAATGATTGATTCTTATTATATGTGTATAGTCATTCTCAATACTTCATTACATTTGTTGTCATATCTTATTCCCAGGTGGTGTCACTTATTATCGAATTGTCGGTTTTAAGTTTCTTTTTTCTTAAATGTCTCCCCTTTTCCCAGAGTTCATCGGGAATTGATCATTATTGCGAGGTGTTTTTTCGAAGATGTGTACAATTGTTCCAATTCCAATACCATTTTGTTAAAGTGTTGACGACAAGAGTAAAAAATATCATTACTAACAGTGAAATATATGGTGATGGTCTTCACAATGCATTGTGATTGCGTCTAAAAGGTGATGCAAACATTGTATTAGATACACACAGAGACTGTATCAGTAAATATCTGCACCCTCACACGGTGAAATGTGCAATGAAAAGGCACAATAGCAGCCCCTCAAAAGCTGCGGATGTACCACCACAGAAAAAAAACAGAAGCTCCGATGCTGGTTTATTCAGTTTCAAACAAGATTGTCTGTTTTGTGCAAATGAATGCAAAGTTGATAAAAACCCACGCCATCCTTCGTGTTGGAGGCCAGCTTATGTTTTCAGGCAAATACAACAGTCAGGTGGTGGTTTATCACCAAAAGAGGTCATTTGCCGGAAGTGTGATGAACGTGGTGACAAATGGGCTGAAGCAGTCAGGCTTAGAATCAGTGCGACATTGAGTGATTTACATGCTGTTTATGCTCGCTACCATTCTCATTGTCGACAAACCTTCATGGGTGAATATGCTGTAACCGCAGCGACTAAAGTTGCCAAGACGTCTACTTCATCACCTGACCTGGAATCACCCCTCCAGGCATTAGTGGATTTCATGAAGGATGACAACTCTCTGAGTTGGAGCTCTGTTGATATACACCACAAGTATATCCAACACGGAGGTGACACATTATCGCATCGGCTGATTGTTTCCAAACTATCAGAAATATTTGGAGATGACCTTTTGGTGCTGAGTTCTCCATCGGTCGCGACCATTCTTGCGATACGTGGGCGTGTCGGTTCTGTTCTGAGAGTTGTTAATGAGATCGGCGATGACACTATAGCCGCCATGAAAACAATGAAGGATACAATTTTCAAAGAAATCGACTCCATCCAAATGGATACAAGTAGTAGTTATGTCTCCAGGTTAGATGAGGTAACTGTTGTTGAGTATTCCAGCCAATCACTCATCGATTTCCTTGGTCGATTATCCCCCAAACTTGACAACACCCTCCCTGCTAAGTTAAATGCAACATTATGACGTCGGCCGTTAAAGGTGTAGCCACACCATTACAGATAGTTTGGGATGTTATCAGGCCTCAAAATAAGCAGTCTGACATTTGCAGAATGAGGTCCCCAGAGGGTGAATTTGATTATGCTATCCCATTCAGTGGGTCAATTTATCCTCTGGGTACCTCTTTCTGTTTAGTTTTGAGACCCTGATTCAACTGAGGTTCACAGAGGGTAAATTTAGTGATGCTACCCTGCATAGCAGGGTAGCATCACTAAATTCACCCTCTGGGGACCTCATTATGCTACGCGACTCCAAAGAGTTAATAAAAGCAATGAGTGACTTTGTTGTTTCTTGTACGTACAATGAACTTTTACGATTCAAAAAATCGGCAGCCGTTCAAACAACAACCAACACGAAATTGTTCCGGTATATCTGATGCTTCTGATGGTATGATACAATTCGTTGCTGATAACTTTGATGCTGACAAAAACAAAATACACGTTCACTAGCAGTCTTAATGACACAATCTGGCAGTGCAACCGGGCTTAGTTCGCCAAAGATACCGAGAATTAAAAAAATAACAATGACCCAAGCCATAGACTACAGTTTAGAAATGACCAAGTTCAATGGTAAAAAAAAAAACCTGTCATCCCCATTGACTACATCAGGAAAACCATCCCACCACTCAAACTGTTTGCACGGATGACCATAGCGAAACAGAAGGCTGACGAACTTGACTTCTCCTTTTTCAAGGATATACTCAATGTGGATAGCTGTCCCGAATTCAATGGCTACAACACCAAATTGTGTCGCGAGAGTGGGATGTCTCCAGAGCCATCCACAAAAGCAGTATATCTGCCATTGATAGACATGCCCCCGGCTGATCCTGAAACTATAGCTACCACGATGTCAGTGGTGCAACATCTCATTCATTTGGCCAGACAACAGTTCACACTCTTCACAGTTGATCAGCAACTATACAAAGTTTCCCTGCAGGTTCTCTGGTCTGATCCTGACAAGTTTTGTCATATGATACCGCAGTTAGGCGGGATGCACATGCTGATGAGTTTCGTTGGTGCCATCGGTACATTGATGGCCGATACAGGATTATCTTAGGTTCTTGAGTCAGTCTTTGGTGGAGTGGCCAAAATGTTGATAGGGATAATGTTCCCCATGAATATACGGGCATTCCGACTATTGACTGAGGAATTGCTCAGAAATGTTTTCGATGGCGAGAATTTTGAGTGTCTTGATAATTTGGGTGATAAGTTAACAGATCTGTCTGGAAAGAGTTGAACAACCAGGATGTGGGTGGACTGCTTCATTAACCCTTTACCCAACGTAACGGCCAAAACCGGCCAGCTCTATTCTCAAAAATCGCCAATTAATTTTCAAAATATTTTCATTTTTTGTCTCAAAAACATAGGTTATGACCCCTCGTTGGAACGAGCTCGTCGAGCTCGTTCCAACAAGGGGTCATAACCTATGTTTTTGAGACAAAAAATGAAAAAAATTAGTTATTCAAGAATTTTTTTTGCAAGTGTCATCTGCTTTTCATGTTAGGTAAAGGGTTAAACCAGTTTTCATCATGATGCAATACGTCAGGATTGAACGAGAGGGGGATTAGCCACTTCACTTAGTAGTAGTGAAGCAAATGATGCCTTATTTCTTTGCGTCAGGACATGTCAGTTATATATATGGTGTCCCCAAAATAAATGAACTTAAAGGTAGTGCTGTCACGATTTTTTAATTTAGGAATCGATTAATCGTCGCAAATAATCGACGATTAATCGTACCTAAATGACCCCCCCCTCCTCTCCCTCTCTTTGAAGTCGATAAAAATGAAGTTCAGGTCAGTTGACCTACCTCAAGGAAACAACGAAGACGATCCTTTTTAGGTGTATTCAAAGCTTTGATGTTCTGAACTTTTGAACTGTCAGTGTAATAATCAAGACCGGTCGGCAGTTGCGAACTTCGCAAATTCCGACCAGTTTTGATTATTACACTGACGGTTCAAAAGTTCAGAACATCAAAGCTTTGATGAATGTACCTGGAAGACTATTGCTTCCAACAGCGTCTTGGGGTTTAACATCGATGTTCTTAACTCTTTACCTTTAGAAACAATAGTTTTTTCATCAAATTTTCTTTTAATTATTAAACGTCTAAAACTGGGTACAATTTACCGATTATTCGACAACGAAAAATACTAATCGATTTCGCTGTGACCGATCAACAGTTGATTAATCGATTAATCGTGACAGCCCTAATTCCGACTATTGACTGAGGAATTGCTCAGAAATGTTTTCGATGGCGAGAATTTTGAGTGTCTTGATAATTTGGGTGATAAGTTAACAGATCTGTCTGGAAAGAGTCGAACAACCAGGATGTGGGTGGACTGCTTCATTAAACTAGTTTTCATCATGATGCAATACGTCAGGACTGAACGAGAGGGGGATTGGCCACTTCACCTAGTAGCAGTGAAGCAAATGATGCCTTATTTCTTTGCGTCAGGACATGTCAGTTATACCAGGTATGGTTTATACTACCTGAGAGAAATGGAGCGGCTACTGCCAGATATTCTTCACCAATTTCTGAAAGGTTTGCATGCAATGAGACATTTGGATGGCGTGTGGAATGGGATCTGGAGTGACATTATATAGAAACAACTTTCATACGCTATGGTCATGGGAAGTCTGGCATCATTGGCATTACGTTGAAGCCAGAAACATTGAAGGTTTGGGCTCTCAGCCTTCATGCTTGTGGTAAACTATTAAATGACATATCTCAATTGAGGGAATCTGATACTCAATCACGACATGTTCAGGAACACCACAAAGAAGAATCAAAAGCTTGAATATCCACTGATCGATTGGACCGCGAAGGTATCCGACAGAAACTGGAGCTGGTTATAAACCCAATGGACCCTGAGCAACACCCTGAAGGCTTGGTGAATATTGCGATTGGAAGGATTGCTCCCCCAGCTGTCAATGTGGACGACGCAATAGCTCTTGGTCTCCGACAAATGCATATATTTGAGGCAGGGTTACCCACTGGATTCCATGATACCATATCTATGCCTGTTGTCACAATGTCATCGATGATTAAATCAGTTAAATTTGGTGACACTCGAGTGTTCGATAGTAATCTGATTTACTCGAGAGTAATGGGCCTCCAATCCAGTTAACACGACGTTGAGATCAAGGATATACTGTCACATGAATTGTCGCCAGTTCCCACTGCATTATTTCATGACAACGGGGATATGCGTATCTCAAAGTCCAAGTCCGTTCTCAAAAACAAAACTGCGGTAACTGTTTCGGCATGAAACACTAAACATGACAGCTCACACAGCACAATCATAGATGGTTGTGCACTTTTGTGGATATTGCACTGGCCAGCATCAAACAAAATGTGCCCACCAATTGTAAGAGATCTTGTCCAGAAATTCAAAGATCATGTTAAGCAAATTCTCTTGCATGGTGACACATATCTTGTGTTCGATAGGTACAATGATTATAGTACCACCAGGCTCCCTGAATTTATCGGGTAAACAGATATTGAGATCCACCAGGTTCCCTGAATTTATCGGGTAAACAGATATTAAGATCCACCAGGTTCCCTGAATTTATCGGGTAAACAGATATGGAGATCCACCAGGCTCTCTGAATTTATTGTGTAAACAGATATTAAGATCCACCAGGTTCCCTGAATTTATCGGGTAAACAGATATTGAGATCCCCCAGGCTTCCTGAATTTATTGGATAAACAGATACTGAGATCCACCAGGCTCTCTGAATTTATTGGATAAACATATATTAAGATCCACCAGGCTCCCTGAATTCATTGGATAAACAGATATTGAGATCCACCAGGCTTCCTGAATTTATTGGATAAACAGATATTGAGATCCACCAGGCTCTCTGAATTTATTGGATAAACAGATATTGAGATCCACCAGGCTCCCTGAATTTATTGGATAAACAGATATTTAGATCCACCAGGCTCTCTGAATTTATTGGATAAACAGATATTGAGATCCACCAGGCTCCCTGAATTTATTGGATAAACAGATATTGAGATCCACCAGGCTCTCTGAATTTATTGGATAAACAGATATTGAGATCCACGAGGCTTCCTGAATTTATTGGATAAACAGATATTGAGATCCACCAGGCTCTCTGACTTTATTGGATAAACAGATATTGAGATCCACCAGGCTTCCTGAATTCATTGGATAAACAGATATTGAGATCCACCAGGCTTCCTGAATTTATTGGATAAACAGATATTGAGATCCACCAGGTTCTCTGAATTTATTGGATAAACAGATATTGAGATCCACCAGGCTTCCTGAATTTATTGGATAAACAGATATTGAGATCCACCAGGTTCTCTGAATTTATTGGATAAACAGATATTAAGATCCACCAGGTTCTCTGAATTTATTGGATAAACAGATATTGAGATCCACCAGGCTTCCTGAATTTATCGGATAAACAGATATTAAGATCCATCAGGTTCCCTGAATTTATCAGGTAAACAGATATTGAGATCCACCAGGTTCTCTGAATTTATTGGATAAACAGATATTAAGATCCACCAGGTTCTCTGAATTTATTGGATAAACAGATATTAAGATCCACCAGGCTCCCTGAATTTATTGGATAAACAGATATTGAGATCCACCAGGTTCCCTGAATTTATTGGATAAACAGATATTGAGATCCACCAGGCTCACTGAATTTATCGGGTAAACAGATATTGAGATCCACCAGGCTTCCTGAATTTATCGGGTAAACAGATATTGAGATCCACCAGGCTCTCGGCATTTATCAGGTAAACAGATATTAAGATCCACCAGGTTCCCTGAATTTATCGGGTAAACAGATATTGAGATCCACCAGGTTCCCTGAATTTATTGGATAAACAGATATTAAGATCCACCAGGTTCCCTGAATTTATCGGGTAAACAGATATTAAGATCCACCAGGCTTCCTGAATTTATCGGGTAAACAGATATTGAGATCCACCAGGCTCACTGAATTTATTGGATAAACAGATATTGAGATCCACCAGGCTTCCTGAATTTATCGGGTAAACAGATATTGAGATCCACCAGGCTCACTGAATTTATTGGATAAACAGATATTGAGATCCACCAGGCTTCCTGAATTTATCGGGTAAACAGATATTGAGATCCACCAGGCTTCCTGAATTTATTGGATAAACAGATATTGAGATCCACCAGGCTTCCTGATTTTATCGGGTAAACAGATATTGAGATCCACCAGGTTCTCTGAATTTATTGGATAAACAGATATTGAGATCCACCAGGTTCTCTGAATTTATTGGATAAACAGATATTGAGATCCACCAGGCTTCCTGAATTTATTGGATAAACAGATATTGAGATCCACCAGGCTCCCTGAATTTATCGGGTAAACAGATATTAAGATCCACCAGGCTCCCTGAATTTATTGGATAAACGGATATTGAGATCCACCAGGTTCCCTGAATTTATTGGATAAACAGATATTAAGATCCACCAGGTTCCCTGAATTTATCGGGTAAACAGATATTGAGATCCACCAGGTTCCCTGAATTTATTGGATAAACAGATATTTAGATCCACCAGGTTCCCTGAATTTATTGGATAAACAGATATTAAGATCCACCAGGTTCCCTGAATTTATTGGATAAACAGATATTGAGATTCACCAGGTTCCCTGAATTTATTGGATAAACAGATATTGAGATCCACCAGGCTCCCTGAATTTATCGGGTAAACAGATATTAAGATCCACCAGGCTCCCTGAATTTATTGGATAAACAGATATTGAGATCCACCAGGTTCCCTGAATTTATTGGATAAACAGATATTAAGATCCACCAGGTTCCCTGAATTTATCGGGTAAACAGATATTGAAATCCACCAGGTTCCCTGAATTTATTGGATAAACAGATATTGAGATCCACCAGGTTCCCTGAATTTATTGGATAAACAGATATTAAGATCCACCAGGTTCCCTGAATTTATTGGATAAACAGATATTGAGATCCACCAGGTTCCCTGAATTTATTGGATAAACAGATATTGAGATCCACCAGGCTCACTGAATTTATCGGGTAAACAGATATTGAGATCCACCAGGCTTCCTGAATTTATCGGATAAACAGATATTGAGATCCACCAGGCTCCCTGAATTTATCGGGTAAACAGATATTAAGATCCACCAGGCTCCCTGAATTTATTGGATAAACAGATATTGAGATCCACCAGGTTCCCTGAATTTATTGGATAAACAGATATTAAGATCCACCAGGTTCCCTGAATTTATCGGGTAAACAGATATTAAGATCCACCAGGCTTTCTGAATTTATCGGGTAAACAGATATTGAGATCCACCAGGCTCACTGAATTTATTGGATAAACAGATATTGAGATCCACCAGGCTTCCTGAATTTATCGGGTAAACAGATATTGAGATCCACCAGGCTCACTGAATTTATTGGATAAACAGATATTGAGATCCACCAGGCTTCCTGAATTTATCGGGTAAACAGATATTGAGATCCACCAGGCTTCCTGAATTTATTGGATAAACAGATATTGAGATCCACCAGGCTTCCTGAATTTATCGGGTAAACAGATATTGAGATCCACCAGGTTCTCTGAATTTATTGGATAAACAGATATTGAGATCCACCAGGCTTCCTGAATTTATCGGATAAACAGATATTGAGATCCACCAGGCTCACTGAATTTATTGGATAAACAGATATTGAGATCCACCAGGTTCTCTGAATTTATTGGATAAACAGATATTGAGATCCACCAGGCTTCCTGAATTTATCGGATAAACAGATATTGAGATCCACCAGGCTCCCTGAATTTATCGGGTAAACAGATATTAAGATCCACCAGGCTCCCTGAATTTATCGGGTAAACAGATATTGAGATCCACCAGGCTCCCTGAATTTATCGGGTAAACAGATATTAAGATCCACCAGGCTCCCTGAATTTATCGGGTAAACAGATATTAAGATCCACCAGGCTTCCTGAATTTATTGAATAAACAGATATTGAGATCCACCAGGCTCCCTGAACTTATTGGATAAACAGATATTGAGATCCACCAGGCTCCCTGAATTTATTGGATAAACAGATATTGAGATCCACCAGGCTCTCTGAATTTATTGGATAAACAGATATTGAGATCCACGAGGCTTCCTGAATTTATTGGATAAACAGATATTGAGATCCACCAGGCTCTCTGACTTTATTGGATAAACAGATATTGAGATCCACCAGGCTTCCTGAATTCATTGGATAAACAGATATTGAGATCCACCAGGCTTCCTGAATTTATTGGATAAACAGATATTGAGATCCACCAGGTTCTCTGAATTTATTGGATAAACAGATATTGAGATCCACCAGGCTTCCTGAATTTATTGGATAAACAGATATTGAGATCCACCAGGTTCTCTGAATTTATTGGATAAACAGATATTAAGATCCACCAGGTTCTCTGAATTTATTGGATAAACAGATATTGAGATCCACCAGGCTTCCTGAATTTATCGGATAAACAGATATTAAGATCCATCAGGTTCCCTGAATTTATCAGGTAAACAGATATTGAGATCCACCAGGTTCTCTGAATTTATTGGATAAACAGATATTAAGATCCACCAGGTTCTCTGAATTTATTGGATAAACAGATATTAAGATCCACCAGGCTCCCTGAATTTATTGGATAAACAGATATTGAGATCCACCAGGTTCCCTGAATTTATTGGATAAACAGATATTGAGATCCACCAGGCTCACTGAATTTATCGGGTAAACAGATATTGAGATCCACCAGGCTTCCTGAATTTATCGGGTAAACAGATATTGAGATCCACCAGGCTCTCGGCATTTATCAGGTAAACAGATATTAAGATCCACCAGGTTCCCTGAATTTATCGGGTAAACAGATATTGAGATCCACCAGGTTCCCTGAATTTATTGGATAAACAGATATTAAGATCCACCAGGTTCCCTGAATTTATCGGGTAAACAGATATTAAGATCCACCAGGCTTCCTGAATTTATCGGGTAAACAGATATTGAGATCCACCAGGCTCACTGAATTTATTGGATAAACAGATATTGAGATCCACCAGGCTTCCTGAATTTATCGGGTAAACAGATATTGAGATCCACCAGGCTCACTGAATTTATTGGATAAACAGATATTGAGATCCACCAGGCTTCCTGAATTTATCGGGTAAACAGATATTGAGATCCACCAGGCTTCCTGAATTTATTGGATAAACAGATATTGAGATCCACCAGGCTTCCTGATTATATCGGGTAAACAGATATTGAGATCCACCAGGTTCTCTGAATTTATTGGATAAACAGATATTGAGATCCACCAGGTTCTCTGAATTTATTGGATAAACAGATATTGAGATCCACCAGGCTTCCTGAATTTATCGGATAAACAGATATTGAGATCCACCAGGCTCCCTGAATTTATCGGGTAAACAGATATTAAGATCCACCAGGCTCCCTGAATTTATTGGATAAACAGATATTAAGATCCACCAGGCTCCCTGAATTTATTGGATAAACAGATATTTAGATCCACCAGGTTCCCTGAATTTATTGGATAAACAGATATTAAGATCCACCAGGTTCCCTGAATTTATCGGGTAAACAGATATTGAGATCCACCAGGTTCCCTGAATTTATTGGATAAACAGATATTTAGATCCACCAGGTTCCCTGAATTTATTGGATAAACAGATATTAAGATCCACCAGGTTCCCTGAATTTATTGGATAAACAGATATTGAGATCCACCAGGTTCCCTGAATTTATTGGATAAACAGATATTGAGATCCACCAGGCTCCCTGAATTTATCGGGTAAACAGATATTAAGATCCACCAGGCTCCCTGAATTTATTGGATAAACAGATATTGAGATCCACCAGGTTCCCTGAATTTATTGGATAAACAGATATTAAGATCCACCAGGTTCCCTGAATTTATCGGGTAAACAGATATTGAAATCCACCAGGTTCCCTGAATTTATTGGATAAACAGATATTGAGATCCACCAGGCTCACTGAATTTATCGGGTAAACAGATATTGAGATCCACCAGGCTTCCTGAATTTATCGGATAAACAGATATTGAGATCCACCAGGCTCCCTGAATTTATCGGGTAAACAGATATTAAGATCCACCAGGCTCCCTGAATTTATTGGATAAACAGATATTGAGATCCACCAGGTTCCCTGAATTTATTGGATAAACAGATATTAAGATCCACCAGGTTCCCTGAATTTATCGGGTAAACAGATATTAAGATCCACCAGGCTTTCTGAATTTATCGGGTAAACAGATATTGAGATCCACCAGGCTCACTGAATTTATTGGATAAACAGATATTGAGATCCACCAGGCTTCCTGAATTTATCGGGTAAACAGATATTGAGATCCACCAGGCTCACTGAATTTATTGGATAAACAGATATTGAGATCCACCAGGCTTCCTGAATTTATCGGGTAAACAGATATTGAGATCCACCAGGCTTCCTGAATTTATTGGATAAACAGATATTGAGATCCACCAGGCTTCCTGAATTTATCGGGTAAACAGATATTGAGATCCACCAGGTTCTCTGAATTTATTGGATAAACAGATATTGAGATCCACCAGGCTTCCTGAATTTATCGGATAAACAGATATTGAGATCCACCAGGCTCACTGAATTTATTGGATAAACAGATATTGAGATCCACCAGGTTCTCTGAATTTATTGGATAAACAGATATTGAGATCCACCAGGCTTCCTGAATTTATCGGATAAACAGATATTGAGATCCACCAGGCTCCCTGAATTTATCGGGTAAACAGATATTAAGATCCACCAGGCTCCCTGAATTTATCGGGTAAACAGATATTGAGATCCACCAGGCTCCCTGAATTTATCGGGTAAACAGATATTAAGATCCACCAGGCTCCCTGAATTTATCGGGTAAACAGATATTAAGATCCACCAGGCTTCCTGAATTTATTGAATAAACAGATATTGAGATCCACCAGGCTCCCTGAACTTATTGGTTAAACAGATATTGAGATCCACCAGGCTTCCTGAATTTATCGGGTAAACAGATATTGAGATCCACCAGGCTCCCTGAACTTATTGGTTAAACAGATATTGAGATCCACCAGGCTTCCTGAATTTATCGGGTAAACAGATATTGAGATCCACCAGGCTCACTGAATTTATTGGATAAACAGATATTGAGATCCACCAGGCTCCCTGAATTTATCGGGTAAACAGATATTGAGATCCACCAGGCTCCCTGAATTTATCGGGTAAACATATATTAAGATCCACCAGGCTTCCTGAATTTATCGGGTAAACAGATATTGAGATCCACCAGGCTCCCTGAATTTATCGGGTAAACAGATATTAAGATCCTCCAGGCTCCCTGAATTTATCGGGTAAACAGATATTGAGATCCACCAGGCTCCCTGAATTTATCGGGTAAACAGATATTAAGATCCACCAGGCTTCCTGAATTTATTGGATAAACAGATATTGAGATCCACCAGGCTCCCTGAACTTATTGGTTAAACAGATATTGAGATCCACCAGGCTTCCTGAATTTATCGGGTAAACAGATATTGAGATCCACCAGGCTTCCTGAATTTATCGGGTAAACAGATATTAAGATCCACCAGGCTTCCTGAATTTATCGGGTAAACAGATATTGAGATCCACCAGGCTCCCTGAATTTATCGGGTAAACAGATATTAAGATCCACCAGGCTCCCTGAATTTATCGGGTAAACAGATATTAAGATCCACCAGGCTTCCTGAATTTATCGGGTAAACAGATATTGAGATCCACCAGGCTCCCTGAATTTATTGGATAAACAGATATTGAGATCCACCAGGTTCTCTGAATATATTGGATAAACAGATATTGAGATCCACCAGGCTCCCTGAATTTATTGGATAAACAGATATTGAGATCCACCAGGCTTCCTGAATTTATTGGTTAAACAGATATTAAGATCCACCAGGTTCTCTGAATTTATTGGATAAACAGATATTGAGATCCACCAGGCTTCCTGAATTTATTGGATAAACAGATATTGAGATCCACCAGGTTCTCTGAATTTATTGGATAAACAGATATTGAGATCCACCAGGCTTCCTGAATTTATTGGTTAAACAGATATTAAGATCCACCAGGTTCTCTGAATTTATTGGATAAACAGATATTGAGGTCCACCAGGCTCCCTGAATTTATTGGATAAACAGATATTGAGATCCACCAGGTTGTCTGAATATATTGGATAAACAGATATTGAGATCCACCAGGCTTCCTGAATTTATTGGTTAAACAGATATTAAGATCCACCAGGTTCTCTGAATTTATTGGATAAACAGATATTGAGATCCACCAGGTTCTCTGAATTTATTGGATAAACAGATATTGAGATCCACCAGGCTTCCTGAATTTATCGGGTAAACAGATATTGAGATCCACCAGGTTCTCTGAATTTATTGGATAAACAGATATTGAGATCCACCAGGCTTCCTGATTTTATCGGGTAAACAGATATTGAGATCCACCAGGTTCTCTGAATTTATTGGATAAACAGATATTGAGATCCACCAGGTTCTCTGAATTTATTGGATAAACAGATATTGAGATCCACCAGGCTTCCTGAATTTATTGGATAAACAGATATTGAGATCCACCAGGCTCCCTGAATTTATCGGGTAAACAGATATTAAGATCCACCAGGCTCCCTGAATTTATTGGATAAACAGATATTGAGATCCACCAGGTTCCCTGAATTTATTGGATAAACAGATATTAAGATCCACCAGGTTCCCTGAATTTATCGGGTAAACAGATATTGAGATCCACCAGGTTCCCTGAATTTATTGGATAAACAGATATTTAGATCCACCAGGTTCCCTGAATTTATTGGATAAACAGATATTAAGATCCACCAGGTTCCCTGAATTTATTGGATAAACAGATATTGAGATTCACCAGGTTCCCTGAATTTATTGGATAAACAGATATTGAGATCCACCAGGCTCCCTGAATTTATCGGGTAAACAGATATTAAGATCCACCAGGCTCCCTGAATTTATTGGATAAACAGATATTGAGATCCACCAGGTTCCCTGAATTTATTGGATAAACAGATATTAAGATCCACCAGGTTCCCTGAATTTATCGGGTAAACAGATATTGAAATCCACCAGGTTCCCTGAATTTATTGGATAAACAGATATTGAGATCCACCAGGTTCCCTGAATTTATTGGATAAACAGATATTAAGATCCACCAGGTTCCCTGAATTTATTGGATAAACAGATATTGAGATCCACCAGGTTCCCTGAATTTATTGGATAAACAGATATTGAGATCCACCAGGCTCACTGAATTTATCGGGTAAACAGATATTGAGATCCACCAGGCTTCCTGAATTTATCGGATAAACAGATATTGAGATCCACCAGGCTCCCTGAATTTATCGGGTAAACAGATATTAAGATCCACCAGGCTCCCTGAATTTATTGGATAAACAGATATTGAGATCCACCAGGTTCCCTGAATTTATTGGATAAACAGATATTAAGATCCACCAGGTTCCCTGAATTTATCGGGTAAACAGATATTAAGATCCACCAGGCTTTCTGAATTTATCGGGTAAACAGATATTGAGATCCACCAGGCTCACTGAATTTATTGGATAAACAGATATTGAGATCCACCAGGCTTCCTGAATTTATCGGGTAAACAGATATTGAGATCCACCAGGCTCACTGAATTTATTGGATAAACAGATATTGAGATCCACCAGGCTTCCTGAATTTATCGGGTAAACAGATATTGAGATCCACCAGGCTTCCTGAATTTATTGGATAAACAGATATTGAGATCCACCAGGCTTCCTGAATTTATCGGGTAAACAGATATTGAGATCCACCAGGTTCTCTGAATTTATTGGATAAACAGATATTGAGATCCACCAGGCTTCCTGAATTTATCGGATAAACAGATATTGAGATCCACCAGGCTCACTGAATTTATTGGATAAACAGATATTGAGATCCACCAGGTTCTCTGAATTTATTGGATAAACAGATATTGAGATCCACCAGGCTTCCTGAATTTATCGGATAAACAGATATTGAGATCCACCAGGCTCCCTGAATTTATCGGGTAAACAGATATTAAGATCCACCAGGCTCCCTGAATTTATCGGGTAAACAGATATTGAGATCCACCAGGCTCCCTGAATTTATCGGGTAAACAGATATTAAGATCCACCAGGCTCCCTGAATTTATCGGGTAAACAGATATTAAGATCCACCAGGCTTCCTGAATTTATTGAATAAACAGATATTGAGATCCACCAGGCTCCCTGAACTTATTGGATAAACAGATATTGAGATCCACCAGGCTCCCTGAATTTATTGGATAAACAGATATTGAGATCCACCAGGCTCTCTGAATTTATTGGATAAACAGATATTGAGATCCACGAGGCTTCCTGAATTTATTGGATAAACAGATATTGAGATCCACCAGGCTCTCTGACTTTATTGGATAAACAGATATTGAGATCCACCAGGCTTCCTGAATTCATTGGATAAACAGATATTGAGATCCACCAGGCTTCCTGAATTTATTGGATAAACAGATATTGAGATCCACCAGGTTCTCTGAATTTATTGGATAAACAGATATTGAGATCCACCAGGCTTCCTGAATTTATTGGATAAACAGATATTGAGATCCACCAGGTTCTCTGAATTTATTGGATAAACAGATATTAAGATCCACCAGGTTCTCTGAATTTATTGGATAAACAGATATTGAGATCCACCAGGCTTCCTGAATTTATCGGATAAACAGATATTAAGATCCATCAGGTTCCCTGAATTTATCAGGTAAACAGATATTGAGATCCACCAGGTTCTCTGAATTTATTGGATAAACAGATATTAAGATCCACCAGGTTCTCTGAATTTATTGGATAAACAGATATTAAGATCCACCAGGCTCCCTGAATTTATTGGATAAACAGATATTGAGATCCACCAGGTTCCCTGAATTTATTGGATAAACAGATATTGAGATCCACCAGGCTCACTGAATTTATCGGGTAAACAGATATTGAGATCCACCAGGCTTCCTGAATTTATCGGGTAAACAGATATTGAGATCCACCAGGCTCTCGGCATTTATCAGGTAAACAGATATTAAGATCCACCAGGTTCCCTGAATTTATCGGGTAAACAGATATTGAGATCCACCAGGTTCCCTGAATTTATTGGATAAACAGATATTAAGATCCACCAGGTTCCCTGAATTTATCGGGTAAACAGATATTAAGATCCACCAGGCTTCCTGAATTTATCGGGTAAACAGATATTGAGATCCACCAGGCTCACTGAATTTATTGGATAAACAGATATTGAGATCCACCAGGCTTCCTGAATTTATCGGGTAAACAGATATTGAGATCCACCAGGCTCACTGAATTTATTGGATAAACAGATATTGAGATCCACCAGGCTTCCTGAATTTATCGGGTAAACAGATATTGAGATCCACCAGGCTTCCTGAATTTATTGGATAAACAGATATTGAGATCCACCAGGCTTCCTGATTTTATCGGGTAAACAGATATTGAGATCCACCAGGTTCTCTGAATTTATTGGATAAACAGATATTGAGATCCACCAGGTTCTCTGAATTTATTGGATAAACAGATATTGAGATCCACCAGGCTTCCTGAATTTATCGGATAAACAGATATTGAGATCCACCAGGCTCCCTGAATTTATCGGGTAAACAGATATTAAGATCCACCAGGCTCCCTGAATTTATTGGATAAACAGATATTAAGATCCACCAGGCTCCCTGAATTTATTGGATAAACAGATATTTAGATCCACCAGGTTCCCTGAATTTATTGGATAAACAGATATTAAGATCCACCAGGTTCCCTGAATTTATCGGGTAAACAGATATTGAGATCCACCAGGTTCCCTGAATTTATTGGATAAACAGATATTTAGATCCACCAGGTTCCTTGAATTTATTGGATAAACAGATATTAAGATCCACCAGGTTCCCTGAATTTATTGGATAAACAGATATTGAGATCCACCAGGTTCCCTGAATTTATTGGATAAACAGATATTGAGATCCACCAGGCTCCCTGAATTTATCGGGTAAACAGATATTAAGATCCACCAGGCTCCCTGAATTTATTGGATAAACAGATATTGAGATCCACCAGGTTCCCTGAATTTATTGGATAAACAGATATTAAGATCCACCAGGTTCCCTGAATTTATCGGGTAAACAGATATTGAAATCCACCAGGTTCCCTGAATTTATTGGATAAACAGATATTGAGATCCACCAGGCTCACTGAATTTATCGGGTAAACAGATATTGAGATCCACCAGGCTTCCTGAATTTATCGGATAAACAGATATTGAGATCCACCAGGCTCCCTGAATTTATCGGGTAAACAGATATTAAGATCCACCAGGCTCCCTGAATTTATTGGATAAACAGATATTGAGATCCACCAGGTTCCCTGAATTTATTGGATAAACAGATATTAAGATCCACCAGGTTCCCTGAATTTATCGGGTAAACAGATATTAAGATCCACCAGGCTTTCTGAATTTATCGGGTAAACAGATATTGAGATCCACCAGGCTCACTGAATTTATTGGATAAACAGATATTGAGATCCACCAGGCTTCCTGAATTTATCGGGTAAACAGATATTGAGATCCACCAGGCTCACTGAATTTATTGGATAAACAGATATTGAGATCCACCAGGCTTCCTGAATTTATCGGGTAAACAGATATTGAGATCCACCAGGCTTCCTGAATTTATTGGATAAACAGATATTGAGATCCACCAGGCTTCCTGAATTTATCGGGTAAACAGATATTGAGATCCACCAGGTTCTCTGAATTTATTGGATAAACAGATATTGAGATCCACCAGGCTTCCTGAATTTATCGGATAAACAGATATTGAGATCCACCAGGCTCACTGAATTTATTGGATAAACAGATATTGAGATCCACCAGGTTCTCTGAATTTATTGGATAAACAGATATTGAGATCCACCAGGCTTCCTGAATTTATCGGATAAACAGATATTGAGATCCACCAGGCTCCCTGAATTTATCGGGTAAACAGATATTAAGATCCACCAGGCTCCCTGAATTTATCGGGTAAACAGATATTAAGATCCACCAGGCTTCCTGAATTTATTGAATAAACAGATATTGAGATCCACCAGGCTCCCTGAACTTATTGGTTAAACAGATATTGAGATCCACCAGGCTTCCTGAATTTATCGGGTAAACAGATATTGAGATCCACCAGGCTCCCTGAACTTATTGGTTAAACAGATATTGAGATCCACCAGGCTTCCTGAATTTATCGGGTAAACAGATATTGAGATCCACCAGGCTCACTGAATTTATTGGATAAACAGATATTGAGATCCACCAGGCTCCCTGAATTTATCGGGTAAACAGATATTGAGATCCACCAGGCTCCCTGAATTTATCGGGTAAACATATATTAAGATCCACCAGGCTTCCTGAATTTATCGGGTAAACAGATATTGAGATCCACCAGGCTCCCTGAATTTATCGGGTAAACAGATATTAAGATCCACCAGGCTCCCTGAATTTATCGGGTAAACAGATATTGAGATCCACCAGGCTCCCTGAATTTATCGGGTAAACAGATATTAAGATCCACCAGGCTTCCTGAATTTATTGGATAAACAGATATTGAGATCCACCAGGCTCCCTGAACTTATTGGTTAAACAGATATTGAGATCCACCAGGCTTCCTGAATTTATCGGGTAAACAGATATTGAGATCCACCAGGCTTCCTGAATTTATCGGGTAAACAGATATTAAGATCCACCAGGCTTCCTGAATTTATCGGGTAAACAGATATTGAGATCCACCAGGCTCCCTGAATTTATCGGGTAAACAGATATTAAGATCCACCAGGCTCCCTGAATTTATCGGGTAAACAGATATTAAGATCCACCAGGCTTCCTGAATTTATCGGGTAAACAGATATTGAGATCCACCAGGCTCCCTGAATTTATTGGATAAACAGATATTGAGATCCACCAGGTTCTCTGAATATATTGGATAAACAGATATTGAGATCCACCAGGCTCCCTGAATTTATTGGATAAACAGATATTGAGATCCACCAGGCTTCCTGAATTTATTGGTTAAACAGATATTAAGATCCACCAGGTTCTCTGAATTTATTGGATAAACAGATATTGAGATCCACCAGGCTTCCTGAATTTATTGGATAAACAGATATTGAGATCCACCAGGTTCTCTGAATTTATTGGATAAACAGATATTGAGATCCACCAGGCTTCCTGAATTTATTGGTTAAACAGATATTAAGATCCACCAGGTTCTCTGAATTTATTGGATAAACAGATATTGAGGTCCACCAGGCTCCCTGAATTTATTGGATAAACAGATATTGAGATCCACCAGGTTGTCTGAATATATTGGATAAACAGATATTGAGATCCACCAGGCTTCCTGAATTTATTGGTTAAACAGATATTAAGATCCACCAGGTTCTCTGAATTTATTGGATAAACAGATATTGAGATCCACCAGGTTCTCTGAATTTATTGGATAAACAGATATTGAGATCCACCAGGCTTCCTGAATTTATCGGGTAAACAGATATTGAGATCCACCAGGCTTCCTGAATTTATTGGATAAACAGATATTGAGATCCACCAGGCTTCCTGATTTTATCGGGTAAACAGATATTGAGATCCACCAGGTTCTCTGAATTTATTGGATAAACAGATATTGAGATCCACCAGGTTCTCTGAATTTATTGGATAAACAGATATTGAGATCCACCAGGCTTCCTGAATTTATTGGATAAACAGATATTGAGATCCACCAGGCTCCCTGAATTTATCGGGTAAACAGATATTAAGATCCACCAGGCTCCCTGAATTTATTGGATAAACAGATATTGAGATCCACCAGGTTCTCTGAATTTATTGGATAAACAGATATTGAGATCCACCAGGCTTCCTGAATTTATCGGGTAAACAGATATTGAGATCCACCAGGTTCTCTGAATTTATTGGATAAACAGATATTGAGATCCACCAGGCTCCCTGAATTTATCGGGTAAACAGATATTGAGATCCACCAGGCTCACTGAATTTATTGGATAAACAGATATTGAGATCCACCAGGTTCTCTGAATATATTGGATAAACAGATATTGAGATCCACCAGGCTTCCTGAACTTATTGGTTAAACAGATATTAAGATCCACCAGGTTCTCTGAATTTATTGGTTAAACAGATATTGAGATCCACCAGGTTCTCTGAATTTATTGGATAAACAGATATTGAGATCCACCAGGCTTCCTGAATTTATCGGGTAAACAGATATTGAGATCCACCAGGTTCTCTGAATTTATTGGATAAACAGATATTGAGATCCACCAGGTTTTCTGAATATATTGGATAAACAGATATTGAGATCCACCAGGTTCCCTGAATTTATTGGGTAAACAGATATTGAGATCCACCAGGCTCACTGAATTTATTGGATAAACAGATATTGAGATCCACCAGGTTCTCTGAATATATTGGATAAACAGATATTGAGATCCACCAGGCTTCCTGAACTTATTGGTTAAACAGATATTAAGATCCACCAGGTTCTCTGAATTTATTGGTTAAGCAGATATTGAGATCCACCAGGTTCTCTGAATTTATTGGATAAACAGATATTGAGATCCACCAGGCTTCCTGAATTTATCGGGTAAACAGATATTGAGATCCACCAGGTTCTCTGAATTTATTGGATAAACAGATATTGAGATCCACCAGGTTCTCTGAATTTATTGGATAAACAGATATTGAGATCCACCAGGCTCCCTGAATTTATTGGATAAACAGATATTGAGATCCACCAGGTTCTCTGAATTTATTGGATAAACAGATATTGAGGTCCACCAGGCTCCCTGAATTTATTGGATAAACAGATATTGAGATCCACCAGGTTCTCTGAATATATTGGATAAACAGATATTGAGATCCACCAGGTTCTCTGAATATATTGGATAAACAGATATTGAGATCCACCAGGTTCTCTGAATATATTGGACAAACAGATATTGAGATCCACCAGGCTTCCTGAACTTATTGGTTAAACAGATATTAAGATCCACCAGGTTCTCTGAATTTATTGGTTAAACAGATATTGAGGTCCACCAGGTTCTCTGAATTTATTGGATAAACAGATATTGAGATCCACCAGGCTCACTCAATTTATTGGATAAACAGATATTGAGATCCACCTGCCTCTGAATTTATTGTAATGACTGAAGCATGGTGTATTCATCAGTCTAACATATAATATTTATTCTGATTGCAGTAACATATGGTATTTTTACAGTATACCAATGGCCCAGACATAGCTGGTGCTAACTCTAAAATATCTAGGGCCAAACACAAATTTTGCCCCCCCCCCCCCCAATCCCCCAAAGTTGCATGCAAAACCAAAAATTGGAAGTCCTTCCTGGTCCTCCATACATTTGCACTCTGCGCATGCGCAGACGTCAGGAAGTGACCGGAATGGGTGCCAACACCATTCTTTGTTTGGCCCTTGTTGTTATATAACAACAAACTGACCTTTGTTCTTTTTAAATCTCTGTTTATAATGATGCCAGACACAAATCAATGGTTAATTACACACTGTCCCAGTAGCGGTCGGCAGCCAAGCAACGGAAGACCGCTGCTCCCTAGGCCTCCATAACGGACTTGCTGTCGCAGATTGCGCAGCTCATCGCAGCATCCCAGCAACTGCAGAATCCGCCCTGAGCTGTCGGATGGTGCTGGGTTGGTCCAGTCATCTGCGCGTTCAGACGCCGATGACCGTGAGTATAATCTGATTCAGTCGGATGGTGAAAGGGATTTGGTGGAGAATTTCCCCTTCCTATGGAACAGCACAGAGTGTCTATTGATCTTATGCATCGAAACTTCCCTGAGTTCGTTCCTGAGAATCAGAATGCTGCGACAGCTCGAAAGTATCACAATTCGGTTGCTAAAGATGAGGGACGTCGGGAGGAAGAGCCGTCTCGGACAATTTGTTCCGGGAGCAGCCGGCGGCCAGAATAGAAGACAGCTGCTCCTCAGGCCTCCGTTACGGTTTGGCTGACGCAGATTGCGCAGCTCATCGCAGCATCCCAGCAAGTGCAGAAGCAGCAGACTGCAGTCTCAGAACCTGAGCTTTCGGATGGTGCTGGGTCGGTCCAGTCATCTGCGCGCGTGTTCAGATGCCGCTGACTGTGATTTTCAACTGATTCAGATGAATGATGAAAGGGATATGGAGGGGGATTACCCTTCCCTTTTGGAACAACACATGGTTGAAATGGATATTTAATCCATCAACACAACCCTGAATTTGTTCCAGCGAATCAGAATGCCGCGACTACTTGCAAGAAACTGCTAGTATTGTTGGACGCTGACTTAATCCGGAAAAAGAGGAGGAAATGTCTTTTCCGGTTAAATATAGACAGGTGTCGCAGGCCTTTGGCCTTTTAGACGATGCCATATTCAACTTTCCAGTGGAAAAAAGTAAGGCAGTTTCTTGTCATCATCTTCCGTAATTTTACCGATTTTTGGAAAACGGGGAAGATGTATTGAGACCTACCTATGGCCTTATACCTTCGTCATCCACTATTCTCTCCTTCACAATTGAGACAACATTTCTTCATTCAGAGCGAATTTAGACTCACTGTCTTATGCAGATCACGTTTAAGAACTGTGACACAACGTCTCTACGGAAAGGAATTTGAGGACGTTCGTACCTCAATTAGAGTCCTTTCCAGGGCTATTATATTTATCACGTTTAACTCTGTCTTAACAGTTGCTAATTTGGAGTTAATCAGACATGACGGAACCCTTGCGTCGTCATCCTTAATAGATGACAAGGTGAAAAACTCTCTTCGAGTCGCTCCGAACACTAAGATTTTGATGATAAGCTTTCATTGGTTGTATGGCCAAGCTACAAAGAAAGCATCAATACTCTGCTCCTTAAGTCGTCGTCTAATCGACCCACAACACCAGAAAGGAGTAAGGGAGGACGTCCTCGACAGAAGGTCGTCTATAAAGGACTCCACGCGAGGGTATAGTTAACCCTCCTATAATTACTCTAGGGATCGTCATACAGCGACTCGGATACAGAGCTTAGGTCTGATTGAAACTAATGGTCAGATGCCCCTAAACCGCTGGTTCGAGGCTCTTGGCGAATGAGACGCAGTTTCTCCTTCCGTAGGCCTCGCAGGTACTACAGATCTGGGTTAGGACCTCTATTGCTTAGCAGTTGATGGATGGTTATCAAGATTTGCATCAAACTGGATAAGACCAGCAGGCGAGAAGTGTGGTCTCGGACGGCCTACCGCTGTCTTTCTGAGAGAACCACAACTAACTTAATGTCTGATGGACAATGCTTCCTTCAAATTCTTGCATAAGAGTCTCTCTGATCGGAGGTAAAGATTCTCTTGAAAATGAAAGTAATAGAGGTCGTCGAGAATCAAGATTCTCTCGGATTCTGTAGTCACATGTTACTCTTACCGAAGCCATAGAGCTTGTTTCGACAGATAATAGACTGGAGTTGGATAACAAGTTTATCAAAGCTCTAAACTTTTATTTATGGTTATCATTTAGTCGGTTAAAGTGAGCGTTTCGAGTGATTGACTATGCTATAAGCATAGATCTAAGGCTAGCTTCGGTCTGAAGATAGTACCCTGGGCTGTAACTCGAATAGTAAACTCGGTAATGTCTCATAGCATTCTCATTTGTCTGCCATTGTCCAGAATGAAATTAGTTTTATGCGACTGATGGGGTTGTGCTGAGCGGCTACACATCTTGTTTAGGTGCGTCGCTTACGCACATGTCCCCTCCAGTTATTCTTACTCAGAACTGGAGTGTGATAACGCATTCACTCAGGACCAGTATTGTTTTAACAGAGCTAGTAAACAAAAGGTCCATATTGGGGCAGATATTCAGTGGTTAACTCAAAGAGTTCCACTGCAACTGCCAGAGCCGGCTTTCACGATTATGACGGGTATGAGTCAATAGTTTTGGGCACGACCCTGAGTCTGACAGACTCGAAATGCAGGGATCTTGGGACCCTCGGTTCCTGGAGAAACACATAAACATCAAGAATGATGTCAATATTGTTAGCACTACTTCAATGCGGACATGCTTGTTTAGATATTGTTGGACAACTCGATAGTGGTAGCGTACATCAGGAACCAGGGCGGCACCCATTCATTTTCATTATGATAACTAACGGAGAAGAATTTTCATGTTCATCTCTCTATCCGACGTTTACTGGGTTGTGTCTGAAGATACTAGCAGACTCGCTTCTTGGAAAGGACGCCTGTTTCATTTGTATGGACACTCAGCATGCGATTATTTGGATAGTTTTGCTACCAGTGGGATCACCCCATGATAGTTCAGTTTGTGACGCACCGGAACAATTAGTTACTGTCATTTGTGTCACCATGCCCAGAGCGCATGCAGTAGACACTCTGCGGAATTCATGGGGATGAATGATAGGATAAGCGTATCCTCCAATTCATTTGATTCAATAGATTTCGTTTAACCCTTTACCCAACGTAACGGCCAAAACCGGCCAGTGCTATTCTCAAAAATCGGCAATTAATTTTCAAAATATTTTCATTTTTTGTCTCAAAAACATAGGTTATGACCCCTCGTTGGAACGAGCTCGTCGATCTCATTCCAACGAGGGGTCATAACCTATGTTTTTGAGACAAAAAATGAAAAAAATTAGTTATTCAAGAATTATTTTTGCAAGTGTCGTCTGCTTTTCATGTTAGGTAAAGGGTTAAACAGTCTCGTTGTGACTCCTACTAGTGTCACTAGTCTGGATCAGTATTCTCAAGTGTCTGTTATGGTACGCTCCTCAGAAGCTTCCTCCATGAGAGGGCCTTCTTTCAGGGGAAGTTTTATTTTTCACTTCCTTCTCCACCCATAGTGGCATAATGGAGTCGGTTAGATGTGAGGGAACCATCGCGGTTCCTATATTGTTTGTTAACTGACACAAAGACGATTTAATAATGTGGGTGCAGTGGCTCAGTTGGTAGAGGTGCAGACTGCAAGCCGAGAGGTCCTCGGTTCGAATCCCTCCTGCAGCAACCGCGTTGTGTCCTTGGGCAAGACACTTCACCCCGATTGCCTACATGGGGGCACGATGATGCTGTGTACTGAGGCGTACTGCACGTCGATGGTGCGCATGTCTTCAACCAATCTAACCCTGCCTGTGCTGCGGTGCAGAGTTCAGAGTTACGATGTTGGAGAGCTGACAGCTGCTCGTCGTTGCTCGGTGATTCTCTCCGGGTACTCCGGCTTCCTCCGCCCGTAAAACTGTCACGGTCACGATTAGCCATTGTGCATAAGTATGTGACCTTAAACACCAATAAATAAATAAATAAATATAATAGTAATGTGGGTGAGGAGATTTTGATATGACTTTGATTTCCCCTGCCACCCCCCCTCTCCCCCCCCCCCCCCCACCCCACACTCACACACACTGCCTTTAGAGGCAATTACCGGGCAAGATGTAGTTTTCTTCCCGTAAGCCTCATATAATTTAAAACATCCATACTATGCATTTGGGTCGTGTTCTATGGCAACCTCATGGGCACATCCGCTTTTTAGTTGGATTAGTGTTCTGTTATTTTTGTTCATTTGTTATTTTTGAGTGCTTATTTATAAATCATCACAATTAAATTGCTACTCTTGAGTACCTCGCAGGCTGCATAACCAGTTAACTGGTATTCAGATGATTAAATATAAATGCTCTCGCACATTATATTATTAGGCTAACGCTTTATTGTATTTTGTGGACCTTGAAATCATAATCTATTTCAGGGGTGGTCCATGTCGGAGCCCGTTAATCATACCTACTTAATTTCTAGATCCAAGTTTCTATTATGTTTTGTACTCATCTAACATGTGTTTTTACGATCAGACAGTACACGTTGGAGAGTGTTGTTACTGGAATTTATTGTACAGAGGCCTCTTGTGGATTACCTAGTAAGTGTGTTTTCTCTTCAGGAATCGTTCCGTGTGGCTCGATTGGATATGTGTATGTTATATTTTTATATATCACCAGTTTTCGACGTATCTGTATACATCGTCTGCGGTGTATGTTATTCAGCGGGCAATATTAGTTACCATGATCGTCGCTATAGCTGTAACTTCTGAAGTAATGTTAAGCGCCATTTATTAATCATGAATTAATACCTGAGTGCCTGTTCGACGATTATTTATATTGTTTTTTGGTACTGCTCTTATTGTTTCCAGAGCTCTCCCCCCTTTTTTTATGAAGACTTGGGAGGAGGGTTTGATTTTTACCCCTTATCTGGCTTAAAAGTATGTATCTTTGAAGGAAGCTGTTTTATCCATATTTATATCCTGCATACAGCTGAAATGTTATTGTAAGGCGTATGTTTGTGGGAGATTTTCTCTCATTCTCAGATATGCCATCCTAATTTTTGGGGCTTAGTCCAGACTAACCTTAAAAATTAGGAACTTGTCTTCATGTTTACAATAAGGAATTACTTAATTGGGCTCCTTATATAGAATATGTCTCCTCTATTACTGTATAGAGAGACATACATGTAATTCCTAATTATTTTAAGTTTCTTCATCATGGATTGCAGGGCCCTCCCATGAGTGGGCACTCGTACCTCCCCGCTGAATTATTATGTAATACTCTCTTTCACAAAGAATGGTATTGGCGCCAATTCTGGTCACTTCCTGGCGTCTGCGCATGTGCAGAGAGCAAATGTATGGAGGACCAGATAGGACTTCTGATTTTCGGTTTTGCATTCAGCAGTCTAACATATAATATTTAGTCTGATGGCTGACACATAGTGTATTCAACAGTCTAACAAATAGTATTTATATACCTTACGCAGAACTCCTTACAAGAGCTATGGCACAACGTCTCAACAGAAAGGAATTTGAGGACGTTAGTACCTCTTTAAGAATTCTTCCCAGGGTTATGTTTATCATGTATAACTCCGCCTTAACAGTGGCTCATTTGGAGTTAATCAGACATGATGGAGCCCTTGCGTCGTCATCTTTAATAGATGACAAGGTGAAAAACTCTCTACGAGTCACTCCGGTATCCGGTCATAAAAGTTGCGGCGATAAGCTTTCTTTGGTCTATGACCAAGCTACAAAGAAAGCGTCAAACACTCTGCTCCTTAAGTGGGCGTAGCAGCACAAAAGAGTAAAGGAGGAGGTCCAGGACAAAAATCGTCTAAAGGGGACTCCTCGCGAGGGTATAAGAAATCCTCTTACACTTACTCTAGGGATTGTCAATATAGCGACTCGGGAAGGGGGCATAGGTCTGGCCGAGTCAACTGGTCAGACGCCCCTAATCCGACGGGCCAAGGCTCTTTGTGAGGAGGATGTGGTTTCTCCTCCCATAAGCTTTGTGGGTCATAGAGGTGATGGTCAGGACCTCTATTGCGTTCCAGTTGACCGAAGGTTATCAAGATTCAAGACAAACTGGATAAATATTACAGAAGACCAGTGGGTGAAAAGTGTGGTCTCGGACAGCCTACGACTATCTTTCCGAGCAAAACCACTGCTAATACGATGTCCGTGATGGACAAAACTTCTGTCAAATCCTTGCAAAAGAGAGTCTCTCCTGCAAGGAAGCAATAGAGGTCATCGAGAACCAAGACTCTCTAGGTTTCTACAGTCACCTGTTCCTTGTACCGAAGCCAGACGGCTCATTCTGACCAGTAAAAGACCTGAGCTGGATAAACAAACTTATCGTAGCTCCAAAGTTCTATATGGAGACCATTTGGTCGGTAAGGGTGAGCATTTGAGTGAACGACAATGTGGCAAGCATAGATCTAAAGGATGCGTACTTTCGTGTCCTGGTACATTCGGCATTCGGAAAGTACCTACGGTTCGCCGTTGAAGGGATAGTATATCAGTTCCGAGCAATGTGTTTGGGTCTGAATCTAGCACCCTGGGCGTTCACTCGAATAATGAACTCTGTAATGTCTTACTTCCGAGCTCATTCGTCTGCAGTAACGTCGGCTTATTTGGATGACATTCTTCAGAGATACGGCAACAAAACTACTCTTCAGAACGATGTTCAGAGTCTGCTATTACTACTCTGACGTCTCGGCTTCATTGTAAACGAAAAGTCAGATCTAGCTCTGTCCATGTCGTTCATTCGAGACTCACAACAATCTGGTTCGTCTGCCGTTACCCAGAGCGAAATTAAGTCAGTTGTTATGCTTGCTTTTGTCTACACTCTGACGCATTAACAACGAGGGAATTTATGCGACTGATGGGGTTGGGCAGAAAGGCTGCGGATCTTATTCTGATGGTTCGCTTTGCGCACACATCCCCTCCAAATATTCTTTACCCAGAACTGGAGTGTCAAGACGCATTCGCTCGAGACCAGTATTGCTTTAACGGACCTGGTAAAACAAAAGGTCGAGATTTGGGCAGATATTCAGTGGTTAACTCATGGAGGTCCGCTGCAGCTGCTAGATCCGGCTTTCACGATTATGATGCGATGCGAGTCAAACAGGTTGGGCGTGACCCTGAGCCTGACAGACTCGAAGTGCCAGGGTTTTTGGGACTCTTGGTTTCTGGAGAAACACATAAACATCAAAGAAATGATGTCAATATTGTTAGCGCTACAACTGTGGATTCACATTATAGCGGACAGGCACATTCAGATATTGTCAGACAACTCGACAGTAGTAGTGTACATCAAGGAACCAGGGAGGTACGCATTCAATTCCGTTACACGAACTAGCGTAAAAAATTCTTCTGTATGTGTTGAATCATCAAGTTCATCTATCGGTCCGTCATATACCAGATCATGTCAATGTATTAGCAGATTCGCTATCTCGGAAAGGTCGCCTGTTACCATCAGAGTGGACTCTCAACAAGCGAGTATTCAGACAGATTTGCTACCAGTGGGATTAACCTATGATAGATTTGTTTGCGACACACCTCAACAATCAGTTGCAGACTTAACCCTTTACCCAACGTAACGGCCAAAACCGACCAGCGCGATTCTCAAAAATCGCCAATGAATTTTTATTATTTTTTCATTTTTTGTCTCAAAAACATAGGTTATGACCCCTCGTTGGAACGAGTTCATCGAGCTCGTTCCAACGAGGGGTCATAACCTATGTTTTTGAGACAAAAAATGAAAAAAATTAGTTATTCAAGAATTTTTTTTGCAAGTGTCGTCTGCTTTTCATGTTAGGTAAAGGGTTAATGTGTCACCATGCCCAGATCATCAAGCGTATGCAGTAGACACTCTTTCAATTCCATGGGACAGATACATATCCTCCAACTCCGTTGATTCAGCAGATCTTAAAGATCAAACAGTCTCGTTGCAAGATTCTGTTAGTAGCATATCTGTCGTCACAGAAACCATGGATCAATTTTCTCAGGTGTCTGTTATGGGACGTTCCCTGGAAGCTTCCTCTGCAAGAGGACCTTCTTTATCAGGGGAAGTCACACGCACTGCATCACAACCCGAAAGGTCTCAACCTTCACATATTTCCGTTGTGCGGTCCTTCTTGCACGGCAAGCGTTTTACAGCAGTGGACGCAATTTCTAACTGTGTGAGGTCTTCCTCTTCGCTGAATTACGCAGCAAAGTGGAAGGTTTTCTTCCGTTGGTGTAAGGATCCGTCGATATTGCCAATTTTCTGGTGTAGCTGTTTGACGTTCTCAAACTGCAGCCCATCACTATTAAGGTCTATAGGTCTATGTTATCAGACACTTACGCCCATCTTGATAACTTGGCAGTTGGATCTTATGCTTCATTATCCAAACTAGTTAGAAATTCCTCTATAAGTAGACCTAGAACACTCAGATTAATTCCCAAGTGGAAGTTAGCTTGGGTTCTGTTGAAAATTAAAGAAGCTCCGTTTGAGGCATCAGACATTGTAGAGTTCAAATTCTTGACCTATAAAACAGCATTTCTCTTGGCCTTTGCTTCCGCTTGAAAAGTTAGTGAACTCCATGCTTTATCTGTTGACGAATCTCACTATCGTAGTGTTGGAAATACCATCATTTTAACTACAGAAGTGGGATTTTTGGCTGAGAATCAGGCTCCAGATAAATGGCCTGAACCTATTATCATAAAGGCTCTGCCATCTACGGACAACCATAGACCTTTGCTGTGTCCAGTCAGGGCTATTCGCATATATAAACGCCGATCAGAGTTTATTAAAAAAGCAAGAAAATGCTTCTTTTTATCATTGATTCCTAACATAAGAGATATTTCTGTTCATTCCTTTGCTAGATGGATTCAGTTGGCAATAATCATTGCCTGTGAAAGTCTATCTTCGGATCAGCGTTCTGTAAATAAGATATCAGCACATGAAGTTAGAGTGCTGTCCACATCTTGGGCTTATTCTAACAGTATAGCCATCACTGATCTCATGAAAGCTGCATACAGGACACAGCCCTCTGCATTTACCAAGTTTTACCTTAGAAATATAGAGTCCATCTGTGGTGACATTAGATGTTTAGGGCCTCTATCTGTTGCTCAGAATGTCATCCACTAAATGATTACATCTATAGTTATTTAGGCAACCTGTTCCAGTGGTGATGCTTTTCTGCTGCCCTCTTCGTTCTGTGGTCACGTACCTCAGAACAAGGGGAAGGGGGGGGGGGGGGACGTTTTCTCCCTTATTATCATCTGGCTTTATAGTGAAAAGCACCTCCTCCGGTGTCAGTAGTCCCGAGTCAGTGCTGGGATTGTTTTAATATGTAGCTCGATGTGAATCAAATTAATATGTCTCATTTATGTATTGTTTTTAAAGTGTAGCTCACTGTGAAGCATTTGTATATGTCACGTGTCAAATGGGCGTAAATATACAATCCTCGGATACTGTTAAATGAGTATAAAGAGTTTCATTCTCTGGACTATCTTTATATATTGGCTTCCCTTCATCGAATTAGCATAATGGGTATTGCTGACATTAAATGGAGAATTATATATTATGTAATGCTCAATTACATTGTTGTGTTATGTCTTTCTCGTTTCTCTTAAATGAGAAAGACATATATAATTCCTTTCTCTCCTATTCTCCTGTAGGAGCTATCCTTAAGAAATGATTGAGTAATTGGATTTTCCTTTATGTCCTAGGCCCTCCAGCAAAGTCTGTCCATTGGTTGTGGTTTAAAAATATTATAAATTCAAAGTAATTTGTATATTTTTATACTTACCAAATGTGCGGGCACTCATACCTCCCCACTGATTATAACATTTAGCAGGCACTGTAGAAAGAATGATGGTTTTCGGCAATTGCGGTGTCTTCCTGGATACTGCGTATGCGCAGATCACAAAAGTATGGAGGACCACATAGGATATAATTTTTTCGGTTTTGCAAGCGAATTTTGGGGATGGGAGTTGGGGGGGGGGGCAAAATTTGTGTTTGGCCTTGGAAATTTTTGAGTTAGCACCAGCTAAGTCTGGGCCATTGGTAAGTATAAAAAATATACAAATTACTTTGAATTTATAATATTTGTTAGTCTAACATAATTATTTTAATGTCAAAAACATGGTGTATTTATTAATCTAATGTATATTATTTGTTCTAATGGCTCAGACAGCGTATTTGTCTGTTAAACATACAGTATTTATCCTAATGGCTGACACATAGTTTATTCACCTGTCTTACAAATAATATACTGTTCAAAAAAAGAAATTCAAACCGTGTTTTCTGTGATGAAGGACGTTCCCGCGTTATGGGATAATGAGAGAACGAAATCAATTCATAACCAAAGTTTTAATGGATGAATGAAGCACAAATGGAGACGTTTCAGACATTAACGTGACAAGCTGAGTCATCCAAACTCAGTATCTAGTGTGACCGCCATCTGAAACCAAAACTGCTTGGCACCTTCTGTTCACTGAAGCAATCGGATTCCGGATGGAAGCTTGAGGTATGGTAGCCCACGCTCCCTGCAATGTTTTCACCAACTGTGGCAATTAATGAAGTTGTGGTTGACGTCACACAGTCTATATAGTTGATCTCATAGATGTTCGATGTGGTTTGAATCTGGCCGGTTCTTGTCAGATTACCAAAGTTAAGCAACGTTGAGCCCAGTTAATCATCAGATAGGTGACCATCTGAGCTATCAGTTTGGACTCCCATGTTGTGCAAAGCTGATTTGCCTGTTTTCAAGTGGCCAATGGCATTCTTTCTCTGAGCTTTGGCCAAACACTGCATTTTGCATGAGCAAAATCCCTTTAACACTGTGCGAATTCTGACCGTTTTCCATGTCCATTTATACCCCTAGATGCTCAGCTCGCATGCTCAAAGCGTGCAACTTCATGTTCAGGTATTCACTCAGTTAAAACTTTGGCTCGTTAATTTTCAATATTTTTGGGATCACGATGACCAAAATTATGCCCCATTGTCCAAAATGTTACATAATGTTTAGGCCACCACAATATGTATCTACAGCCATATACTTCACTATATTCTCCAAATATTGCCATGTTATCATGACTATACCCATTTTGCGTTTCTTTTTTTGAAGAGTATATTTATTCCAATGGCTGACACATAGTGTATTCATCAGTCTAACATATAATATTTATTCCAATGGCTGATACAGAGTGTATTCATCAGTCTAACATATAATGTTTATTCCAATGGCTGACACAGAGTGTAGTTATCAGTCTAACATATATTTATTCCAATGGCTGACACATAGTGTATTCATCAGTCTAACATATAATATTTATTCCAATGGCTGACACATAGTGTATTCATCAGTCTAACATATAATATTTATTCCAATGGCTGACACCATAGTGTATTCATCAGTCTAACATATATTTATTCCAATGGCTGACACAGAGTGTAGTTATCAGTCTAACATATAATATTTATTCCAATGGCTGACACATAGTGTAGTTATCAGTCTAACATATAATATTTATTCCAATGGCTGACACAGAGTGTAGTTATCAGTCTAACATATAATATTTATTCCAATGGCTGACACATAGTGTATTCATCTAACATACAATATTTATTCCAATGGCTGACACATAGTGTATTCGTCAGTCTAACATATAATATTTATTCCAATGGCTGACACAGAGTGTAGTTATCAGTCTAACATATAATATTTATTTCAATGGCTGACACAGAGTGTATTCATCAGTCTAACATATAATATTTATTCCAATGGCTGACACAGAGTGTAGTTATCAGTCTAACATATAATATTTATTCCAATGGCTGACACAGAGTGTAGTTATCAGTCTAACATATAATATTTATTCCAATGGCTGACACAGAGTGTAGTTATCAGTCTAACATATAATATTTATTCCAATGGCTGACACAGAGTGTAGTTATCAGTCTAACATATAATATTTATTCCAATGGCTGACACCGAGTGAATTCATCAGTCTAACATATAATATTTATTCCAATGGCTGACACATAGTGTATTCGTCAGTCTAACATATAATATTTATTCCAATGGCTGACACATAGTGTATTCATCAGTCTAACATATAATATTTATTCCAATGGCTGACACATAGTGTATTCATCAGTCTAACATATAATATTTATTCCAATGGCTGACACATAGTGTAGTTATCAGTCTAACATATAATATTTATTCCAATGTCTGGCACATAGTGTAGTTGTCAGTGTAACATATAATATTTATTCTTCTCTCTGTAATATTGTGTATTCGTCAGTCTAACATTTAATACATAGACAAAACTACATGTATGTTTCAATGAGTCGTTTTGTATTCAATGAGTCAGATGTGCGTAGGACATCTGACGAATTCCGTATTGCACAGCCGTACGAATTCCGTACTACACACATCTGACGCACATCTGATGAATTCCATATTGCACAGCCATATTGCACGCCGTATTGCATAAGAGAGACTGCATGGCATGTAATAACAATTCTTGTCACATAGTTATGACATCACTCCTTTGTTTAAAAGAAGTGATATATTTCGAGGAGTTGATAAGAGCATATGCTGTATTCAACAAATATCACCCCAAGCTCTGCAACACATGGGCGATGAATTCAAGGACAAAGGCAATGAACTGGACAGTGTCAGCTATGACATAAACAAAAGCCTGTGAAAACATTTCAGTGATCTGTATTAACTCCTAGCACTCTGGTAGTATTTCAGAATTTTCATCATTGACTCTGTATTGCCCATTTAGCATGAAAAATTTAACAAATTATATCTTGTTTGACAGAGCTCAATGAGCTCTGTCAAACAAGATATAATTTTTTAAATTCTTGGTTGGGGGCATGGTGGCTCAGTTGGTAGAGGTGCAGGCTGCAAGCCGAGAGGTCCTCGATTCGAATCCCACCTGCGGCAACCGCGTTGTGTCCTTGAGCAAGACACTTCACCCCGAATGCCTACATGGGGGCGCGATGACGCTGTGTACCGCACGTCGATGGTGCGCATGTTTTCAACCAGTCTAACCCTGCCTGTGCTGCGGAGCAGAGTTCAGAGTTACGATGTTGGAGAGCTGACAGCTGCTCGTCGTTGCTCGGTGGTTTTCTCCGGGTACTCCGGCTTCCTCCACCTCTGAAACTGTCAGGGTCACGATTGGCCATTGTGCATAGGTCTGTGACCTTAAACACCAATAAATAAATAAATAAATTCTTGGTATGGGGAAAATGCACTATCGAAAACTTTGGTATTTTGACATCAGAGTGCAGAGAGTTAAAGTATCTGAAACCATTCATGCACGATTTTGAACTTCTTCACCTGGTGACATTATACAATGTTTCAAACATAAAATAAAACCAAAAAGTACGATAAAAATGACGTTTTCCGTATAACGATAGCAAGATTTTGCTGACTAATTTAATCAAGACTGTGCGATTTTTATTTGTTTAAGAAAACAACTCTGTGACAGGTCATGTACACCATATCAGCTTGTGATATTGAACATACAATCACTAGGGCATGTTCACTTGGGTTTACACCATATCAGCTTGTGATATTAAACATACAATCACTCTCTGTGACAAGTCATTTACACCATATCAGCTTGTGATATTGAACATACAATCACTAGGGCATGTTCACTTGGGTTTACACCATATCATCTTGTGATATTGAAGATACAATCACTAGGCCATATTCACTTGGGTTTACACCATATCAGCTTGTGATATTGAACATACAATCACTCTCTGTGACACGTCATTTACACCATATCAGCTTGTGATATTGAACATACAATCACTAGGGCATGTTCACTTGGGTTTACACCATATCAGCTTGTGATATTGAACATACAATCACTAGGGCATGTTCACTTGGGTTTACACCATATCGGCTTGTGATATTAAACATACAATCACTCTCTGTGACAAGTCTTTTACACCATATCAGCTTGTGATATTGAACATACAATCACTAGGGCATGTTCTCTTGAGTTTACACCATATCATCTTGTGATATTGAAGATACAATCACTAGGGCATATTCACTTAGGTTTACACCATATCAGCTTGTGATATTGAACATACAATCACTAGGGCATGTTCACTTGGGTTTACACCATATCAGCTTGTGATATTGAACATACAATCACAAGGCATGTTCACTTGGGTTTACACCATATCAGCTTGTGATATTAAACATACAATTACTCTCTGTGACAAGTCATTTACACCATATCAGCTTGTGATATTGAACATACAATCACTAGGGCATGTTCACTTGGGTTTACACCATATCAGCTTGTGATATTAAACATACAATCACTCGTGCATGTTCACTTGGGTTTACACCATATCAGCTTGTGATATTAAACATACAATCACTCTCTGTGACAAGTCATTTACACCATATCAGCTTGTGATATTGAACATACAATCACTAGGGCATGTTCACTTGGGTTTACATCATATCAGCTTGTGATATTGAACATACAATCACCCTCTGTAACAAGTCATTTACACCATATCAGCTTGTGATATTGAACATACAATCACTAGGGCATGTTCACTTGTGTTTACACCATATCAGCTTGTGATATTAAACATACAATCACTCTCTTTGACAAGTCATTTACACCATATCATCTTGTGATATTGAACATACAATCACTAGGGCATGTTCACTTGGGTTTACACCATATCAGCTTGTGATATTGAACATACAATAACTCTCTGTGACAAGTCATTTACACCACATCAGCTTGTGATATTGAACATACAATCACTAGGGCATGTTCACTTGGGTTTACACCATATGAGCTTATGACATTAAACATACAATCACTCGGGCATGTTCACTTGGTTTTACACCATATCAGCTTGTGATATTAAACATACAATCACTCTCTGTGACAAGTCATTTACACCATATCAGCTTGTGATATTGAACATACAATCTCTAGGGCATGTTCACTTGGGTTTACACCATATCAGCTTGTGATATTGAACATAAAATCACTAGGGCATGTTCACTTGTGTTTACACCATATCAGCTTGTGATATTAAACATACAATCACTCTCTGTGGCAAGTCATTTACACCATATCAGCTTGTGATATTGAACATACAATCTCTAGGGCATGTTCACTTGGGTTTACACCATATCAGCTTGTGATATTGAGCATACAATCACTAGGGCATGTTCACTTGGGTTTACACCATATGAGCTTGTGATATTGAACATACAATCACTCATGCATGTTCAATTGGGTTTACACCATATCAGCTTGTGATATTGAACATATAATCACCAGGGCATGTTCACTTGGGTTTACACCATATCAGCTTGTGATATTAAACATACAATCACTCTCTGTGACAAGTCATTTACACCATATCAGCTTGTGATATTGAACATACAATCTCTAGGGCATGTTCACTTGGGTTAACACCATATCAGCTTGTGATATTGAACATACAATCACTAGGGCATGTTCACTTGGGTTTACACCATATGAGCTTGTGATATTGAACATACAATCACTCATGCATGTTCAATTGGGTTTACACCATATCAGCTTGTGATATTGAACATATAATCACTAGGGCATGTTCACTTGGGTTTACACCATATCAGCTTGTGATATTAAACATACAATCACTCTCTGTGACAAGTCTTTTACACCATATCAGCTTGTGATATTGAACATACAATCACTAGGGCATGTTCACTTGGGTTTACACCATATCAGCTTGTGATATTGAACATACAATCACTAGGGCATGTTCACTTGGGTTTACACCATATCAGCTTGTGATATTAAACATACAATCACTCTCTGTGGCAAGTCATTTACACCATATCAGCTTGTGATTTTGAACATACAATCACTAGGGCATGTTCAGTTGGGTTTACACCATATCAGCTTGTGATATTAAACATACAATCACTCTCTGTGACAAGTCATTTACACCATATCAGCTTGTGATATTGAACATAAAATCACTAGGGCATGTTCACTTGTGTTTACACCATATCAGCTTGTGATATTAAACATACAATCACTCTCTGTGGCAAGTCATTTACATCATATCAGCTTGTGATATTGAACATACAATCACTTTAGCATGTTCACTTGGGTTTACACCATATCAGCTTGTGATATTAAACATACAATCACTCTCAGTGACAAGTCATTTACACCATATCATCTTGTGATATTGAACATACAATCACTAGGGCATGTTCACTTGGGTTTACACCATATCAGCTTGTGATATTGAACATACAATAACTCTCTGTGACAAGTCATTTACACTATATCAGCTTGTGATATTGAACATACAATCACTAGGGCATGTTCACTTGGGTTTACACCATATCAGCTTGTGATATTAAGCATACAATCGCTCTCTGTGACAAGTCATTTACACCACATCAGCTTGTGATATTAAACATACAATCACTCTCTGTGACAAGTCATTTACACCATATCAGCTTGTGATATTGAACATACAATCACTAGGGCATGTTCACTTGGGTTTACATCATATCAGCTTGTGATATTGAACATACAATCACCCTCTGTAACAAGTCATTTACACCATATCAGCTTGTGATATTGAACATACAATCACTAGGGCATGTTCACTTGTGTTTACACCATATCAGCTTGTGATATTAAACATACAATCACTCTCTTTGACAAGTCATTTACACCATATCATCTTGTGATATTGAACATACAATCACTAGGGCATGTTCACTTGGGTTTACACCATATCAGCTTGTGATATTGAACATACAATAACTCTCTGTGACAAGTCATTTACACCACATCAGCTTGTGATATTGAACATACAATCACTAGGGCATGTTCACTTGGGTTTACACCATATGAGCTTATGACATTAAACATACAATCACTCGGGCATGTTCACTTGGTTTTACACCATATCAGCTTGTGATATTAAACATACAATCACTCTCTGTGACAAGTCATTTACACCATATCAGCTTGTGATATTGAACATACAATCTCTAGGGCATGTTCACTTGGGTTTACACCATATCAGCTTGTGATATTGAACATAAAATCACTAGGGCATGTTCACTTGTGTTTACACCATATCAGCTTGTGATATTAAACATACAATCACTCTCTGTGGCAAGTCATTTACACCATATCAGCTTGTGATATTGAACATACAATCTCTAGGGCATGTTCACTTGGGTTTACACCATATCAGCTTGTGATATTGAGCATACAATCACTAGGGCATGTTCACTTGGGTTTACACCATATGAGCTTGTGATATTGAACATACAATCACTCATGCATGTTCAATTGGGTTTACACCATATCAGCTTGTGATATTGAACATATAATCACCAGGGCATGTTCACTTGGGTTTACACCATATCAGCTTGTGATATTAAACATACAATCACTCTCTGTGACAAGTCATTTACACCATATCAGCTTGTGATATTGAACATACAATCTCTAGGGCATGTTCACTTGGGTTAACACCATATCAGCTTGTGATATTGAACATACAATCACTAGGGCATGTTCACTTGGGTTTACACCATATGAGCTTGTGATATTGAACATACAATCACTCATGCATGTTCAATTGGGTTTACACCATATCAGCTTGTGATATTGAACATATAATCACTAGGGCATGTTCACTTGGGTTTACACCATATCAGCTTGTGATATTAAACATACAATCACTCTCTGTGACAAGTCTTTTACACCATATCAGCTTGTGATATTGAACATACAATCACTAGGGCATGTTCACTTGGGTTTACACCATATCAGCTTGTGATATTGAACATACAATCACTAGGGCATGTTCACTTGGGTTTACACCATATCAGCTTGTGATATTAAACATACAATCACTCTCTGTGGCAAGTCATTTACACCATATCAGCTTGTGATTTTGAACATACAATCACTAGGGCATGTTCAGTTGGGTTTACACCATATCAGCTTGTGATATTAAACATACAATCACTCTCTGTGACAAGTCATTTACACCATATCAGCTTGTGATATTGAACATAAAATCACTAGGGCATGTTCACTTGTGTTTACACCATATCAGCTTGTGATATTAAACATACAATCACTCTCTGTGGCAAGTCATTTACATCATATCAGCTTGTGATATTGAACATACAATCACTTTAGCATGTTCACTTGGGTTTACACCATATCAGCTTGTGATATTAAACATACAATCACTCTCAGTGACAAGTCATTTACACCATATCATCTTGTGATATTGAACATACAATCACTAGGGCATGTTCACTTGGGTTTACACCATATCAGCTTGTGATATTGAACATACAATAACTCTCTGTGACAAGTCATTTACACTATATCAGCTTGTGATATTGAACATACAATCACTAGGGCATGTTCACTTGGGTTTACACCATATCAGCTTGTGATATTAAACATACAATCGCTCTCTGTGACAAGTCATTTACACCACATCAGCTTGTGATATTGAACATACAATCACTAGGGCATGTTCACTTGGGTTTACACCATATAAGCTTATGATATTAAACATACAATCACTCGGGCATGTTCACTTGGTTTTACACCATATCAGCTTGTGATATTAAACATACAATCACTCTCTGTGACAAGTCATTTACACCATATCAGCTTGTGATATTGAACATACAATCTCTAGTGCATGTTCACTTGGGTTTACACCATATCAGCTTGTGATATTGAACATACAATGACTAGGGCATGTTCACTTGGGTTTACACCATATCAGCTTGTGATATTGAACATACAATCACTCATGCATGTTCAATTGGGTTTACACCATATCAGCTTGTGATATTGAACATATAATCACTAGGGCATGTTCACTTGGGTTTACACCATATCAGCTTGTGATATTAAACATACAATCACTCTCTGTGACAAGTCTTTTACACCATATCAGCTTGTGATATTGAACATACAATCACTAGGGCATGTTCACTTGGGTTTACACCATACCAGCTTGTGATATTAAACATACAATCACTAGGGCATGTTCACTTGGGTTTACACCATATCAGCTTGTGATATTAAACATACAATCACTCTCTGTGGCAAGTGATTTACACCATATCAGCTTGTGATTTTGAACATACAATCACTAGGGCATGTTCAGTTGGGTTTACACCATATCAGCTTGTGATATTAAACATACAATCACTCTCTGTGACAAGTCATTTACACCATATCAGCTTGTGATATTGAACATAAAATCACTAGGGCATGTTCACTTGTGTTTACACCATATCAGCTTGTGATATTAAACATACAATCACTCTCTGTGGCAAGTCATTTACATCATATCAGCTTGTGATATTGAACATACAATCACTTTAGCATGTTCACTTGGGTTTACACCATATCAGCTTGTGATATTAAACATACAATCACTCTCAGTGACAAGTCATTTACACCATATCATCTTGTGATATTGAACATACAATCACTAGGGCATGTTCACTTGGGTTTACACCATATCAGCTTGTGATATTGAACATACAATAACTCTCTGTGACAAGTCATTTACACCATATCAGCTTGTGATATTGAACATACAATCACTAGGGCATGTTCACTTGGGTTTACACCATATCAGCTTGTGATATTAAACATACAATCGCTCTCTGTGACAAGTCATTTACACCACATCAGCTTGTGATATTGAACATACAATCACTAGGGCATGTTCACTTGGGTTTACACCATATAAGCTTATGATATTAAACATACAATCACTCGGGCATGTTCACTTGGTTTTACACCATATCAGCTTGTGATATTAAACATACAATCACTCTCTGTGACAAGTCATTTACACCATATCAGCTTGTGATATTGAACATACAATCTCTAGTGCATGTTCACTTGGGTTTACACCATATCAGCTTGTGATATTGAACATACAATGACTAGGGCATGTTCACTTGGGTTTACACCATATCAGCTTGTGATATTGAACATACAATCACAAGGCATGTTCACTTGGGTTTACACCATATCAGCTTGTGATGTTAAACATACAATCACTCTCTGTGACAAGTCATTTACACCATATCAGCTTGTGATATTGAACATACAATCACTAGGGCATGTTCACTTGGGTTTACACCATATCAGCTTGTGATATTAAACATACAATCACTCGTGCATGTTCACTTGGGTTTACACCATATCAGCTTGTGATATTAAACATACAATCACTCTCTGTGACACGTCATTTACACCATATCAGCTTGTGATATTGAACATACAATCACTAGGGCATGTTCACTTGGGTTTACACCATATCAGCTTGTGATATTAAACATACAATCACTCTCTGTGGCAAGTCATTTACACCATATCAGCTTGTGATTTTGAACATACAATCACTAGGGCATGTTCACTTGGGTTTACACCATATCAGCTTGTGATATTAAACATACAATCACTCTCTGTGACAAGTCATTTACACCATATCAGCTTGTGATATTGAACATAAAATCACTAGGGCATGTTCACTTGTGTTTACACCATATCAGCTTGTGATATTAAACATACAATCACTCTCTGTGACAAGTCATTTACACCATATCAGCTTGTGATATTGAACATACAATCTCTAGTGCATGTTCACTTGGGTTTACACCATATCAGCTTGTGATATTGAACATACAATGACTAGGGCATGTTCACTTGGGTTTACACCATATCAGCTTGTGATATTGAACATACAATCACTCGGGCATGTTCACTTGGGTTTACACCATATCAGCTTGTGATATTAAACATACAATCACTCTCTGTGACAAGTCTTTTACACCATATCAGCTTGTGATATTGAACATACAATCACTAGGGCATGTTCACTTGGGTTTACACCATATCAGCTTGTGATATTAAACATACAATCACTCTCTGTGACAAGTCTTTTACACCATATCAGCTTGTGATATTGAACATACAATCACTAGGGCATGTTCACTTGGGTTTACACCATATCAGCTTGTGATATTAAACATACAATCACTCTCTGTGACAAGTCTTTTACACCATATCAGCTTGTGATATTGAACATACAATCACTAGGGCATGTTCACTTGGGTTTACACCATATCAGCTTGTGATATTAAACATATAATCACTCTCTGTGACAAGTCATTTACACCATATCAGCTTGTGATATTGAACATACAATCACTCGGGCATGTTCACTTGGGTTTACACCATATCAGCTTGTGATATTGAACATGCAATCACTAGGGCATGTTCACTTGGGTTTACACCATATCAGCTTGTGATATTGAACATACAATCACTCTCTGTGACAAGTCATTTACACCATATCATCTTGTGATATTGAACATACAATCACTAGGGCATGTTCACTTGGGTTTACACCATATCAGCTTGTGATATTAAACATTCAATCACTCTCTGTGACAAGTCATTTACACCATATCAGCTTGTGATATTGAACATACAATCACTCGGGCATGTTCACTTGGGTTTACACCATATCAGCTTATGATATTAAACATACAATCACTCTCTGTGACAAGTCATTTACACCATATCAGCTTGTGATATTGAACATACAATCACTTGGGTATGTTCACTTGGGTTTACACCATATCAGCTTATGATATTAAACGTACAATCACCCGGGCATGTTCACTTGGGTTTACACCATATCAGCTTGTGATATTAAACATACAATCACTCTCTGTGACAAGTCATTTACACCATATCAGCTTGTGATATTGAACATACAATCACTCAGGCATGTTCACTTGGGTTTACACCATATCAGCTTGTGATATTAAACATACAATCACTCTCTGTGACAAGTCATTTACACCATATCAGCTTGTGATATTAAACATACAATCACTAGGGCATGTTCACTTGGGTTTACACCATATCAGCTTGTGATATTAAACATACAATCACTCTCTGTGACAAGTCATTTACACCATATCAGCTTGTGATATTGAACATACAATCACTAGGGCATGTTCACTTGGGTTTACATCATATCAGCTTGTGATATTGAACATACAATCACTCTCTGTGACAAGTCATTTACACCATATCAGCTTGTGATATTAAACATACAATCACTAGGGCATGTTCACTTGGGTTTACACCATATCAGCTTGTGATATTGAACATACAATCACCTTCTGTAACAAGTCATTTACACCATATCATCTTGTGATATTGAACATACAATCACTAGGGCATGTTCACTTGGGTTTACACCATATCAGCTTGTGATATTGAACATACAATCATTCTCTGTGACAAGTCATTTACACCATATCAGCTTGTGATATTGATCATACAATCACTCTCTGTGACAAGTCATTTACACCATATCAGCTTGTGATATTGAACATACAATAACTCTCTGTGACAAGTCATTTACACCATATCAGCTTGTGATATTGAACATACAATCACTAGGGCATGTTCACTTGGTTTTACACCATATCAGCTTGTGATATTAAACATACAATCACTCGGGCATGTTCACTTGGTTTTACACCATATCAGCTTGTCATATTAAACATACAATCACTCTCTGTGACAAGTCATTTACACCATATCAGCTTGTGATATTGAACATACAATCTCTAGGGCATGTTCACTTGGGTTTACACCATATCAGCTTGTGATATTGAACATACAATCACTAGGGCATGTTCACTTGGGTTTACACCATATCAGCTTGTGATATTGAACATACAATCACTAGGGCATGTTCACTTGGGTTTACACCATATCAGCTTGTGATATTAAACATACAATCACTCTCTGTGGCAAGTCATTTACGCCATATCAGCTTGTGATATTGAACATACAATCACTAGGGCATGTTGACTTGGGTCTACACCATATCTGCTTGTGATATTGAACATACAATCACTAGGGCATGTTCACTTGGGTTTACACCATATCAGCTTGTGATATTAAACATACAATCACTCTCTGTGACAAGTCATTTACACCATATCAGCTTGTGATATTGAACATACAATCACTAGGGCATGTTGACTTGGGTTTACACCATATCAGCTTGTGATATTGAACATACAATCACTGGGGCATGTTCACTTGTGTTTACACCATATCAGCTTGTGATATTAAACATACAATCACTCTCTGTGACAAGTCATTTACACCATATCAGCTTGTGATATTGAACATACAATCACTAGGGCATGTTCACTTGGGTTTACACCATATCAGCTTATGATATTAAACATACAATCACTCGGGCATGTTCACTTGGGTTTACACCATATCAGCTTGTGATATTAAACATACAATCACTCTCTGTGACAAGTCATTTACACCATATCAGCTTGTGATATTGAACATACAATCACTAGGGCATGTTCACTTGGGTTTACATCATATCAGCTTGTGATATTAAACATACAATCACTCTCTGTGACAAGTCATTTACACCATATCAGCTTGTGGTATTGAACACACAATCACTCAGTCCTGTTCACTTGAGCAAAGCCTCTTGTAAATACCCTTTTTATTGTATATTCAATATCACTTTGTTTCTATGGTGTAACCTCCACTAATGGCAGTAACATGAATATTTAGATGTTCCCCTTTGGACTCATTTGCAGGATAAAGCTTATTTTTTAAGAAAAATTTTGTTATGGCCCTGACCTCTGAAGGAGGATTTGGAGGTATCTAGTGAAGCCATCCGTCCATCCATCCATCCATCCATCCATCCATCCATCCATCCATCTGTCTCTGTCCATCTGTCTGTCTGTACAGACCTTCATTTTAAAAAAATCCTGGTGCTATACAAGATGATGCCAAGGTGCACGGTTTCTCTGGTGGTGCGACGATTTGGGAAAACGCCTCTTGGTGCACAAAAATGAAAAAGGAGATGCAATTATGTAATTTACGAAATAATACACTGAAATAAAGTGCAAATTGGTTTAAATTTAATGATACAAAAATTACAATTTCTTACCACTAAATTTCTAACTTTTAAGCATAATATACAGTGAAATATTTAGCAAAGTACATGTAAATGCAGTTCAAAATCCTGACAACATAAGTGAAAATCAAAGCACCGTCTGAACTCTGAAGTTTTCATTTGGGTCATTTTGGGGATCTAGAAACTATTGCTTGATGAAAATTGCCAGGAATATAGAACACGGTGTTTATTCCAGCCAATGGTGATGTATACGTCTAAAAAAATAGTCAACTATGAAAAATAATAGTAGACTATAACACCTTACACCGGTTATTTGATTAATCGAATAGGCAAGACAGTTAAGTGTTTACTGACACAGTTTCTGAAACTCTGACATTGTTGACAGAAACTAAGAAAGTAACTGTTCTTTTTTCCATGTGCGCGATTGATCGTTCGCTGCAAATTGTAATTGCATGAGCGATGGCGTGTGAGAGCGATCGCGTGCCATTGAAATGAAGGTCTGTCCATACAAACGTTTTGCATTGTAATTTCTAAACCATCACTCGGATTTGGATCTCCTTTGGTATGCTGATAGACCTGCTTGGGGGAATGGACATGCTTTGGATCTCCTTTGGTATGCTGATAGACCTGCTTGGGGGAATGGACATGATTTGGATCTCGTTTGGTATGCTGATAAACCTGCTTGGGGGAATGGACATGATTTGGATCTCCTTTGGTATGCTGATAGACCTGCTTGGGGGAATGGACATGATTTGGATCTCCTTTGGTATGCTGATAGACCTGCTTGGGGGAATGGACATGATTTGGATCTCGTTTGGTATGCTGATAGACCTGCTTGGGGGGGGAATGAACATGATTTGGATCTCCTTTGGTATGCTGATAGACCTGCTTGGGGGAATGGACATGATTTGGATCTCGTTTGGTATGCTGATAAACCTGCTTGGGGGAATGGACATGCTTTGGATCTCCTTTGGTATGCTGTTAGACCTGCTTGGGGGAATGGACGTGATTTGGATCTCCTTTGGTATGCTGATAGACCTGCTTGGGGGGGGGGGGGAATGGACATGATTTGGATCTCCTTTGGTATGCTGATGGAACTGCTTGGGGGAATGGACATGCTTTGGATCTCCTTTGGTATGCTGATAGACCTGCTTGGGGGAATGGACGTGATTTGGATCTCCTTTGGTATGCTGATAGACCTGCTTGGGGGAATGGACATGATTTGGATCTCCTTTGGAATGCTACTAGACCTGCTTGGGGGGAATGAATATGATTTGGATCTCCTTTGGTATGCTGATAGACCTGCTTGGGGGAGAATGGACATGCTTTGGATCTCCTTTGGTATGCTGATAAACCTGCTTGGAGGGAATGGACATGATTTGGATCTCCTTTGGAATGCTGATAGACCTTCTTGGTGGGAATGGACATGCATGGGTTCCATCCAATAATTTTTCCCAGAGTTATGGCCCTTTTTCAACTTATAAAATTTTTCTGTCTTCACTTTCCACCGAGAAAATATTTTCTACCACAATGCCTTCAAGGCTACTTCGAACTTGCATTCGGTTTGAGGGCAGTGACCCATGCTATGTGTTGCCTTTGTTTTGTTATCTCCTATGGGCTCATTTTCAGTGTGAAACTTATTTTTTCACTGTAACGTCCCACCTCCCATCGGTCTCATTTTTAGAGTTGAATATTTTTCTTGAGGGATATTTAGATATTCCATTGATGGGAAGATTTGGGAGTAAAACTTTTTTTTGTCAGGGTTATTTTAAAATGTTATATTTACATGTGATGCGTTGGCTACATTTTTATCTGATTTATCTTACCATTTTATGTATGATATATACACAGAACGACATGCTTGTGTGGATGGGTTAATCAATATGGCACGAGTGCCAGCGAGGAAGGAGAGAACAAGAGGCCACAGGCCTCACGTTTTATCCTTCTATGATGGTACAAGTGCCATATCGATTAACACATTCACACAAGTGAGTCATTCTGTGTTTATTATATGCCATTTTATCGCCAAACAAATTTGCGATGGGAGCTTATATTACTATTTCATCCCCTGAGTTCCAATGTGTTCTATATGCCTACTGGCACATAGAACACATTGGAACTCAGGTGACATTTTCCTCTATTGCTCGCGATTCAAATTGTAATTGTGTTGCACGATTTGTAGAAAATTCCAGTGAAATTTTGTTTTTTTTAAAAATAGTCTGTCAATGATATTTGTTACGCACAGATGTGTGGTGTAGATGGGGATTACAAAGAACAGGTGTGTAACATTTGTGGTGTAGATGGGGATTACAAAGAACAGGTGTGTAACATGTGGCGTAGATGTGAATTACATAGAACAGGTGTGTAACATGTAGTGTAGATGGGGATTACAAAGAACAGGTGTGTAACATGTGGTGTAGATGGGGATTACAAAGAACAGGTGTGTAACATGTGGTGTACATGGGGATTAAAAAGAACAGGTGTGTAACATGTGGTGTAGATGGGGATTACAAAGAACAGGTGTTTAACATGTGGTGTAGATGGGGATTACATAGAACAGGTGTGTAACATGTGGTGTAGATGGCGATTACAAAGAACAGGTGTTTAACATTTGTGGTGTAGATGGCGATTACAAAGAACAGGTGTGTAACATGGGGTGTAGATGGGGATTACATAGAATAGGTGTGTAACATGTGGTGTAGATGGCGATTACAAAGAACAGGTGTTTAACATTTGTGGTGTAGATGGGGATTACAAAGAACAGGTGTGTAACATGGGGTGTAGATGGGGATTACATAGAATAGGTGTGTAACATGTGGTGTAGATGGGGATTACAAAGAACAGGTGTGTAACATGTGGTGTAGATGGGGATTACATAGAACAGGTGTGTAACATGTGGTGTAGATGGGGATTACAAAGAACAGGTGATTAACATGTGTAGACGGGGATTACAAAGAACAGGTGTGTAACACTGGTGTAGATGGGTATTACAAAGAACAGGTGTGTAACATGTGTAGATGGGGATTACATAGAACAGGTGTGTAACATGTGGTGTAGATGGGGATTACAAAGAACAGGTGTGTAACATGTGGTGTAGATGAGGATTACAAAGAACAGGTGTGTAACATGTGGTGTAGATAATGATTACAAAGAACAGGTGTGTAACATGTGTAGATGGGGATTACATACAACAGGTGTGTAACATGTGGTGAAGATGAGGATTACAAAGAACAGGTGTGTAACATGTGTAGATGGGGATTACAAAGAACAGGTGTGTAACATGTGGTGCAGATGGGGATTACAAAGAACAGGTGTGCAACATGTGGTGTAGATGGGGCTTACAAAGAACAGGTGATTAACATGTGTAGATGAGGATTACAAAGAACAGGTGTGTAACATGTGGTGTAGATGGGGATCACAAAGAACAGGTGTGTAACATGTGGTGTAGATGGGGATTACAAAGAACAGGTGTGTAACATGTGGTGTAGATGGGGATTACAAAGAACAGGTGTGTAACATGTGGTGTAGATGGGGATTACAAAGAACAGGTGTGTAACATGTGGTGTAGATGGGGATTACAAAGAACAGGTGTTTAACATGTGGTGTAGATGGGGATTACAAAGAACAGGTGTGTAACATGTGGTGTAGATGGGGATTACAAAGAACAGGTGTGTAACATGTGGTGTAGATGGGGATTAAAAAGAACAGGTGTGTAACATGTGGTGTAGATGGGGATTACAAAGAACAGGTGTGTAACATGTGGTGTAGATGGGGATTACAAAGAACAGGTGTGTAACATGTGGTGTAGATGGTGATTACAAAGAACAGGTGTTTAACATGTGGTGTAGATGAGGATTACATAGAACAGGTGTGTAACATGTGGTGTAGATGAGGATTACATAGAACAGGTGTGTAACATGTGGTGTAGATGGGGATTACATAGAACAGGTGTTTAACATGTGTAGATGGGGATTACAAAGAACAGGTGTTTAACATGTGGTGTAGATGGGGATTACATAGAACAGGTGTGTAACATGTGGTGTAGATGGGGATTACAAAGAACAGGTGTGTAACATGTGGTGTAGATGAGGATTACATAGAACAGGTGTGTAACATGTGGTGTAGATGGGGATTACAAAGAACAGGTGTGTAACATGTGGTGTAGATGGTGATTACAAAGAACAGGTGTGTAACATGTGGTGTAGATGGGGATTACATAGAACAGGTGTGTAACATGTGGTGTAGATGAGGATTACATAGAACAGGTGTGTAACATGTGGTGTAGATGGGGATTACATAGAACAGGTGTTTAACATGTGTAGATGGGGATTACAAAGAACAGGTGTTTAACATGTGGTGTAGATGGGGATTACATAGAACAGGTGTGTAACATGTGGTGTAGATGGGGATTACATAGAACAGGTGTTTAACATGTGTAGATGGGGATTACAAAGAACAGGTGTTTAACATGTGGTGTAGATGAGGATTACATAGAACAGGTGTGTAACATGTGGTGTAGATGAGGATTACATAGAACAGGTGTGTAACATGTGGTGTAGATGGGGATTACATAGAACAGGTGTTTAACATGTGTAGATGGGGATTACAAAGAACAGGTGTTTAACATGTGGTGTAGATGGGGATTACAAAGAACAGGTGTTTATCATGTGGTGTAGATGGGGATTACAAAGAACAGGTGTTTAACATGTGGTGTAGATGGGGATTACAAAGAACAGGTGTTTAACATGTGGTGTAGATGAGGATTACATAGAACAGGTGTTTAACATATGGTGTAGATGAGGATTACAAAGAACAGGTGTTTAACATGTGGTGTAGATGGGGATTACATAGAACAGGTGTGTAACATGTGGTGTAGATGGGGATTACAAAGAACAGGTGTGTAACATGTGGTGTAGATGGGGATTACATAGAACAGGTGTGTAACATGTGGTGTAGATGAGGATTACAAAGAACATGTGTTTAACATGTGTAGATGGGGATTACAAAGAACAGGTGTGTAACATGTGGTGTAGATGGGGATTACAAAGAACAGGTGTGTAACATGTGGTGTAGATGGGGATTACAAAGAACAGGTGTGCAACATGTGATGTAGATGGGGATTACAAAGAACAGGTGTTTAACATGTGGTGTAGATGGGGATTACATAGAACAGGTGTGTAACATGTGGTGTAGATGAGGATTACAAAGAACATGTGTTTAACATGTGTAGATGGGGATTACAAAGAACAGGTGTGTAACATGTGGTGTAGATGGGGATTACAAAGAACAGGTGTTTAACATGTGGTGTAGATGGGGATTACAAAGAACAGGTGTGCAACATGTGATGTAGATGGGGATTACAAAGAACAGGTGTTTAACATGTGGTGTAGATGGGGATTACAAAGAACAGGTGTGCAACATGTGATGTAGATGGGGATTACATAGAACAGGTGTGTAACATGTGGTGTAGATGGTGATTACAAAGAACAGGTGTTTAACATGTGATGTAGATGGGGATTACATAGAACAGGTGTGTAACATGTGTAGATGGTGATTACATAGAACAGGTGTTTAATAAAATGTTTTGCTTTCAGACAATGCTTTCACCATTATTAGAAGAGTCTGTGGAAGATTACGGTGATTTATATTTAGATGTAGCTGAAGCTTACATGGATAATGGCTACTATATAGAAGCTGAACCACTTCTCAAATCTCTTGTTGATTCTGAGAATTTTAATGTTGTAAGTTTTTATATATCTCATGAAAGTTATAAAAGTCTTAATGACTCCGAGAATTTCACTGTTGTTAATCAATGCATCTCCAAATTAAGGTGGACAGGACCATTAGCCCAAGAACATTAGGTTTCACTAGGGAAAAAAATCGGAGAAAGCTGATTTTTTCAGGGAATGTTGAGTACATGTCACTGAACGATTAGACAAAAGTCCCCTAAAATCCCAGTTGAGCTTTTTTTTCTACAGCCTTTTTTCGAAATTGCGTTTGAAAAAAATTTTTAAAAATCGCACGAACTTTGTAACCTTGAATTGATCCAACTGTATTTTTTGTTTACGCGTATTTCGAGCTACATAATGTCTAATATACATTTACCTAGAGGAAAATGTGCATTCTGTGACAATTTCTGCGAAAAATTATTGAAAATTCACAAAAAAGTATCGGATTTACGCAAAAAATGACGATTTTCCTAACGGATTTGCCCAAAGGGTCGTAGTACAGAATGGGATGTTAGTTGGACAGACGATAAAAAATCCACCACCATTTGAAGACTTTTATCATTGCTTACAAAATAGACATTATGGAAGACCCCCTCTGCTTCTGGCCGAGTTCCCCTTTTGGCATAAAATTCGTCAGCATGAGAACTCAACTATTTTCGGGCTTGGGACCGAACAGACACGTCTGTGTCTGGCAGCATTAGATCAATAAATAATATTTACAGAATGTACAAAAATCAATAAATAATATTTACAGAATGTACAAATCAATCAACATGGATTAAGTTACATTGACTATTATCAACGCTATATACAGAAATGACATGACCTATATACATATTATTCATCGAACTCAGAAATTTCCCACAGGACAGTGTTTCTGTGGTTGTTACAAGAATCCGAACTGCAATTACACAAACCTGAGCAAGAGAGTCCTGCCTTCTTACACCCACACCTTTTTGTACAAGCACTCTTGCAACCACAACTGATCAGATTCAGTAGGTTATCGGGGGCACATGGCTTTGTGGCTGCAGTTGGTACAAGAAGTCCATTGTCTCGCGACCACCCCCAATCCGTCGGAGGAAGCGAAGTGCCCAGCCATTGTTTGACCTGGAGATAACATCTGTAGACATTTTGTTGTGCAGCATCGCTGCTTGGTGGGAGTGAGGCTATGTCGATGGGTTTATTCAGTTTAGATTTTGCTACATAACGCTTGTAAGTGACATATCTATATTGGTCGAGAGAGGAAACAGTTTTACTCCCGTATAAGATCAGGAGAAGTTGTTCCCCGGCAGCGGCTACTGCACTTGGTGTACTGTCATCCGCCAAAATTGTGTTGACATACTGTTGTGAGTCGCTAGTAACATCGGAGACAATTGTACTGAATACTTTCTTCTTACCAACTCGAAAGAGTGCAGAAGTAGTGTCACAACCACTTATAGAATGTGCTACAAGGAGGTTGCTTCTATGGTCACCCATTTTGGTTGCTATTTCACTAACTGAAACTAGTAAGTTTGGGGTAATGGAATACATCATGTGAATATTACATCCCGGTTGAACTCGAGAGGTAAGAATGACTAACAAGTCTGTGTCTGTTCCCACAACGACAACATTGTTGTTATCTTGAGCGATGTCAAGTGCAGTTTCGGCTATCATTACATCAGCATCAGCCTCGGCCTGCTTGGACTGAATATTGATAGCAGATAGCTCCTGCATTAGAAGATCGATCAGTTGGGTTTTGTTCTTGGCATTTGCAAGGAAATCGGATTGGGGTGTGGTGGCTGGTAACTCGGGTGAGATATTGATATCAATGGAATACCTGTCTTTAGATCTACGGGCTTGTTCCATGCCCTTTGTCGACATTGTACAAGCATAACCATCAAAAACAACCACGACGTTCGCCCCAAAATGTCTCACTAGATAATTGGAATATGATGTACATATGTCCTTATATGACGACTGTTTAGGCCATACAACTGCCCTCAATAAAAATCCACCATCTACAACAAACAGAGAATGTTCTGGGATTTTAGTTTGCTCGGAACCGTATGTTTTGAGGATCTTACCGAGCGTGCTTTTCTGTGTCTTCCTCATTCCAGCAGAATCAAACAATGCTGGTGGTTTCGGGGCGAGTTCATATTTGGGATACTCTTCCATCTCTGCTTGTGACTGAATAACTCATGTGATGCGGTTAAACAGAATTGTGGGGTCAATCACTACCTTACTTCCACGGACTTTGATGCTATTTGCCATCGATGCGAAAGACTTCACAGTGTCAACACGTCGTAGTTTGATGCTGTTGAACGTTTTGCTTACAACATTCGATACGCAACATTCACCAATTTTGCGAACTTGGTCACAGTTCACAGTTTCGTCGGCCACAAGCCCGGTCGCTATAGAGACTAATTGTAGTGGATCTCTATTCTGAAAGGGGGAATGCACTCTGAGCCAGTTCAATAATTTGGTGATATCATTGGCATCAGTCAATTGTGAACTTTGACGGAGATCCCGATGTTGTTCGCCATGACCAGTGTGAACATGAACAAAACTTTTCGAGAGCTTTACATATCGGAAGGCAAAGAGGTAGTCCATGTACCCATTTTGCAACAGTGCTATCGGTTATTCCCCTGCCATGTGTGAGACCACCAGGGAGCTTGAACATTCTCATTAAACACTGCTCTATGGTCTGATCAGAATATATCCCGTCCCAGAATTTATCTGAGCGCCTTATGGTAAAGTAACCTTTCTCAGTGAACAACTTCAAATCATCCTGTTGCATTATTTCTGTTAGCTCATTCATCTGCTGCAAATAGAGATGAGAACTTTTTGCGTATGCAAAATGACCACCTGCGTGAAATACTGGAATCATATTGCGAAACACAATATGTGTGGAGTTCCCAGTCGCCTGTGCGCTCTGCTCTCAAGAACAACTGGAGAAGACCTATTTGCTCGTAGTATTGTACCCAAAGCTTTCCTATGCGTCCTATGGATGCATTCTGGAGCAGTTCGTGTAATTTTGACAGTAGATGGTTGACACTTTCTTGATTGACAGCGTCAGCTGTTGTACAGTCACCTCTGGCAAGTCCACAGAATATTTCATTGACTTCTGTGCAGTCTATGTTATCTAGTGTTCGGCTTTCTTCAAACACAAGTTTTGTAATGGCAATTTGTGTTAGCAAATGGGCACGAACTGCTCTTGAATATGCATGACCACTGATCAAATGATGGATTGACCCACCAGCATAAACAGTCCCCCAAAGTTCATCCAAGCCGCTACCAGCCATGATCGAACCAATTGCGCCTAAATATAACATAATCATATGTTTATGAGTACACATCAAGGGCGTGCACACATTACATGCCAATACATCTTGAGTGTAGGCGAACACCACATTATGTGATTTAATCGAACATGGAAATTGAAACAATGATGCTATAATACGGTATTTGAATGAGAAAAGTCGATGCTGTTTGAATTTGAGTTTAGGGGGTATGGTTAATATTTCACACGTTTCACCAGTTCATTATGGAATAAATGACTATTGTTATATATCATTATAAAGCCACTGCTTTTCTGCAATTTTTGATATATAATTTAACTCCCAAAGTAGTCGTAGATTTGATTTAATGGACGTTGTGTACCGTTGTGTGTATGAAAACAATAAATTTTTTTTCAGAATTTTGTACATTTTCGTGAATATTTCACCATTGAGTGTGAGGATTGGTACAAAGTTGGCATTTTCTTTTGGGGATATGTATTCTCAATATAATTCAGCATGATATTTATGATTCTCACCCTACTAAGGCGAATAAGAATGAGAAATATGGAGCTGGGTCGAATTTTTTTTTTAATTTTTTTTTTCATCAAAAAAACGCTATAACTAAAAAAGCTCAACTCGGATTCGCAGGGACTATTCACACTTTATCCGCAATGTGTGTCCCGGAAACATATAAAAAAATCAGCTTTCTCCGATTTTTTTCCTTACTTTCTCATTTTTATGTCTAATGTGCCTGGACTACATATCCAGGGATAATTTAGGGACACCTGTCAAGAAAGGCTGCAGGCTCAGATGAAGGCCATAGGCAGTAGAGATGGAAACTGAAAGTAGGATAACCATACCAAATGCAACATTTTTAGCTTAACTTGACATAGTCAAGATAAGCTATTGCCATCACGCGTTTGGAAGTCTGTTGGTCTGTGAGTCTGTTAGTCTGTCTGTTCACATTTTCCTTTAGCACGGGCTACACCCCGCAGTTCTTGTCTGATCATCACAAAATTTTATATGCAGGTTTGGGGTCATGTCTAGATGAGAACGTTCCCTTTTGGTCGCGATCGGTCAACCAGTATTGCTGCCCGAGCCCAAAACCCGAAAACCATTACCACTGTCTACCAGGTTGTATTTATGAAGGGATTTCATTGTAACTGGGCAGGATGCCTCTGAATAATGTCTAGATGAGAATTTCCCCATTTGGGCGTGATCTGTCAACTGTGATGACTGCCCGAGCCCAAAACCCGAAAACCTTTAGCACAGTCTACAGGTCATGTTTATTGAGGAAATTCATTGTAACTTGGTGGGTTGACTTCATACAATGTCTAGATGAGAAAGTCCCCTTTTGGTCCTGATTGGACATCTGTGACGGCTACAGGGGCCCGAAGCCCAAAAACATTTAGCACAGTCTACAGGTCATATTTATGAAGGGATTTCATTGTAACTTGGTAGGATGACTCCAAATAATGCCTAGATGATGACATCCCCTTTTGGTCGTGATTGGTCAACTGTGATGGCTACAGGTGCTAAAAGCCCAAAAATCTTGAGCACAGTCTACAGGTCATATTTATGAAGGGATTGCATTATAACTTCGTAGGATCACTCCAGATGATGCCCAGATGAAAATGTCCCCTTTTGGTTGCGATCATTCAACCATTATGGCTGCCCGAGCCTGTAGCCCAAATACCTTTAGCACAGTCTACAGGTCATATTTTTGAAGGGATTTCCTTGTAACTTGGTGGGTTGACTTCATATAATGTCTAGATGAGAAAGTCCCCTTTTGGTCCTGATTGGGCTACTGTGATGGCTACAGAGGCCCGAAGCCCGAAAACCTTTAGCACAGTCTACAGTCATATTTATGAAGGGATTTCATTGTAACTTGGTAGAATGACTCCAAATAATGTCTAGATGAGAATGTCCCATTTTGATCGTGATCATTTAGCCTTGATGGGTGCTTGAGCCCAAAAATCTTTAGCATAGTCAAAAGGCCATATTTATGGAAGGATTTCATTGTAACCTGTTAGGTTGACTCCATATAATGCCTAGATGATGACATCCCCTTTTGGTCGTGATTGGTCAACTGTGATGGCTACAGGTGCCCGAAAACCTTGAGCACAGTCTACAGGTCATATTTATAAAGGGATTTCATTGTAACTTCGTAGGATCACTCCAGATAATGCCCAGATGAGATTGTCCCCTTTGGTTGTGATCATTCAACCATGATGGCTGCCCAAGCCCGAAGCCTGAAAACCTTTAGCACAGTCTACAGGTCATATTATGAAGGGATTTCATTGTAACTTGGTAGGTTGACTTCATATAATGTCTAGATGAGAACATCCCCTTTTGGACATGAATGGGCAACTGTGACGGCTACAGGGGCCCGAAGCCCGAAAACCTTTAGAACAGTCTACAGGTCATAATTACGAAGGGATTTCATTGTAGCTTGGAAGGATGACTCCAAATAATGTCTAGATGAGAACGTCCCCTTTTGGTCGCGATCATTCAGCCTTGATAGCTGCCCGAGCCCAAAAACCTTTAGCCTAGTCTGTAGGTCGTATTTATGAAAGGATTTCATTGTAACTTGTTAGGTTGACTCCATATAATGCCTAAATGATGACGTCCCCTTTTGGTCATGATTGGTCAACTATGATGGCTACAGGTGCCCGAAGCCCGAAAACCTTGAGCACAGTCTACAGGTCATACTTATGAAGGGATTTCATTGTAACTTCGTAGGATCACTCCAAATGATTCCCAGATGAGAATGTCCCCTTTTGGTTGCGATCATTCAACCATGATGGCTGCCCGAGCCCAACGCCCAAAAACCTTTAGCACAGTCTTCAGTTCATATTTATGAAGGGATTTCATTGTAACTTGGTAGGTTGACTTCATATAATGTCAAGATGAGGACAGCCCCTTTTGAACACCATTTTTATGAAGGGATTTTGATGTAACTTGATAGGATGACTCATTTTGGAATAATTTTACTGTAACTTGGTAACTTTTGTTGATATATGTTAACTGTGAGGGCCACATACATTAACTGTGAGGTCATATTAACCCACTCCTCAGCTCTTTAGTACAGTCTACACCTCATATTATTTTTATCAAAAACATAGCATATAGGGAATAGAAATGAACATATTCCCAATTATCTCAATTCTTGTCTTATTTCATAATCCTTTCATAAACATTGAACATTATCCTTTTCATCAAACACAACACACAAGTTAAGCTACACAGTGTCATGGACACTTTCATTAAAAGACACAAAAGTTGAAATTACCGTAATGCCTCCACATGCCTCCTGCATACCTGTTCCAGGAATTTTTATACGCTTGTTTTGAAAAAAATGGTTGTATTATGGTATACTGCTGTCCATCCATCCGTCCGTCCACACATCGTACATTAACTCAAAAACACTTAAAGCAATTTTTGTGATTTTTTGTGGAAAGTATATGTTGATGGAAGGAAGCTCCCTTTCGATTTGTGTCGCTGTCTGATTTGTAATTCCAGAGTTATGGGACTTTATTCGTCAAAATATAAGCAATTTTCCACTTGTCGGACAATAACTTGAAAATGCTTGCAGCAATTTTCATGATTTTTGGGTGGCAAGTATATGTTGATGGAAGGAATCTCCCTTTATATTTGTGTCGACGTCTGCTTTGTCATTCCAGAGTTATTGGACTTTATTTGTCAAAATATAAGCAATTTTCCACTTGTCGAACAATAACTTGAAAATGATTGGAGCAAGTATATGTTGACGGAAGGAATCTCCCTTTATATTTGTGTCGCCATCTGATTTGTCGTTCCAGAGTTATGGGACTTTATTCCTCAAAATATAAGCAATTTTCCACTTGTCAAACAATAACTTAAAAATGCTTAAGAGCAATTTCCATGATTTTTTGGTTGCAAGTAGATGTTGATGGAAGGAATCTCCCTTTCGATTTGTGTCGCTGTCCGATTTGTCATTCCAGAGTTATGGGACTTTATTCATCAAAATATAGGCAATTTTCCACATGTCTGACTTTGAGCAATTTTCATGATTTTTTGGTGGCAAGTATATGTTGATGGAAGGACCCTCCCTTTCTATTTGTGTCGCTGTCCGATATGTCATTCCAGAGTTGTGGGACTTTATTTATTTATCAAAATATAAGCCATTTTTCACATGTCAATCAATAACTTGAAAATGCTTAGTACACATGTATGCTCATATTGTGTGCTTCCCTCTTGTAATTAATAACCGGCGTATCATGTACTCATGGCACAGCTGTTTATTTCCTAGTATCCTAGTTTGGGATTCAATGGATTAGCTTTGTGTTGGTTTTAGTCATATATAATTCTTGTTGAATTTCGACCATTTTAGCAAACTGTGGGATGGAGGTTAAACACAAATACAATGAGTTTGGCTTCCTGGAGTTGGGGTGCCGAAACCGGTATACTGCTACCAAAAGCATCCTGGATATGCATCTGATGGATTCAGGAATTTTAACAAACCAAACCTCATTACAGCCCTACAACAATATTTTATGTTTTGTGGAAGTGGAAGGGCCTATAATTCTTTAATGGAAAATAGGGCAGACCCTACAACATTATTATGCACCTCGAAATTTTTTCAGAGCATATAGTCACAGCTTTGTCCATCTGTCAGTCTTTCCATCTCTGTCTGCCCAAAACAAATGGTTTCCAAATGACCAGCCATGAAATGCAGGTTGTTTCATTTTCACTGTTACCACATTTATCATTCCAGAGTTATATGTCCCTTGAAAAGTGGCAAAATGGTAAGATCAGTGGTTTTTGGATGATAACTCAAGTTCACTGTGGTGTATGACCTAATAATTTTGCAAGCTTGCTACCTACAGTGATAAGAAGGTCAAGGTCAATTTTCACCATTATAATAATAATAATAATAATAATAATAATAATAATAATAATAATAATAAATTGTTCTTATATAGCACCTCATCCCGCGAGGCTTGAAGCACTTTAGGCCACACAAAGTAGGTCTTCTGTTTCTCAGGCCATTATTTGTGAAATTGCATGCAGGCGAGCATTTTTTAAATTTTTAGCTCAACTTTGACGAAGTCAAATTTGAGCTATTGTCATGGCCCGTCGTCCGTCGTCCGTCTGTCCGTCCGTCCGTCTGGCCATCTGTCCGTCTGTCCGTACGTCAACAATTGGCTATGGCTCGGGCTAGAGGTCGTATTTATGAACCGATCTTTACGAAACTTCTTGTGTACCTTTGTTATGACCCTGGGACGGGAACGAGTGTTTTTAGGTGTGGTCCGAAATTCAAGATGGCTGCCAGTGGCCATTTTGTACTGATGATGCAAAAATCAGTTTTTTGTACAGAACTTCTGTATGAAAGTTCTGATTTGAATAAAGTTTTGTATAAATGTTTAGTACCATGGGATACATCACATATAATACGGGTTTTTTTCTCGTGCGTAAATTATGCAAATTAGACTGACTTTGATTTATTTAGTGTTACTTTCAGAGCTGTAAGTGCCAAGCTGCTATGGCTCGGGCTAGAGGCCGTATTTATGAACCGATCTTTACAAAACTTCTTGGGTACCTTTGTTATGACCGTGGGACGAGAACGCGTGTTTTTGGGTGCGGTCCGAAATTCAAGATGGCTGCCAGCTGCCATTTTGTACCGACGATGCAGAAATCTGTTTTTTGTACAGAACTTCCATATGAAAGCTCTGATTTGAATAATTTTTTGTATGAATGTTTAGTACCATGGGATACATCACATATAATACGGGTTTTTTTCTCGTACGTAAATTGTGCAATTTAGACTAATTTTGATGTTTTTGGGGGTTACTTTCAGCACTGTAAGTGCAAATGCCAATACGGCTCGGGCTAGAGGCCGTATTTATGAACCGATCTTTACGAAACTTCTTGGGTACCTTTGGTATCACCGTGGGATGAGAACGAGTGTTTTTGGGTCCGGTCCGAAATTCAAGATGGCCGATGGCAGCCATTTTGTACAAAATTAGGTGCAATCAGATTTTTGCACAGAACTTCCATATGAAAGCCCTGATTTGAATAATTTTTTTGTGTGAATGTTTAGTACCATGGGATGCATCACATATAATACGGGTTTTTTTCTCGTGCAGAAATTATGCAAATTAGATGAACTTTGATTTTTTCAGTGCGACTTACACACAGTAAGTACACATGTCAATACGGCTCAGACTAGAGTCTGTATTTATGAACTGATCTTCACGAAATGTCTTGGGTACCTTTGTTATCACCTTGGGACGAGAACGAGTGTTTCTGGGTGCGGTCTAAAATTCAAGATGGCTGCCAGTGGCCATTTTGTACCGAAATTAGGTCTAATCAGTTTTTTGTACACAACTTCTATACAGCTCAGACTAGAGGCCATATTTATGAACCAATCTTTACGAAACTTCTTGGGTACCTTTGTTATCACCGTGGGATGAGAGCGAGTGTTTTTGGGTGTGGTCCGAAATTCAAGATGGCCACCAGCAGCCATTTTGTACCAAAATTAGTGCAATCAGTCTTTTGTATAGAACTTCTGTATGAAAGTTCTGATTTTAATAAATTTTTGTATGAATGTTTAGTAACATGGAATACATCACATATTGTAAGGGGTTTTTTTTCGTGCAGAAATTATGCAAATTAGATGAACTTTGATTTATTCAGTGCAACTTACACAATGTAAGCACACATGTCAATATGGCTCAGGGTAGAGGCTGTATTTATGAACCGATCTTCACAAAACTTCTTGGGTACTTTTGTTATCTCCTTGGGATGAGAATGAGTGTTTCTGGGTACGGTCCAAAATTCAAGATGGCTGCCAGTGGCCATTTTGTACCGAAATTAGGTCCAATCAGTTTTTTGTCACAAGTTCTATACAGCTCGAATTTATGAACTGATCTTCACAAAACTTCTTGAGTACTTTTGTTTTCACCTTGGGACAGGAACGAGTGTGTTTTGGGGTGCCTTTGTTATCACTGTGCTATGAGAACAAATATTTTGGGGTTCAGTCAGACCCACTCTGGGACTCAAAGATTTTTTCTAGTTCAGCATCTGACTGTCACCCACACCCACCTTTACAATACTTTACCTATACATTTGTTACAGGCAACGGTCAGTATTTATGTACAGACCGTTACAATACTTTATATGTACCTTTGTTATCAGGTCATTACCTAGATGTTTGTCATTGCTGTGTCACATACTATACATGTACATGTCTTTGTCTTGACAAGTTGAGCTACAGTGTCATTGACACTTTCATTTATTTCAGTAATTTCTTCTTTGCCATCAAAAGTTCATGTTCTTGGTTCAAGTATTAGGCCTCATAATCTACAGAATAGCATGTGTGGTGGTGTATTGCATCCCTTGAGGGCAAGAAGCCTTCTTGCACTCAAGGGACAAATTCATCAATTTTTTTAACTTGGGTAAAATATCGGATATAAACCATTTAATTTTTTATATTTTTATACTGTACCAATGACCCAGACATAGCTGGTGCTAATTCTCAAAAATTTAGGGCCAAACACAAATTTTGCCCCCCAATCCCAAAAATTTGCATCTAAAACCAAAAAAATCATGTCCTAAATGGTCCTCCATACTTTTCCTCCACTGCACATGTGCAGTGTCAAGGAGGTCTCGAAATTGGCGCCAATTATCATGCTTTGTTTGGCCCTTCATCAGTTCACATCTGACTGATATTTGTGCTTGTAAATCTCAGTTTAAATGATGCCAGACACATAAATGTTAGAGAAATGGTGGATCTGAAAAGGAAATAGAAGGAGGAGAGGAAAAATGAGTGGCAGGAAATAATCAGTGCTGTAACTTAAATTTTTTTTACGAAATTATGTTATGTTGCCTAATTTCGAGGCATGGGCCTGTTGTTGTCATTCTTGATATAAAGTTACACTGCTTGTTCAGTGTTTCCTCTCTCCCTTTCCTTCAAGTCCCCCCTTGCTATTCTCCCATGCTTTTGGCATATTTTTTGTAATATTATTACTAAAATTTCTTGGGAGTTTTAGCTGGGTAATAGAATGAATTCTGTTCTTTTCCCCATGTTTACGTCCTCACCCATGGGTGTTTAGGCGTAGTGTTCTGCATCTACCATCTGATGTTCTGCAGTTTCTTCCCTGGAAGTCTCTGTTTTGCATCAGATAGTGTTGTTATTGGTAACTGATTTTGGGCCATGTTTATCAGTGCCTGGAGTCATGTTTCAGGTGTTTTTACACTTCTTGTTTACATTGACTTGACAACGGTTTCTGTTGAGAGGGATTTCTTGTCTTTGTATTAGCTTAATCATAACAAGATACATTATTATTATATGTAAGTGTTGCAATAATTTTTTTGTAATATTTTAAAAAATTTTGTCCACACTTAGGTTGTTTGGGGATCCATTGGGGCTCAACGTTACTTTCAGAAACTTGGGCTTTTCTGAAAAAATATTTTTTCAACAAATTTTTTTGATTTCAATTATTTTTTCTATGTTAATGGATCATGTTATTATGTATCTTTGTTTTCAGGGGTTGGTGCGAGTACTAGGACTTTTTGTATTATTTTCACAATTAAAGGATATTGTTCAAATTGTAATAAGAGGAAATCTTCCTCTGACTTTCATAATCATTGTATTAATTGTAGTCAGTGTACTCGCACTAACTCCTGTTCAGTATGTGTCAATTGGGATGACAAACATTGGAAATGTGTGTCACGGTATGTTGTTAGCGGGGAAAAGGCCATGCCGGTCCTTTCTCCACAGGGTCACTCTAGTTTATCAATCTCTATTTCAGAGGAACAAGAACAGGGTGATGTTTCCGTGATGTCTTCCAAAAGTGTGCCTCCGTCGTCACAGTTAAATGAAGAGCTAGCAGCAAAAGTGCTCATGGAAATACGTCAATTGCCTAAGAGGTTCCTAGTAGGATCGACGGCATTGACGTCCGCTAGCTCGCCCGGTGTAGTGACCATTCATCGAATGGCTCGGTAGCCGGGTTCGTCCGTTGCGGTCCAGGAAGGAGATTTCGGTGATGCAAGCACTATAATAAGACAAAGTGCACACCCAGTGACGACGGATCAGAGGAGAGAACGGAGGAAGCCTATTAGTCCGGTTCCTACTTCGTCCAGGTCCATCCGGGCTGCGAGCGAGAGAGGTCCCTCTCTCGTACAACAACATCTGGGACCAGATGTTGTGGTACAAAACGTTTCGCATTCGGAGCATACGTCCGCCGCTCGGGACGCTCCTTTATATAGACAGTCCGGAGAGACTGTCGATAAAGCTTCCTCATCCTCACGGCAGCGCACACGACCGCACCTTGGCTACGTGACGACGGATATCCAGCCAGCTTCGCCCGGTAGCCAGGGGCACGAGGCCTGTAGACTCCGGACGTTCGCATAAAAGAAGTATGCAGGAGTCAATGTACACGGAGCTTACAGCGGCAAAGCAACGTAAGACCGCTACTCCACAGGCCTCAGTGACGGACGTGCTATCCCAAATAGCACAACTTATCGCAGCATCCCAGCAAACGACAGAATCTCTGTCGGATCAGGAATTATCCGACGACGCTGGGTCAGTTCGCTCCGCTGAAGCATCAGGTACGGACGACCGAGAACTTCATAGGGTCCGACAGGATGGCGAAAGGGATTCGGAGGATTTGGAGCTTTCCCTTTCGGAACAACATAAAGCAGCCGTAGATTTTATCCGGCATTATCTTCCAGAGGTTGTTCCGTCAGACCAGAATGCTGTGATGCCGGATAAGAGACTGATAGCGTCATTGGACACAGAATTCTTCGATCGGTTCAGGGACATCGTCCCTGAGTTTCCGACACAGTCCAATAAGGTCACAAGAACATTCGAATTATTGAACGACGCTATTTATAAGCTTGCTACCAAAATGGGCAAGTCTAGTTTCTTATCCGCAAATGCTCTAAACCTGCCTTTCATCAATTCAAGGAATAAATTCGAAACGGCAGGACAGGGCATACCGAGAGTTCCTCTGCGTCTAGACGACGAGGCTGAAGACTTGGAATTGTCTATACCGTCGTCTATGTCAGTTCCAACCACGACGTTGGAAATGACAATAATGTCTAACAGAGTTAACTTAGACGCTTTATCATACACAGATCACCTTACTAAGGCGTTATCATTACGTCTTCAAGGGAAAGAATTCCAGGATATACAATCCTCATTAAGACTTCTTTCAAGGGCAGTAGCTTATTCCACGTATAACTCCGCCATTTCAGTGGCAAACCTGGAGTTGGTTAGACGTGACACAGCCCTAGCTACATCCACGCGCGTGGATGATAAGGTGAAGAACTCTCTCAGAGTCGCTTTGGTCTCCGGAGAGCTTCTCTTCGACGGCAAGCTTTCAGCAATCTATGATAAGATAACTAAGAAAGCTTCGGATTCTCTGCTATTCAAATCCACTTCCAAAAAGTCGGATACAGCAGAAAAGAGTAAGACAGGCACTTCTGGGACAAGTACGCCCAAGAGAAGTTCCTATAGAGGTTTCTATGTGTCCTCTAGGTCTTATTCTAGAGACTGCAAGGCAGCGACTCTCGTGGGGGACGTTATTCTGGCCGAGATAACCGGTCAGACGTCCCTAGGTCGACGGGGCGAGGTGCGGGTCGTCGAAGACGTAGTTTCTCCTTCCGCAAGCCTCGCAGGTCCAGGAGGTGATGGTTTGAACCTTTATCATGTTCCGGTAGGCGGAAGATTATCGAGTTTTATAAACGATTGGGCGTCAATTACGGACAACCCCTGGGTTCAAGGGGTAATTTCGGAAGGACTAAGAATATCCTTCAAACGAAAGCCTCCATTAACTCGAAGTCCAAAATGGACTCAGCTTCAGTCAAATCCGCAGAAAAGAGACGCTCTTTTATCAGAAGTACAGTCTCTTCTGAAGAAGAACGCGGTAGAGGTCGTAGAAGACCAGGAATCCCCGGGTTTCTACAGCCATCTGTTTCCGGTTCCGAAACCAGACGGCTCGTTCCATCCAGTCATAGATCTGAGCTGGATAAACAAGCTGATCGTCGCTCTGAAGTTCTATAATGGAGACAATTCGATCAGTCAGAGCGAGTATTCGGGTGAACGACTATGCTACAAGCATAGATCTCAAGGATGTGTAGTTTCACGTCATGGTACATCCGACATTCAGAAAGTATCTACGCTTCGCAGTCCTAGGAGTTGTATATCAGTTCTGAGCGATGTGCTTCGGTTTGAACCTAGCGCCCTGGGCTTTCACTTGAATAATGAACTCGGTAATGATATATTTCCGGGCTCATTCATCTGTGGTAACGTCAGCCTACCTGGACGACATTCTTCAGAGGTACGGCAACGAGTTAACGCTTCAGAACGATGTGCAGAATCTGCTTCTATTACTCCGACATCTCGGTTTTATAATAAACGAGGAGAAGTCAGATCTGGTGCCGTCCAACTCATTCACTCATCTGGGAATGAGCTTCGAGACGCACAACAATCTCGTTCGTCTGCCGTTAACCAGAGCGAAATTAATCAGTTGTTATGCTCGCTATTGTCTTCACTCAGACAAAGTCACAGCGAGAGAGTTCATGAGACTGATAGGTCTGTGCGGAGCCGCTGCGGATCTCATTCCGATGGGGCGGTTACGCACTCGTCCTCTCCAAATTTTCTTGACTCAGAATTGGAGTGTAAAAATTCATTCGCTCGATATAGACATCAAATCAAGTGAAACAGATTCAGACTTGGGCAAACATTCAGTGGTTGACTCAGGGAATCCCACTGCAGTTGCCGGATCCGAGTTTTACGATTATGACGGATGCCAGTCAAACAGGTTGGGGTGCAACATTGATCCCAACGGATTCGAAGTGCCAGGGTCTTTAGGATCCGCAGTTTCTAGGCAAGCATATAAACATCAAGGAAATGATGTCAATTTGGCTTGCACTACGTCATTGGATGAACATTATTCAGAAAGCACATGTCCAAATCCTGTCCGACAATACGACAGTAGTAGGGAATATTCGGAACCAGGGAGGCACTCATTCCGTTCCGTTATTCAATTTAACGGAAAGAATCCTTCTGTTTGTTCTAGAACACCAGGTTCTACTTTCGGTCCGTCATATTCCGGGTCGTCTGAATGTATTAGCAGACTCCCTTTCACGGAAGGGTCGCTTGTTGCCATCAGAATGGACTCTCAACAAACAGGTATTCAATCAGATTTGCTACCAATGGGAGCGGCCAATGATAGACTTATTTGCGACACATCTCAACAATCAGTTGCAGACGTATGTGTCTCCATGTCCGGATCCCCGAGCATATGCAGTAGACGCTCTATCGATCTCGTGGGACGGAATGATAGGATATGCGTATCCTCCAGCGCCATTGATTCAGCAGATATTGCTAAAGATAAAACAATCTCAATGCAAAATTCTATTGGTAGCATCTCTGTCTCCATAGAGACCGTGGATAAATCTACTCAGGTGTCTGCTGTGGGACTTACCGCAGAAGCTTTCTCCACGAGAGGATCTTCTTTCGCAGGGGAAATCGCGTCAACTACATCACAACCCGCAAGGTCTCAGCCTTCATGTATTTCCGTTGTGCGGTCCTTCTTGCACGGCAAGCATTTTACAGGACGAACAGTGTACGCAATTTCTAACTGTAGGAGGACCTCCTCTTCGCTAAACTATGCGGCTAAGTGGAAGGTCTTTCGTCGTTGGTGTAAGGATCATTCTGTTGATATTTTTTATCCATCCATTCCATACAGTGCAAACTTTCTAGTATACTTGTTTGATGAGATCAAACTTCAGCCTGTTACTATTAAAGGTTATAGATCTATGTTATCTGATACCTATGCACACCATGATAGTTTACAAATTGGATCTAATGTCTCTTTATCTAAATTAGCTAGAAACTTCTCGATAAATAGACCTAGAACCCTTAGATTCATTCCTAAATGGAATTTAGCTTGGGTTCTTCTTAAACTAAAAGAAAAGCCATTTGAACCTCTTCAGACAGTGGACTTCAAATTCTTATCTTATAAGACAGCATTTCTCTTAGCTTTCTCTTCTGCTAGAAGAGTCAGTGAGCTTCATGCACTATCTGTGGACGATTCTCACTATCGTAGTGTCGGGAACACTATTACCTTTACTACTAATGTTGGAATTTTGGCTAAGAATCAGGCTCCTAATAAATATCCGGAACCTATTGTTATTAAGGCCCTTCCGTGTTCAGACGGGCATAGGCCTTTACTCTGTCCGGTTAGAGCTTTACGTATTTATAAACGAAGACCTCAGTTTATCAGAAAGGGACGAAAACGCTTCTTTCTGTCTCTGATGCCTAATAGAAAGGACATTACGGTCCATTCTATTGCTAGATGGATTCAATTAACTATCCATACTGCTTATGATAATCTATCTTCAACTCAGCAGTCTATGCTTAAGATTTCGGCTTATGAAGTAAGAGCTCCTTCTACATCTTGGGCTTACGCAAATAGTGTTGCTATTACAGATTTAATGAAGGCTGCATATTGGTCTCAGCCATCCACATTCACAAATTTTTATCTCAGAAATATTGAGTCCATTTCTGGAGACCTGCATTGTTTAGGTCCGTTATCTGTTGCTCAGAATGTCATCCACTAAACAGTTGCAACTATAGTTATGCAGGCTTTCTGTTCCGCCAGTGACTCTGTCCTGCTGCCCTCTTCGCTCTGGGCTATTTGACCCAGGGCAAGGGGAAGGGTGGGGGGAGGGTTTCCCTTAGGTCACCTGCTTTATAGTGAAAAGCAAGGGGATACCTCCTCCGGAGTCAGTAATTCTGATTCGGTACCAGGATGGTTTTAAAGTGTAAAGTTAATGTTTAAATTCATTCATGTCATATTTTTAAAGTGTAGCTTGGTGTGAAGCATTTGTATATGTCATGTGTCAAACGGGCGTTAATATACAATCCTCAGACACTTTTAAAGAGTATAAAGAGTCTCAATTCTCTGGACTAACTTTATTTATTGGCTTACTTTAAAAATGATTAGTATAAAGGGTTATACTGGATGTTAATAGAGAACATGAATGTTATTATGCTCAATTATGGAGGGTGTTGTGTCTTTCTAATTTTTCATAAATAAGAAAGGTACATGTAAAGCCTAATACTCCTTTTCCCCTCGAGGGGATAACTCTATTATATATAGTTGAGCTTATTGGATTTTCCTCTATGTCCTAGGCCCTCCAGCCTTTTTACTATTCAGCTATGTCTGGGTCATTGGTACAGTATAAAAATGTTAAAAAATTTATAGTAATTTATATATTTTTTATACTTACCAATGACCCAGACGGGGATGGCCCTCCCAGGAGTTGGGAACTCATACCTCCCCGCTGAGTACATAGCGCTGACCAGGCACTGCTTGTAAGAATGATAATTGGCACCAATTTCGAGACCTCCTTGACACTGCGCATACGCAGTGGAGGAAAAGTATGGAGGACCATTTAGGACATGATTTTTTCGGTTTTAGATGCAAATTTTGGGGATTAGGGGGGCAAAATTTGTGTTTGGCCCTAGATTTTTGAGAATTAGTACCAGCTATGTCTGGGTCATTGGTAAGTATAAAAAATATATAAATTACTATAAATTTTTTAACTTTTTTTAAGTTTAAATTGGTTATAAAAAGAGAGCATGTGGCAGCCAAAAGGACCATACGGGAGGGCCTGAGAAACAGATTTTTTATTTTTTTAGGCCTTACAACATAAACATACGCACTTGTGCAGAAATACACATGTATACATGTGTACATATACATACATATGTACATACATTAGTTACCATAATACAAGACACATTTCTGAAAGTCTCCAGTGATGTCTTCAATTTAGTTAAGGTTCTGTGGGAGGTGAAGCCCAAAGAGATGGGATTTCAGTGTTCTCTTGAATGTATAAAGAGTAGGCATCTTCCGGAGTTCAGGTGGTAGTGAGTTCCAGACTTTAGGGTTGGCTTTACTGTTCCAGGGTTATTCCCCTTGAAAAGTCACAAAATGGTATAAAGTCAATGATTTCGAGATGGTAATTGTAGTTTGCTTTGATGTACAGTACATGTAGAGTGCATTATCACTAAATCATCCACAAAGTGGGGATTCCACCCAAGCAATAATTGCAAATTTGTTGTAAAGTAAAGCCGAACAAGCACAAGAAATGTTCCAGCCAATGAACCTCCGGGTTAAACCTGGAGGTCCATTGGCTGAAACATTGCTTGTGTATTTTGTCCAAGTGCACAGAAATTGAAAGTAATACTTTGGGTGATAACTCCACTCCTCATGTGATTGTGTTACAATCTATTCTCCATGCACTGTATGGCCTTATAATTTCACAGCAATACTATTAAATGTGAAATGCATGTAAAGTTCAATTTTCACCGTTATTACATTTACCATTCCAGAGTTATGCTTCTTGAAAAGTGGCAAAAAGGTAAAATCATTGGTTTCTGGATAACTTTAGTTCACTTTGATGTACGACCGTATAATATAATTTTGCAACATTACTGCCTACCATGAAATGTAGGTAAAGTTCAATTTTTTCTCCTGCCGACAAGGTTGGGAGGGGGGATATTGAAATCATGTTTGTCCATCAGTCAGTCTGTCCATCCATCACAAATTTTGAGCGTGGTTATGGCCCATGGAAATAGAAGAATTTCCATCACAACAGCTTGTCCACTTAACTCTTCCTACTTTTTTACTGGATCTTTACAAAACTTGGTCTAAAGTCTCAGTATCAAGTGTAGATGTGCGTATGGTCAGGAATGTTTAATGCGACAAATTTTGCGAGGTGATGGCTCTTGGAAATAGCAAAATTTCCATCACAGAGGCTTGTACGCTGATCCTACATTTTTTTTTTTTTTTTTAAACTTGGTCTGAAGTAGCAGTACCAAGTGTAGATTTGCCATGGTCAGTACCAAGTGTAGATTTGCCATGGTCAGTATCAAGTATAGATTTGCCATGGTCAGTATCAAGTGTAGATTTGCCATGGTCGGTACCAAGTGTAGATTTGATGTCAGTATCAAGTGGAGATTTGCCATGGTCAGTATCAAGTGTAGATTTGACGTGGTCAGTATCAAGTGTAGATTTGCTGTGGTCAAGAATTTTTGATGCGACAAAAAAGAACTGCTACAATATTACTTTGTCTGGCGGCATTGCAAGAATGGCTCCTACAACATTATTTTATGTTTTGTGACAGTGCAAGAACGGCTCCTATTTCTGTGATTTGGATAGAGCAATGAATGCCTATTTTAGAATTGTAATGATGGCTCAATGTCATTATGATATCATGGATAGCATATCTGTATCTAATTCTATATGTACTTTCTTCGTATTTTCAGGCTGCTGTGTGGCTGAGATATGGGGAGTGTTTAAATTCCCTGGGTTATTTGGATGGAGCAGTAGATGCCTATTCAAGAGTCGTAATGATGGCTCCATCTCATTTTGGAGCGAGGGTTTCATTGTCTGCTCTTCAGCAACAGCTGGGGAAAACTGATGAAGCTTTAAAAGCTCTCACCCAAGGTAAGTGTATTCAATCGAGTGTGTGGAATAGAACCAAGGTAAGTGTATTCAATCGATATGGAATAGAACCAAGGTAAGTGTATTCAATCAAGTGTGTGGAATAGAACCAAGGTAAGTGTATTCAATCGAGTGTGTGGAATAGAACCAAGGTAAGTGTATTCAATCGATATGGAATAGAACTAATATCATAGGGTGTCCACTCTGACGTCTCATTTTTCTGGCCACTACCTGCTTTCACTTCAGTGCAAATATATAGAGGATATTTTTGAGTGGATACCGAAAATTATCTCCTGAGTGACTGATACAAATGTTTATTTCTCGTGAGCGCTGGGACGAGCGAAAAATAACCTTTTGTCTCATTCACAAGTGAGATAATATTAGGATCCACTCAAAAACACAAGATTTTCTTTTTATTTAATGCTCAGGCATCAATTCACGCTGAAAAATTAAGTCATATTCCCCTGTCGGTCGGCAAAACGAAATATCAAAATGATATTTAGAAATCGATATTTCATCGTAGGTTCGGATGACGAATCACATGTACTTTAAACGAGTCAGCACATCAGTAATGAATTCCAGAGTCCCAAATACAAACGATTTCGAATAATTGATAGTGACAGTGACTAAATCAATTCATTAAATCAGCGGTTTCAAAGTTTGACTTTCTCATTCACCTTCCAGCGAAAAGCCGAAATCACTTTCAAATTTCTTCAGTTCAACTTCACACGTCTTCAGTGCATTGAGTTCAAAAAAAATAAAATGACGTGTCTTGTTATTGAAAATAAGAAAGTGGTGTTTTTTGTTATTGTTCTATTTCTTCAAAACACATTGCGATTATTTCAATTCGCCAGCCTTGGTAAATCGTAAAGTTAGGGGAGAAATAAGACGGGACTACTTTTTGTGCGGATATTCACACATTCCAATGGTTGGAGTTTGGTTGTTGTAATTTTTGTATGGACGCCGGTTCGGCACATAAATTTTGCGCCTTAATGGCAAATAAAGGCCACAAATTGGAGAGTTTGTAGTCGTAGAGCATTAAATAAAAAGAAAATTCACGAAAATTTGATGAATACCGAAAATATCTCGTTCGTGGCTACAAGAAATATGAGGATCTTCACTCGCGACTGCGTCGCTCGTGAAGATCCTCATATTTCTTTGTAGCCACTCACGAGATATTTTCGGTATTCATCAAATTTTCGTGAATATCCTCTATGTCTCATTCACAAGTGAGATAATATTAGGATCCACTCAAAAACACAAGATTTTCTTTTTATTATACGCTTTTTATAAAAATCTGATAATTACACTCTATTCAATCTTCAATTGATGCTTGAAAGTAAACAGCGCATTGAATAATTGATACTCGGAAGTCATTTGATCGATACTCGGAACAGATAGCATCTTGCAATTTGATTCAACTGGTGGGTTTCTAGTCTAAACATGGCCTGAAAGTCCGTAATATAAGTTTTTGGTTTGGTACGTTCTTTGAAAGGCGTACCAAACCGAAAACTTATATATTACAGACTTTGGGGCCATGTTTCGACAAGAACGTTTCATGCATCAATTCAAGGTGAATATGTGTTAAATTATCGCTGGAAATGATCGGTATCCACTCAAAAACACAAGATATTTTTATACTGTATACCAATGGCCCAGACTTAGCTAGTGCTAACTCAAAAATATCTAGGGCCAAACACAAATTTTGCCCCCAATCCCCAAAATTTGCATGCAAAACCGAAAATTAGAAGTCCTATCTAGCCCTCCATACATTTACTCTCGATGCATGCGCAGATGCCAGGAAGTCACCGAAACTGGCGCAAACATCATTCTTTGTTTGGCTCTTGTCAGATAACAACAAACTGACTTCTGTGATTTTAAATCTCAGTTTTAATAATTCCAGACTCAAATCAATGGTTATTTTGGTGGATCCAAGGACTCAACTGGATGAAGTAAGGAAGAAACGGTGGTTTGAAACGTTCAGGGCTGTAATTTTATAATATTTATAAAAATTAGTTCATGTTCCCCAATTTCGGCACATGGGCCTGACATTATCACTGATTGATTGTGATCTATCCATTGTTTATTTAGTATTCCTTCCCTGCCTTTCCTTGATCCCCCCAGATAAGCTCCCAAGCTTTTTGTCTTGTTTTATTTAAAATTTTTTATAAAATTTCTTGGGAGTTTAACGTATTATACAGAAGATTATTCTGTACATCCCCATGGTTACGTCCTCACCCTTGGGGTGTTTGGGCGCTTTGGTCATGCATCATACATCCGATATATTGTTTTTTCTTCTGATGAAGATCTTGCTTTACATCGGATAGTTTTATTTCTGTTACTGACTTTGGGCTGTGTTGCCTGGGGTCTTGTTTTCATTTTTTAGCTCACCAACTTTAGTTGTGTAAGCTTATGGCATGGCTCGATCGGTCGGCGTCGGCATACATGTCCAATAATGTTAAAGCTTCTGTTTAGGTCACTTACTCGCCCTATTTCCATATCATGGCCTTTATAATGCTGCTATATGATGATTATTATCATTCTACCATGATGTAACCCCTCATACCCTGCATTTTAAACATTTTTGTTGACATTTTTAGTTGGATTCAGTTTTCTGTTTAGCTCCTAATTTCATGTTTAACTAAGTGTTTAGGTCTGTGCTCCTTCTCTTCCCATGGTACTTATATTCATCATACATGTTCCTCAGTATCATTGTTCCATGAAACCCCTCATACTCTGCATTTTAAACATTTTTCTTGACATTTTTAGTTGCGTTTAGTTTTCTGTTTAGCTCAGAATTTCATATTTAACTTAGTGTTTAGGTCAGCTGCTGTGCTCCTTCTCTTCCCATGGCACTTATATTCATCATACATGTTCCTCAGTATCATTGTTCCATGATTAACCCCTCATACTCTGCATTTTAAACATTTTTCTTGACATTTTTAGTTACGTTTAGTTTTCTGTTTAGCTCAGAATTTCATATTTAACTTAGTGTTTAGGTCAGCTGCTGTGTTCCTTCTCTTCCCATGGCACTTATATTCATCATACATGTTCCTCAGTATCATTGTTCCATGATTAACCCCTCTTACCCTGCATTTTAAACATTTTTCTTGACATTTTTAGTTGTTGTGTCGCCGCCTCATGAATTGGGGAGCAACATATAGGGATTACTTTTGCTTAGTTTTCTGTTTAGCTCAGAATTTCATGTTTAACTAAGTGTTTAGGTCAGCTGCTGTGCTCCTTCTCTTCCCATGGCACTTATATTCATCATACATGTTCCTCAGTATCATTGTTCCATGATTAACCCCTCATACTCTGCATTTTAAACATTTTTAGCTCACCAACTTTAGTTGTGTGAGCTTATGCCATGGCTCGATTGGTCGGCGTCAGCTTACGTGTCCAGTAATGTTAAAGCTTCTGCTTAGGTCACTTACTCACCCTATTTCCATATAATGGCCTTTATAATGCTGCTATATGATGATTATTATCATTCTACCATGATTAACCCCTCCAACCTTGCAGTTTAAACATTTTTCTTGACATTTTTAATTGCGTTTAGTTTTCTGTTTAGCTCAGAATTTCATGTTGAACTAAGTGTTTAGGTCAGCTGCTGTGCTGCTTCTCTTCCCATGGCACTTATATTCATCATACATGTTCCTCAGTATCATTGTTCCATGATTAACCCCTCATACCCTGCATTTTAAACATTTTTCTTGACATTTTTATTTGCGTTTAGTTTTCTGTTTAGCTCAGAATTTCATGTTTGACTTGTGTTTATGTCAGTTTCTGTGTTTTACTTTTAAGAGGTTGTGTTTAGGTCAGCTTTGTCGCATGTTATGAGCCTGTTTGATACAGTTCTTGTGTTTGCAAATGTTATGATCAAAGAGGAATGTTGGTGAGCTAAAGGGCATTGGCGTCCTTCTTGTTTGTTTTGAAGTTGTTTATACTGACAATGCTCTAGGTAGTTTCCTATTATTTTTAGAGGAACGGCGATTGTAAGTAACATAAAATATTCTGGTAGTGTGGCAGTTAATTTTATGGCATATTATTATAATTTGGCCGCACTTTGCTCTTTTGGGCTCATCATTCCCTTTGGGAACTTGGGCTCTTTTATTTTAGAAAAAAATTTTCAAAATTTTTTTTGTATTTTGAAGGAATTTTTCTTTTGGATGTATTTATTTCATCGATTATATTTTAATGTTATCTTATATTTATGTAGATTTGGTGGTAGTATAATTATCGATGTTAGATTTTAGGTAATAATAGTAGAACAAATTGGAGGAAGCCTTGTCTTGCTTTATATAGTCATTGTACTACCACTAATTTTTGCACCATGCATCAGATTTCGACAATGTTGATGACTGGTGTCATGGTTTGTTGTTGAGCGAGTGGACACTAGCGGTCCTCTCATGGCGAGGGGACACTGCTGGTGCTCTCGCCAAAATGTCACTGTAGTTTTTTAGTTTCTATTTACAGAGGAACAAGAACATGGTGTTGTTTCGTGACACCATCAGAGAGTGTGCTTCTGTCGTCGCATTATACTTTTAGAGCTTGCGGAAAAGTGCTCAATGATATAAGACAAGGGCCTAGGCCTTAGAATATAGGGTTTACGTCCTTGTCTCCAGCTAGCTCAACCGGCTGATCATTACTCAGAATATGGGTAGTGTTGATGCTGGGTATGTCTGTAGCGGTCGAGAAGAGGAACAAGGGTTTAGCGAGCACTATAAAATCCGAACATGCTCACCCTGCAACGATGGAAAGGAGGAAGCAGACATGTTCTGAGGTATGCTCATCCAGGTCTACCATGATCGTGAGCAAGAGAGAGGCCATTCTCTCTTATAACAATATCTTGGGGGTCAGAGGTTGTTGGCAGGAACTTGCTTCAGTTAGAGCTTACATCCATGCCTTCTTGTCTGGGATGCTCCATCTAATAGGCTGCCGGGGTCGGCTAGCACACAAAAAGCACACACGACCACACAAAGTCTGTTGTCGCCAGCTAGCTCGACTGGTGAAGCGGTTACTCAGGCCTCTGAGAACTGTGATGCCGGGTGTGTCTGCTCCGGGCTAGGAGATGATATAGGGTGGAGCGAGCACTATAATATACAACCATGCTCACCCAGCGACGACGGAAGGAAGAAGCCAGCAAGTTCTGAGGTATGCTCGTCCAGGACAGTGAGCAAGAGAGAGGTCTCTCTCTCTTACAGCATCATCTGGGGACAGATGTTGTTGGTAGGAACTTGCGTCAGTCGGAGTTTACGTCCATGCCTCCTGTTCGGGACGTCCCATCTAATAGGCAGCTGGGCTTGGCTAGTCTTATGGCTTTCTCTACATAACGGCTCTTAATATTGCACATGGCTATATACCACGGTGAGTGGTTTCAGTTCCCTGTCGCTGGTGAAGCAGTTAATCTTGAATATGAGGACCGTGACTCCGGATATGTTGCATGTACATTGTAATTGAGAGCTAGCAGCAAAAGTGCTCAATGATATAATACAAGTTCCTAGACCTTAGAATATAGGGTTTACGTTTTGTCTCCAGCTAGCTCAACCAGCAGATCATTACTCAGAATATGGGTAGTGTGATGCCGGGTATGGCCATAGCTGTCGAGAGAGAAACAAGGGTGTAGCGAGCTCTATAAATCCAATCACGCTCACCCTGCGACGATGGAAAGGAAGAAGCTGGCAAGTTCTGAGGTAAGCTCGGCTGGGTCTCCCAGGACCGCGAGCAAGAGGGAGACCCCTCTCTCTCTTTTAACAACATCTGGGGCTGGGTGTTGTTGGTGGGAACTTGCGTCAGTTGGAGCTTACATACATAAATATTGATCAGAATACTCAGTTTAATTCTCAGCCGGGGCGGCTACAGTTTGGCTTCTTCAGCGTTTACCAAGCACTCATGACCGCACCTTGACTAAGCGAATTAGGATATCTAGTCTGCATCATCAAGAGGTCCACTTTTGGTTAAGAAAGTTGCACCATCTAGTAGCCAAGGAGATGAGGCTTCTTTCATCTGGACGTCTGCAGTAAGAGCCATCTCGGACACACTGTCCCAGGAGCAGCTGGCGGACAAGCAATATATCACTGCTGCTCCTCAGGACTCTGTAACGGACATGCTGTCGCAGATTGTGCAGCTCGTCGCAGTATTCCTGCTAATGCAGTAGCACTCAGCATCAGTCTCGAAGCTTGAGCTGTCGGATGGTGCTCAATAGGTCTAGTAATCTGTGTGTTCAAATTCCGTTGACCGTGATTCTTAACTAATTTAGACGAATGATGAAAGGGATACAGAGAAGGATTATCCTTCCCTTTCAGAACAGCTCAAGGAGGATATGGCTGCTATCCATTATTGCTACCTTGAACTTGTTCCAGTGTATCACAATACTGTGATTGTTTGTAAGAAACCGCTAGCGTTGTAAATGCTGACAAAGAGGATGATAAGTCTGTTCCAGTGAATTACAATGCTGCATATAATTATGAGAAACCGCTAGCGTAGTTAGATGCGGACTTCATCCTGACAAAGAGCAGGATAATAAGATCTCTTTCTGGTTAAGTCTACACGGGTATCACAGGTCTTTGATTGTTTAGACGCCGCCATATTCACCTTCCCATGGAAAGAAGTAATGCGGTTTCCTATCATCATCTTCTGTATTTTTAACCGTTTTTTGAACACATTCATTTTAAAAATGGCAGGGGAAGATGTGTTGAGAGTTTCTTGGCGTTTGTATGAGCAGGTTAAGGGCTTAGTTGTGACCTTACCTTCATCGTTTTGCTGTTCGCTTGGACACAATCGAGAAGATATTTTCTTACTGAGAGCAAATTTAAGTACTGTGGCGCAACGTCTATATGGAAAGTGCATATTTTTTCCACTTTTCTGGCTTATTGGGTATGTAACTATGAAGGAAGCTGTTTTATCCATTTTAAAAATGGCAGGGGAAGATGTGTTGAGAGTTTCTTGGCGTTTGTATGAGCAGGTTAAGGGCTTAGTTGTGACCTTACCTTCATCGTTTTGCTGTTCGCTTAGACACAATCGAGAAGATATTTTCTTACTGAGAGCAAATTTAAGTACTGTGGCGCAACGTCTATATGGAAAGTGCGTATTTTCTCCACTTTTCTGGCTTATTGGGTATGTAACTATGAAGGAAGCTGTTTTATCCATATTATATTCGGCATTCAGCTGTGGTATTATTGTATGGTGTAGGTTTATGGGCAATTTTCTCTCATTCTCAAATATGCCATTCTAATTTTTAGGGCTTAGTCCAGACTAGCCTTAAAAATTGTGAACTTGTTACATCCAAATTAGCATTATATCATGCTCAGATTAAGGATTTACATAATTGGGATCCATATTAGGATTTGTCTCCTCTATTATGGTATAAAGAGACATACATGTAAATTCTAATTATTCTAATTTTCTTCATCATGGATTGAAGGATTTGATCTATGTTGATCTACTATTTCGTTCTACTATAAGTTCTGGGCCCTCCACCTTTTTACATTTCAGCTAAATCTGGGCCATTGGTATACAGTATACAGTATAAAAATATGAAAAAATTTGAAGTAATTTATATATTTTTTATACTTACCAATGGCCCAGATGGGAATGGCCCTCCCATGAGTGGGCAGTACTGGACACTCATACCTCCCCACTCAATTATTATATTATTATCCTTTTTAGAAAGAATGATGTTGGCGCCAGTTTCGGTGACTTCCTGCTGTCTGCGCATGTGCAGAGAGTAAATGTATGGAGGGCCAGATAGGACTTCCAATTTTCAGTTTTGCATGCAAATTTGGGGGATTGGGGAGTAACATTTGTGTTTGGCCCTAGATATTTTTGAGTTAGCACCAGCAAAGTCTGGGCCATTGGTAAGTATAAAAAATATATAAATTACTTTAAATTTTTTCATTTTCTCTTCATTATACGTTTTTAGAACAAATTGATCATTTCCGGTGATAATTTGACTCATATTTACCTTGAAGTGATGCTTTGAAAGCCTCCATTTCGATTGATACCGAGAAAGTTAAAATATCTTCACAGTGGGGGATACGATTTCTATGTTTTTGCAATTTCTTCTACAATCTATCGTTTAGTGTATAATAAATACAGGTCTTTAAATTTTATGAAAATCCCATTGGAAACTGATGTCCCCAGATTACAGGAATATTCCCAAATTAGATTGCATAACATGTTTGTCTTGTTAACCCTTTACCCATCCGCCCGCGTAATATGCAAACTCAGCAGCTGAAAAAATATTATATTTTTATACAGTACCAATGACCCAGACTTAGCTAGTGCTAACTCTAAATAATTCAGGGCCAAACACAAATTTTGCCCCCCCCCCCCCCCAATCCCCAAAATTTGCATCAAAAACCGAAAAGTAGATGTCCTATATGGTCCTCCGTACTTTTACTCCACTGCGCATGCGCAGTGTCGAGGAGGTCTCGAAATTGGTGCCAAATGTCATTCTTTGTTTGGCCCTCAATACATTTACCCTTTACTGTTATTTGTGCTTGTAAATCTCAGGTTTAATGATGCCAGACACATAATTATGAGAGAAATGGTGGATATAAGGAGGAATTAGAAGGAGGAGAGGAAAAAACAGTGGAAGGAAATGTTCAGGGCTGTAACTTATAATTTTTTTACGAAGTTATTTCATGTTACCTATTTTCGAGGCATGGCCCTATTGTTGTCATTCTTGCTATGAATGTTCCATTGTTTGATCAGTGTTTCCTCTCTCCCTTTCCTTTATTCCCCCCAGCTATTCTCCCATGCTTTTGGCTTATTTTTTGTAATTTTTATTACTAAAATTTCTTGGGAGTTTTGGCTTGGTAACAAAATTATTTTCTGTTGTTTCCCCATGTTTACGTCCTCACCCTTAGGTGTTTAGGCATTTTGGTCTGCATCTACCATCTGATGTTCTACAGTTTCTTCTCTGGAAGCCTCTGTTTTGCATCAGATAGTGTTTAAATTGGTAACTGATTTCGTGCCATGTTTACCAGTGCCTGGAGTCATGTTTCCGGTTTGTTTACACTTTTTGTTTAGGTTGACAACGGTTACTTCTGATAGTGATTACTTGTCTTCTGCTTAGTTCAGTTCACAGCAAGATACATTAATATTGTCCTTAAGTGTTACATTAATTTTTCAAAATGATTTAAAGTTTTTGTCCACACTTAGGCTTTTTTGGGATCCATTTGGGCTCATTGTTTCCATTGGGAACTTGGGCTATTCTGAAAAAAATTTTTTTGGAATTATTTTTTCGTATTATTATAATGGATGATATTATTATGTATCTTTGTTTCAAGGTTTAGTGCGAGGACTATGACTGTTTACTTTTTTCACTATGAAAGATTATTGTTCAAATTGTAATGGGAAGAAATCTTCCTCTGATTCTCATGATCTCTGTATTAATTGTTGTCAATGTACTCGCACTAACCCTTGTTCAGTGTGTATCAATTGGGATGACAAACATTGGAGACGTGTGTCACGGTATGTTGTTTTCAGAGGAACAAGAACAGGGGGATGTTTCCGTGTTGTCACCCAGAAGTGTGCTTCCGTCGTCACAATCAAATGAAGAGCTAGCGGCAAAAGTGCTCATGCAGATACGACAATTATCCGCTAGCTCGCCCGGTTTCGCGACCATTCCCCGAATGGCTCAGCACCCGGGTTCGTCCGTTGCGGTCCAGGAAGGAGGTTTGGGTGTTGCGAGCACTATAATCTTACCACGTGCACACCCAGTGACGACGGAATGGAGGATGGTCCAGAGGAAGCCTAGTAGTCCGGTTCCTAGCTTGTCCAGCCCCGCATGGGCTGCGAGGAAGATAGGTCCAGACGTTGTCTTACAAAATGTTCCTCAATCGGAGCATACGTCCACTGCTTGGGACGCTCCGGCATATAGACAGTCCAGCGAGACTGTTCATAAGGCTTCCTCATCCTCACGCCAGCACACATTACTGCACCTTGGCTACGTGACCGGTGATATCCAGCCAGCATCGCCGACCAGGGATTCCATGGCCACTAGATCATGCCATCCGGTAGCCTGATTCGAGGCCTTCATCCTCCGGACGTTCGCATAAAAGAGGTATGCAGGAGTCAACGTCCAGGGAGCTTCCGGCGGCTAAATCCTGTAAGACTGCAGCTCCACTGGCTTCAGTGACGGACATGCTGTCACAGATAGTGCAGATCATTGCAGCATCCTAGCAACCGGCAGAAGCCCTGTCGGAACATGAATTATCAGATGAAGCTGGGTCGGTATGTTCCGCCGCTGCGTCAGGCGTGGACGACCGAGATTCACAGGCGGTCCGACAGGATGGCAAAAGGGATTCGGAAGAACTGGAGTTTTCCCTTTCGGAACAACATAAAATTGCCATAGAGTTCATCCGGCATTACCTTCCAAACGTTGTTCCTGCAGACCAAAATGCTGCGCAGCCAGATAGGAGGCTTATAGCGCCACTGGACACTGAATTCTTCAATCAGTTTAAGGACACTGTCCCTGAGTTTCCGTCTCAGTCCAGAAATGTCTCACGGACATTTGAACTATCAAGGGAGGCAAATGAAATAGTTGATGGAGTCCCCCATGCAATGCCTCAGGAGGCAAATGAAATAGTTAATGGGGAACCTAAACAATGCCTGGGATGACAAATGCAATAGCTACTGAGGCCCCCAAAAAAACCTTGGGGTGGCAAATGAAATAGTTAATGGGGTACTTAAACAATACTTTGGGTGGCAAATCAAATAGTTAATGTGGGATTCCAAACAGTGCTGGAGGGTAGCAAATGAAAAAGTTAATGGGGGACCCAAACACTGCCTGGGGTGGTGAATGAAATTTTTACTGAGGTCCCCAAACAATGCCTTGGTTACAAATGGCATAATTAATGGGGTACTCCGAATAATGCCTGGGGTGACAAATGAAATAGTTAACGGGGGACTCCAAGCAATGACTTGGGTGCCAAATGAAATAGTTAATGGGGGGATCACAAACAATGCCTGTGGTGGCAAATGAAATTTTTAATGGGGGATCACAAACAGTGCCTGGGGTGGCAAATGAAATAGTTAATGGAGGATCACAAACAGTGCCTGGGGTGGCAAATGAAATAGTTAATGGGGGATCACAAACAATGCTTCGGGTGGGAAATAAAATAGTTAATGGAGGATCACAAACAATGCCTGGGGTGCACATGAAATAGTTAATGGGGACCCATTGTTACAATTACCTTGAACTTGAAAATGTTCCAAGAGTTAGTTTCCGCTCCCTAATAAAAATTCTGCTTGGCTGGTCAAAACCAATCTTCTCCCGTGATTTGGAATGTTGAGAGGAAGAACACTTTTTTTTTTTTGGAGGGGGTGGGGGTGGGGGAGTGTCATTGTTGCAAAGATCAATGTCATGTTCATTCTGAAATTAAAAAAATCCCTATTTTTTTTGCTCTCTGATTAAAGTTGTGCAGAATGCTAGGCTGGTTTTAGGTTGGGTAACTGGACCCACTATTTTCTCCTTGGTGGAAACTGCATATGAGCTAGGAATGACGAGAGGTACAAACCTATTTATTTTAGGTCCATTTTTCCAAAGGTTAATTTCATTGTGACATTTAACTTTCAATTTAACTGATTATACTCTCTAATTAAGGTTTACTGGGGGCTAATTGTACTCTCTAATTAAGGTTTACTGGGCTGATTGTACTCTCTAATTAAGGTTTACTGGGGGCTGATTGTACTCGCTATTTAAGGTTTACTGGGGGCTAATTGTACTCTCTAATTAAGGTTTACTGGGCTAATTGTACTCTCTAATTAAGGTTTACTGGGGGCTGATTGTACTCTGTAATTAAGGTTTACTGGGGGCTGATTGTACTCTCTAATTAAGGTTTACTGGGGGCTGATTGTACTCTCTAATTAAGGTTTACTGGGGGCTAATTGTACTCTTTAATTAAGGTTTACTGAGGGCTGATTGTACTCTCTAATTAAGGTTTACTGGGGGCTGATTGTACTCTCTAATTAAGTTTTACTGGGCTGATTGTACTCTCTAATTAAGGTTTACTGGAGGCTGATTGTACTCTCTAATTAAGGTTTACTGGGGGCTAATTGTACTCTCTAATTAAGGTTTACTGGGGGCTGATTGTACGCTCTAATTCAGGTTTACTGGGGGCTGATTGTACTCTCTAATTAAGGTTTACTGGGCTGATTGTACTCTCTAATGAAGGTTTACTGGGCTAATTGTACTCTCTAATTAAGGTTTACTGGGCTAATTGTACTCTCTAATTAAGGTTTACTGGGGGCTAATTGTACTCTCTAATTAAGGTTTACTGGGCTGATTGTACTCTCTAATTAAGGTTTACTGGGGGCTGATTCTACTCTCTGATTAAGGTTTACTGGGGGCTGATTGTACTCTCTAAGGTTTACTGGGCTGATTGTACTCTCTAATTAAGGTTTACTGGGGGCTGATTGTACTGTCTAATTAAGGTTTACTGGGCTAATTATACTCTCTAATTAAGGTTTACTGGGGGCTGATTGTACTCTCTAATTAAGGTTTACTGGGCTGATTGTACTCTCTAATTAAGGTCTACTGGGGGCTGATTGTACTCTCTAATTAAGGTTTACTGGGGGCTAATTGTACTCTCTAATTAAGGTTTACTGGGCTAATTGTACTCTCTAATTAAGGTTTACTGGGGGCTGATTGTACTCTCTAATTAAGGTTTACTGGGGGCTGATTGTACTCTCTAATTAAGGTTTACTGGGGGCTGATTGTACTATCTAATTAAGGTTTACTGGAGGCTAATTGTACTCTCTAATTAAGGTTTACTGAGGGCTGATTGTACTCTCTAATTAAGGTTTACTGGGGGCTGATTGTACTCTCTAATTAAGGTTTACTGGGGGCTAATTGTACTCTCTAATTAAGGTTTACTGGAGGCTGATTGTACTCTCTAATTAAGGTTTACTGGGGGCTAATTGTACTCTCTAATTAAGGTTTACTGGGGGCTGATTGTACGCTCTAATTCAGGTTTACGGGGGGCTGATTGTACTCTCTAATTAAGGTTTACTGGGCTGATTGTACTCTCTAATGAAGGTTTACTGGGCTAATTGTACTCTCTAATTAAGGTTTACTGGGGGCTGATTGTACTCTCTAATTAAGGTTTACTGGGGGCTAATTGTACTCTCTAATTAAGGTTTACTGGAGGCTGATTGTACTCTCTAATTAAGGTTTACTGGGGGCTAATTGTACTCTCTAATTAAGGTTTACTGGGGGCTGATTGTACGCTCTAATTCAGGTTTACGGGGGGCTGATTGTACTCTCTAATTAAGGTTTACTGGGCTGATTGTACTCTCTAATGAAGGTTTACTGGGCTAATTGTACTCTCTAATTAAGGTTTACTGGGCTAATTGTACTCTCTAATTAAGGTTTACTGGGGGCTAATTGTACTCTCTAATTAAGGTTTACTGGGCTGATTGTACTCCCTAATTAAGGTTTACTGGGGGCTGATTCTACTCTCCAATTAGGGTTTACTGGGGGCTGATTGTACTCTCTAATTAAGGTTTACTGGGCTGATTGTACTCTCTAAGGTTTACTGGGGGCTGATTGTACTGTCTAATTAAGGTTTACTGGGCTAATTATACTCTCTAATTAAGGTTTACTGGGGGCTAATTGTACTCTCTAATTAAGGTTTACTGGGGGCTGATTGTACTCTCTAATTAAGGTTTACTGGGGGCTGATTGTACTCTCTAATTAAGGTTTACTGGGGGCTAATTGTACTCTCTAATTAAGGTTTACTGAGGGCTGATTGTACTCTCTAATTAAGGTTTACTGGGGTCTGATTGTACTCTCTAATTAAGGTTTACTGGGCTGATTGTACTCTCTAATTAAGGTTTACTGGAGGCTGATTGTACTCTCTAATTAAGGTTTACTGGGCTGATTGTACTCTCTAATTAAGGTTTACTGGGGGCTGATTGTACTTTCTAATTAAGGTTTACTGGGGGCTGATTGTACTCTCTAATTAAGGTTTACTGGGCTAATTGTACTCTCTAATTAAGGTTTACTGGGCTGATTGTACTCTCTAATTAAGGTTTACTGGACTAATTGTACTCTCTAATTAAGGTTTACTCGGCTGATTGTACTCTCTAATTAAGGTTTACTGGGGGCTGATTGTACTCTCTAATTAAGGTTTACTGGGGGCTGATTGTACTCTCTAATTAAGGTTTACTGGGAGCAAATTGTTGCCTCTAATTAATGTTTACTGGGGGTTAATTGTACTCTCTAATTAAGGTTTACTGGGCTGATTGTACTCTCTAATTAAGGTTTACTGGGGGCTGATTCTACTCTCTAATTAAGGTTTACTGGGGGCTGATTGTACTCTCTAATTAAGGTTTACTGGGCTAATTGTACTCTCTAACTAAGGTTTACGGTGGCTAATTGTACTCTCTAATTAAAGTTTACTGGGGCTGATTGTACTCTCTAATTAAGGTTTACTGGACTAATTGTACTTTCTAATTAAGGTTTACTGGGGGCTAATTGTACTCTCTAATTAAGGTTTACTGGGCTGATTGTACTCTCTAATTAAGGTTTACTGGGGGCTGATTGTACACTCTAATTAAGGATTACTGGGCTAATTGTACTCTGTAATTAAGGTTTACTGGGGGCTGATTGTACTCTCTAATTAAGGTTTACTGGGGGCTGATTGTACTCTCTAATTAATGTTTACTGGGGGCTAATTGTTGCCTCTAATTAATGTTTACTGGGGGTTAATTGTACTCTCTAATTAAGGTTTACTGGGCTGATTGTACTCTCTAATTAAGGTTTACTGGGGGCTAATTGTACTCTCTAATTAAGGTTTACTGGGGGCTAATTGTACTCTCTAATTAAGGTTTACTGGGGGGCTAATTGTACTCTCTAATTAAGGTTTTCTGGGCTGATTGTACTCTCTAATTAAGGTTTACTGGGCTAATTGTACTCTCTAATTAAGGTTTACTGGGGGCTAATTGTACTCTCTAATTAAGGTTTACTGGGGTGTGATTGTACTCTAATTAAGGTTTACTGGGGGCTAATTGTACTCTCTAAGGTTTACTGGGGGCTAATTGTACTCTCTAAGGTTTCCTGGGCTGATTGTACTCTCTAATTAAGGTTTACTGGAGGCTAATTGTACTCTCTAATTAAGATTTACTTGGCTAATTGTACTCTCTAAGGTTTACTGGGCTAATTGTATTGATGTATCATGGGGTGATGTATCATGGTAGTTTGGGGTGATGTATTCTGGTAGTTTGGGGTGATGTATCATGGTAGTTTGGGGTGATGTATCATGGTTGTTTGGGATGATGTATCATGGTAGTTTGGGGTGATGTATCATGGTAGTTTGGGGTGATGCATCATGGTAGTTTGGGGTGATGTATCATGCTAGTTTGGGGTGATGTATCATGGTAGTTTGGGGTGATGTATCATGGTAGTTTGGGGTGATGTATCATGGTAGTTTGGGGTGATGTATCATGGTAGTTTGGGGTGATGTATCATGGTAGTTTGTGGTGATGTATCATGGTAGTTTGGGGTGATGTATCATGGTAGTTTGCGGTGATGTGTCATGGTAGTTTGGGGTGATGTATCATGGTAGTTTGGGGTGATGTATCATGGTAGTTTGGGGTGATGTATCATGCTAGTTTGGGGTGATGTATCATGCTAGTTTGGGGTGATGTATCATGGTAGTTTGGGGTGATGTATCATGGTAGTTTGGGGTGATGTATCATGGTAGTTTGGGGTGATGTATCATGGTAGTTTGGGGGTGATGTATCATGCTAGTTTGGGGTGATGTATCATGATAGTTTGGGGTGATGTATCATGGTAGTTTGGGGTGATGTATCATGGTAGTTTGGGGTGATGTATCATGCTAGTTTGGGGTGATGTATCATGCTAGTTTGGGGTGATGTATCATGATAGTTTGGGGTGAGGGATAAACTATCAATGATCACTAGCTCTGATTGGTTTTCAGCTCAAGACGAATTGTGACATTTAGCATCCCATGGAGACACATTTACTTTTAGTTCAACTTGTTTCCTTTCAGATACACCAGATGAAGGGGAGCCTCAGCAGGTAATTATAATGTATTAATTAATAAGTTAGCCTCCACAGGTATCAAACTTGTATATGTTAATTCATAGGGGAGCCTCAACAGGTATCAAATGTTTATATGTTAATTCATAGGGGAGCCTCAACAGATATCAAACTTTTATATGTTAATTCATAGGGGAGCCTCAACAGATAGCAGACTTGTATATGTTAATTCATAGGGTAGCCTCAACAGATATCAGACTGGTATATGTTAATTCATAGGGGAGTCTCAACAGATATCACACTTGTATATGTTAATTCATAGGGGAGCCTCAACAGATATCAGACTTGTATACGTTAATTCATAGGGGAGCCTCAACAGATATCAGACTTGTATATGTTAATTCATAGGGGAGCCTCAACAGATATCAAACTTGTATATGTTAATTCATAGGTGGGGGGTGGGGGGCTCAACAGATATCAAACTTGTATATGTTAATTCATTGGGGAGCCTCAACAGATATCAGACTTGTATATGTTAATTCATAGGGGAACCTCAACAGATATCAGACTTGTATATGTTAATTCATAGGGGAACCTCAACAGATATCAGACTTGTATATGTTAATTCATAGGGGAACCTCAACAGATATCAGACTTGTATATGTTAATTCATAGGGGAACCTCAACAGATATCAGACTTGCATATGTTAATTCATAGGGGAGCCACAACAGATATCAGACTTGTATATGTTAATTCATAGGGGAGCCTCAACAGATATCAAACTTGTATATGTTAATTCATAGGTGGGGGGTGGGGGGGCTCAACAGATATCAAACTTGTATATGTTAATTCATAGGTGGTGGGGGGGGGGGGGGGGGCTCAACAGATATCAAACTTGTATATGTTAATTCATAGGGGAGCCTCAACAGATATCAGACTTGTATATGTTAATTCATAGGGGAGCCTCAACAGATATCAAACTTTTATATGTTAATTCATAGGGGAGCCTCAACAGATAGCAGGATTGTATATGTTAATTCATAGGGTAGCCTCAACAGATATCAGACTGGTATATGTTAATTCATAGGGGAGTCTCAACAGATATCAAACTTGTATATGTTAATTCATAGGGGAGCCTCAACAGATATCAGACTTGTATATGTTAATTCATAGGGGAGCCTCAACAGATATCAGACTTGTATATGTTAATTCATTGGGGAGCCTCAACAGATATCAAACTTGTATATGTTAATTCATAGGTGGGGGGTGGGGGGCTCAACAGATATCAAACTTGTATATGTTAATTCATTGGGGAACCTCAACAGATATCAAACTTGTATATGTTAATTCATAGGGGAGCCTCAACAGATATCAGACTTGTATATGTTAATTCATAGGGGAACCTCAACAGATATCAGACTTGTATATGTTAATTCATAGGGGAACCTCAACAGATATCAGACTTGTATATGTTAATTCATAGGGGAACCTCAACAGATATCAGACTTGTATATGTTAATTCATAGGGGAACCTCAACAGATATCAGACTTGTATATGTTAATTCATAGGGGAGCCTCAACAGATATCAGACTTGTATATGTTAATTCATAGGGGAACCTCAACAGATATCAGACTTGTATATGTTAATTCATAGGGGAACCTCAACAGATATCAGACTTGTATATGTTAATTCATAGGGGAACCTCAACAGATATCAGACTTGTATATGTTAATTCATAGGGGAACCTCAACAGATATCAGACTTGTATATGTTAATTCATAGGGGAGCCTCAACAGATATCAAACTTCTATATGTTAATTCATAGGTGGGGGGTGGGGGGGCTCAACAGATATCAAACTTGTATATGTTAATTCATAGGTGGGGGGGGGGGGGGGGGCTCAACAGATATCAAACTTGTATATGTTAATTCATAGGGGAGCCTCAACAGATATCAGACTTGTATATGTTAATTCATAGGGGAGCCTCAACAGATATCAGACTTGTATATGTTAATTCATTGGGGAGCCTCAACAGATATCAGACTTGTATATGTTTATTCATAGGGGATCCTCAACAGATATCAGACTTGTATATGTTAATTCATAGGGGAGCCTCAACAGATATCAAACTTGTATATGTTAATTCATTGGGGAGCCTCAACAGATATCAGACTTGTATATGTTAATTCATTGGGGAGCCTCAACATATATTAATCTTGTATATGTTAATTCATAGGGGAACCTCAACAGATATCAGACTTGTATATGTTAATTCATAGGGGAGCCTCAGGGGAGCCACAACAGATATCAAACTTGTATATGTTAATTCATAGGGGAGCCTCAACATATATCAAACTTGTATATGTTAATTCATAGGGGAGCCACAACAGATATCACACTTGTATATGTTAATTCATTGGGGAACCTCAACAGATATCAGACTTGTATATGTTAATTCATAGGGGAACCTCAACAGATATCAGACTTGTATATGTTAATTCATAGGGGAACCTCAACAGATATCAGACTTGTATATGTTAATTCATAGGGGAGCCTCAGGGGAGCCACAACAGATATCAAACTTGTATATGTTAATTCATAGGGGAGCCTCAACATATATCAAACTTGTATATGTTAATTAATAGGGGAGCCACAACAGATATCAGACTTGTATATGTTAATTCATAGGGGAACCTCAACAGATATCAGACTTGTATATGTTAATTCATAGGGGAGCCTCAACAGATATCAAACTTCTATATGTTAATTCATAGGTGGGGGGTGGGGGGGCTCAACAGATATCAAACTTGTATATGTTAATTCATAGGTGGGGGGGGGGCCTCAACAGATATCAAACTTGTATATGTTAATTCATAGGGGAGCCTCAACAGATATCAGACTTGTATATGTTAATTCATAGGGGAGCCTCAACAGATATCAGACTTGTATATGTTAATTCATTGGGGAGCCTCAACAGATATCAGACTTGTATATGTTTGTTCATAGGGGAGCCTCAACAGATATCAGACTTGTATATGTTAATTCATAGGGGAGCCTCAACAGATATCAAACTTGTATATGTTAATTCATAGGGGAGCCTCAACATATATTAATCTTGTATATGTTAATTCATAGGGGAACCTCAACAGATATCAGACTTGTATATGTTAATTCATTGGGGAGCCTCAACATATATTAATCTTGTATATGTTAATTCATAGGGGAACCTCAACAGATATCAGACTTGTATATGTTAATTCATTGGGGAGCCTCAACAGATATCAGACCTTGTATATGTTAATTCAGTGGGGAGCCTCAACAGATATCAGACTTGTATATGTTAATTCATTGGGGAGCCTCAACATATATTAATCTTGTATATGTTAATTCATAGGGGAACCTCAACAGATATCAGACTTGTATATGTTAATTCATAGGGGAGCCTCAGGGGAGCCACAACAGATATCAAACTTGTATATGTTAATTCATAGGGGAGCCTCAACGTATTTCAAACTTGTATATGTTAGTTCATAGGGGAGCCACAACAGATATCACACTTGTATATGTTAATTCATTGGGGAACCTCAACAGATATCAGACTTGTATATGTTAATTCATAGGGGAACCTCAACAGATATCAGACTTGTATATGTTAATTCATAGGGGAACCTCAACAGATATCAGACTTGTATATGTTAATTCATAGGGGAGCCTCAGGGGAGCCACAACAGATATCAAACTTGTATATGTTAATTCATAGGTGGGGGGTGGGGGGCTCAACAGATATCAAACTTGTATATGTTAATTCATTGGGGAACCTCAACAGATATCAAACTTGTATATGTTAATTCATAGGGGAGCCTCAACAGATATCAGACTTGTATATGTTAATTCATAGGGGAACCTCAACAGATATCAGACTTGTATATGTTAATTCATTGGGGAGCCTCAACAGATATCAGACTTGTATATGTTAATTCAGTGGGGAGCCTCAACAGATATCAGACTTGTATATGTTAATTCATTGGGGAGCCTCAACATATATTAATCTTGTATATGTTAATTCATAGGGGAACCTCAACAGATATCAGACTTGTATATGTTAATTCATAGGGGAGCCTCAACGTATTTCAAACTTGTATATGTTAATTCATAGGTGGGGGGTGGGGGGCTAAACAGATATCAAACTTGTATATGTTAATTCATTGGGGAACCTCAACAGATATCAAACTTGTATATGTTAATTCATAGGGGAGCCTCAACAGATATCAGACTTGTATATGTTAATTCATAGGGGAACCTCAACAGATATCAGACTTGTATATGTTAATTCATTGGGGAGCCTCAACAGATATCAGACTTGTATATGTTAATTCATTGGGGAACCTCAACAGATATCAAACTTGTATATGTTAATTCATAGGGGAGCCTCAACAGATATCAGACTTGTATATGTTAATTCATAGGGGAACCTCAACAGATATCAGACTTGTATATGTTAATTCATAGGGGAACCTCAACAGATATCAGACTTGTATATGTTAATTCATAGGGGAACCTCAACAGATATCAGACTTGTATATGTTAATTCATAGGGGAACCTCAACAGATATCAGACTTGTATATGTTAATTCATAGGGGAGCCTCAACAGATATCAGACTTGTATATGTTAATTCATAGGGGAACCTCAACAGATATCAGACTTGTATATGTTAATTCATAGGGGAACCTCAACAGATATCAGACTTGTATATGTTAATTCATAGGGGAACCTCAACAGATATCAGACTTGTATATGTTAATTCATAGGGGAACCTCAACAGATATCAGACTTGTATATGTTAATTCATAGGGGAACCTCAACAGATATCAGACTTGTATATGTTAATTCATAGGGGAACCTCAACAGATATCAGACTTGTATATGTTAATTCATAGGGGAGCCTCAACAGATATCAAACTTCTATATGTTAATTCATAGGTGGGGGGTGGGGGGGGCTCAACAGATATCAAACTTGTATATGTTAATTCATAGGTGGGGGGGGGGGGGGGGGGCTCAACAGATATCAAACTTGTATATGTTAATTCATAGGGGAGCCTCAACAGATATCAGACTTGTATATGTTAATTCATAGGGGAGCCTCAACAGATATCAGACTTGTATATGTTAATTCATTGGGGAGCCTCAACAGATATCAGACTTGTATATGTTTATTCATAGGGGATCCTCAACAGATATCAGACTTGTATATGTTAATTCATAGGGGAGCCTCAACAGATATCAAACTTGTATATGTTAATTCATTGGGGAGCCTCAACAGATATCAGACTTGTATATGTTAATTCATTGGGGAGCCTCAACATATATTAATCTTGTATATGTTAATTCATAGGGGAACCTCAACAGATATCAGACTTGTATATGTTAATTCATAGGGGAGCCTCAGGGGAGCCACAACAGATATCAAACTTGTATATGTTAATTCATAGGGGAGCCTCAACATATATCAAACTTGTATATGTTAATTCATAGGGGAGCCACAACAGATATCACACTTGTATATGTTAATTCATTGGGGAACCTCAACAGATATCAGACTTGTATATGTTAATTCATAGGGGAACCTCAACAGATATCAGACTTGTATATGTTAATTCATAGGGGAACCTCAACAGATATCAGACTTGTATATGTTAATTCATAGGGGAGCCTCAGGGGAGCCACAACAGATATCAAACTTGTATATGTTAATTCATAGGGGAGCCTCAACATATATCAAACTTGTATATGTTAATTAATAGGGGAGCCACAACAGATATCAGACTTGTATATGTTAATTCATAGGGGAACCTCAACAGATATCAGACTTGTATATGTTAATTCATAGGGGAGCCTCAACAGATATCAAACTTCTATATGTTAATTCATAGGTGGGGGGTGGGGGGGCTCAACAGATATCAAACTTGTATATGTTAATTCATAGGTGGGGGGGGGGGGCCTCAACAGATATCAAACTTGTATATGTTAATTCATAGGGGAGCCTCAACAGATATCAGACTTGTATATGTTAATTCATAGGGGAGCCTCAACAGATATCAGACTTGTATATGTTAATTCATTGGGGAGCCTCAACAGATATCAGACTTGTATATGTTTGTTCATAGGGGAGCCTCAACAGATATCAGACTTGTATATGTTAATTCATAGGGGAGCCTCAACAGATATCAAACTTGTATATGTTAATTCATAGGGGAGCCTCAACATATATTAATCTTGTATATGTTAATTCATAGGGGAACCTCAACAGATATCAGACTTGTATATGTTAATTCATTGGGGAGCCTCAACATATATTAATCTTGTATATGTTAATTCATAGGGGAACCTCAACAGATATCAGACTTGTATATGTTAATTCATTGGGGAGCCTCAACAGATATCAGACTTGTATATGTTAATTCAGTGGGGAGCCTCAACAGATATCAGACTTGTATATGTTAATTCATTGGGGAGCCTCAACATATATTAATCTTGTATATGTTAATTCATAGGGGAACCTCAACAGATATCAGACTTGTATATGTTAATTCATAGGGGAGCCTCAGGGGAGCCACAACAGATATCAAACTTGTATATGTTAATTCATAGGGGAGCCTCAACGTATTTCAAACTTGTATATGTTAGTTCATAGGGGAGCCACAACAGATATCACACTTGTATATGTTAATTCATTGGGGAACCTCAACAGATATCAGACTTGTATATGTTAATTCATAGGGGAACCTCAACAGATATCAGACTTGTATATGTTAATTCATAGGGGAACCTCAACAGATATCAGACTTGTATATGTTAATTCATAGGGGAGCCTCAGGGGAGCCACAACAGATATCAAACTTGTATATGTTAATTCATAGGGGAGCCTCAACATATATCAAACTTGTATATGTTAATTAATAGGGGAGCCACAACAGATATCAGACTTGTATATGTTAATTCATTGGGGAACCTCAACATATATCAAATTTGTATATGTTAATTCATAGGGGAGCCACAACAGATATCAGACTTGTATATGTTAATTCATAGGGGAAACTCAACAGATATCAGACTTGTATATTTTAATTCATAGGGAAGCCTCAGGGGAGCCACAACAGATATCAGACTTGTATATGTTAATTCATAGGGGAGCCACAACAGATATCAGACTTGTATATGTTAATTCATAGGGGAGCCTCAACAGATATCAAACTTGTATATGTTAATTCATAGGGGAGCCTCAGGGGAGCCACAACAGATATCAAACTTGTATATGTTAATTCATAGGGGAGCCTCAACATATATCAAACTTGTATATGTTAATTCATAGGGGAGCCTCAACAGATATCAGACTTGTATATGTTAATTCATAGGGGAGCCTCAACATATATCAAACTTGTATATATTAATTCATAGGGGAACCTCAACAGATATCAGACTTGTATATGTTAATTCATAGGGGAGCCTCAACATATATCAAACTTGTATATATTAATTCATAGGGGAGCCTCAACAGATATCAGACTTGTATATGTTAATTCATAGGGGAGCCACAACAGATATCAGACTTGTATATATTAATTCATAGGGGAGCCACAACAGATATCAGACTTGTATATGTTAATTCATAGGGGAGCCTCAACAGATATCAGACTTTTATATGTTAATTCATAGGGGAGCCTCAACATATATCAAACTTGTATATATTAATTCATAGGGGAGCCTCAACAGATATCAGACTTGTATATGTTAATTCATAGGGGAGCCTCAACATATATCAAACTTGTATATGTTAATTCATAGGGGAGCCACAACAGATATCAAACTTGTATATGTTAATTCATTGGGGAACCTCAACAGATATCAAACTTGTATATATTAATTCATAGGGGAGCCACAACAGATATCAAACTTGTATATGTTAATTCATTGGGGAACCTCAACATATATCAAACTTGTATATATTAATTCATAGGGGAGCCTCAACAGATATCAGACTTGTATATGTTAATTCATTGGGGAGCCTCAGGGGAGCCACAACAGGTATCAAACTTTTATAATATATTAATTCATAGGGGAGGCTCAACAGGTATCAAAACGTTTATAATATATTAATTTATAAGGGAACCTCCACAGGTATTCATTTATTATATACCCCCGCAAACAAAGTTTGGGGGGTATATAGGAATCACCCTGTCCATCCGTCCGTCTGTCCATCTGTCCATTCTTGTAAGCACAACTCCTCCTAAACCGTTAGAAGAATTTTCATGAAACTTTACACAATGAAAGAACTCCACATGCAGATGTGCATGAAGCAATATAATTCTGTTCTGACATTTCCAAGGGGAGATAATCTAACTTATACATTTCAGACGCGGGGGGTATCACATTGTGAGCTTGCTCACAGTACCTCTAGTTTATTGGTGTTTAAGGTCCCATACTTATGCACAATGGCTAATCGTGGCCATGACAGTTTTAAGGGTGGAGGAAGCCAGAGTACTGGAGAGAAACTCCGAGCATCGACGAGCAACTGTCAGCTCCTCAACATTCTAACTCTGTTCAAGCTCTACTGAAGCAGGCTTACAGGGTTGAAGACAGGTGCACCATCAACGTTCAGTACACAGTGTCATCATACCCCCACATAGGCAACTGGGATAAAGTGCCTTGCCCAAGGACACAACGTGGGTCATCCCAGCCGGGGATCTAACTCGGGACCTATAGCATAGAAGTCTCACAGTCTATCACTGAGCCACTGCGGCCTCCACATGTATCAAACTCTTATAATGTATTAATAGGATTAGGGTGACCTCCACATGTATCAAACTCTTATAATGTATTAATTCATAGGGGGACCTCCACAGATATGAAACTCTTTACCTCCACATGTATCAAACTCTTATAATGTATTAATTCATAGGGGGACCTCCACATGTATCAAACTCTTATAATGTATTAATTGATAGGGGAACCCCCACAGGTATCAAACCCTTATAATGTATTAGTTTATAATGGAACCTCCACAGGTATCAAACCCTTATAATTTGTTAATTTATAATGGAACCTCCACAGGTATCAAACTCTTATAATGTATTAATTTATAATGGAACCTCCACAGGTATCAAACCCTTATAATGCATTAATTTATAACGGAACCTCCACAGGTATCAAAGTCTTATAATGTATTAATTTATAATGGAACCTCCACAGGAATCAAACTCTTATAATGTATTAATTTATAATGGAACCTCCACAGGTATCAAAGCCTTATAATGTATTAATTTATAATGGAACATCCACAGGTATCAAACTCTTATAATGTATTAATTTATAGGGGGACCTCCACAGGTATTAAACTCTTATAATGTATTAATTTATAATGGAACCTCCACAGGTATCAAACTCTTATAATGTATTAATTTATAATGGAACCTCCACAGGTATCAAACCCTTATAATGCATTAATTTATAATGGAACCTCCACAGGTATCAAACCCTTATAATGTATTAATTTATAGAGGAACCTCCACAGGGATCAAACTCTTATAATGTATTAATTTATAGGGGAACCTCCACAGGTATCAAACCCTTATAATGTATTAATTTATAGGGGAACCTCCACAAGTATCAAACTCTTATAATGTATTAATTTATAATGGAACCTCCACAGGTATCAAACCCTTATAATGTATTAATTTATAATGGAACCTCCACAGGCATCAAACTCTTATAATGTATTAATTTATAGGGGAACCTCCACAGGTATCAAACTCTTATAATGTATTAATTTATAGGGGGACCTCCACATGTATCAAACTCTTATAATGTATTAATTGATAGGGGAACCCCCACAGGTATCATACCCTTATAATGTATTAATTTATAATGGAACCTCCACAGGTATCAAACTCTTATAATGTATAATTTATAATGGAACCTCCACAGGTATCAAACTCTTATAATGTATTAATTTATAGGGGGACCTCCACAGGTATCAAACTCTTATAATGTATTAATTTATAATGGAACCTCCACAGGTATCAAACTCTTATAATGTATTAATTTATAATGGAACCTCCACAGGTAATAAACCCTTATAATGTATTAATTTATAGGGGGACCGCCACAGGTATCAAACTCTTATAATGTATTAATTTATAGGGGGACCTCCACAGGGATCAAACTCTCATAATGTATTAATTTATAATGGAACCTCCACAGGTATCAAACTCATATAATGTATTAATTTATAGGGGGACCTCCACATGTATCAAACTCTTATAATGTATTAATTTATAGGGGGACCTCCACAGGGATCAAACTCTTATAATGTATTAATTTATAGGGGGACCTCCACAGGGATCAAACTCTTATAATGTATTAATTTATAGGGCAACCTCCACAGGTATCAAACTCTTATAATGTATTAATTTATAATGGAACCTCCACAGGTAATAAACCCTTATAATGTATTAATTTATAGGGGGACCTCCACAGGTATCAAACTCTTATAATGTATTAATTTATAGGGGGACCTCCACAGGGATCAAACTCTCATAATGTATTAATTTATAATGGAACCTCCACAGGTATCAAACTCTTATAATGTATTAATTTATAGGGGGACCTCCACAGGTATCAAACTCTTATAATGTATTAATTTATAATGGAACCTCCACAGTATCAAACTCTTATAATGTATTAATTCATAGGGGGACCTCCACAGGTATCAAACCCTTATAATGTATTAATTTATAGGGGAACCTCCACATGTATCAAACTCTTATAATGTATTAATTCATAGGGGAACCTCCACAGGTATCAAACCCTTATAATGTATTAATTTATAGGGGAACCTCCACAGGTATCAAACTCTTATAATGTATTAATTCATAGGGGAACCTCCACAGGTATCAAACCCTTATAATGTATTAATTTATAATGGAACCTCTACAGGTATCAAACCCTTATAATGTATTAATTTATAATGGAACCTCCACAGGTATCAAACCCTTATAATGTATTAATTTATAATGGAACCTCCACATGTATCAAACTCTTATAATGTATTAATTCATAGGGGGACCTCCACAGATATCAAACTCTTGACCTCCACATGTATCAAACTCTTATAATGTATTAATTCATAGGGGAACCCCCACAGGTATCAAACCCTTATAATGTATTAGTTTATAATGGAACCTCCACAGGTATCAAACCCTTATAATTTGTTAATTTATAATGGAACCTCCACAGGTATCAAACTCTTATAATGCATTAATTTATAATGCAACCTCCACAGGTATCAAACTCTTATAATGCATTAATTTATAATGGAACCTCCACAGGTATCAAACCCTTATAATGTATTAATTTATAATGGAACCTCCACAGGTATCAAACTCTTATAATGTATTAATTTATAATGGAACCTCCACATGTATCAAACTCTTATAATGTATTAATTTATAGGGGAACCCCCACAGGTATCAAACCCTTATAATGTATTAGTTTATAATGGAACCTCCACAGGTATCAAACCCTTATAATTTGTTAATTTATAATGGAACCTCCACAGGTATCAAACTCTTATAATGCATTAATTTATAATGCAACCTCCACAGGTATCAAACTCTTATAATGCATTAATTTATAATGGAACCTCCACAGGTATCAAACCCTTATAATGTATTAATTTATAATGGAACCTCCACAGGTATCAAACTCTTATAATGTATTAATTTATAATGGAACCTCCACATGTATCAAACTCTTATAATGTATTAATTTATAGGGGAACCCCCACAGGTATCAAACCCTTATAATGTATTAGTTTATAATGGAACCTCCACAGGTATCAAACCCTTATAATTTGTTAATTTATAATGGAACCTCCACAGGTATCAAACTCTTATAATGCATTAATTTATAATGCAACCTCCACAGGTATCAAACTCTTATAATGCATTAATTTATAATGGAACCTCCACAGGTATCAAACCCTTATAATGTATTAATTTATAATGGAACCTCCACAGGTATCAAACTCTTATAATGTATTAATTTATAATGGAACCTCCACATGTATCAAACTCTTATAATGTATTAATTTATAGGGGAACCCCCACAGGTATCAAACCCTTATAATGTATTAGTTTATAATGGAACCTCCACAGGTATCAAACCCTTATAATTTGTTAATTTATAATGGAACCTCCACAGGTATCAAACTCTTATAATGCATTAATTTATAATGCAACCTCCACAGGTATCAAACTCTTATAATGCATTAATTTATAATGGAACCCTTCAGATATCAAACCCTTATAATGTATTAATTTATAATGGAACCTCCACAGGTATCAAACCCTTATAATTTGTTAATTTATAATGGAACCTCTACAGGTATCAAACTCTTATAATGTATTAATTTATAGGGGAACCCCCACAGGTATCAAACCCTTATAATGTATTAGTTTATAATGGAACCTCCACAGGTATCAAACCCTTATAATTTGTTAATTTATAATGGAACCTCCACAGGTATCAAACTCTTATAATGCATTAATTTATAATGCAACCTCCACAGGTATCAATCTCTTATAATGCATTAATTTATAATGGAACCTCCACAGGTAACAAACTCTTATAATGTATTAATTTATAATTGAACCTCTACAGGTATCAAACCTGTATAATGTAATAATTTATAATGGAACCTCCACAGGTATCATACCCTTATAATGTATTAATTTATAATGGAACCTCCACAGGTATCAAACTCTTATAATGCATTAATTTATAATGGAACCTCCACAGGTATCAAACTCTTATCATGCATTAATTTATAATGGAACCTCCACAGGTAACAAACTCTTATAATGTATTAATTTATAATTGAACCTCTACAGGTATCAAAATTTTTTTGTGTTATGTTGTGCTAGAGAGCCTGGGTTATTGAGAAAACGTGCTATAATTTATAATGGAACCTCCACAGGTATCAAAATGGAACCTCCACAGGTATCAAACTCTTATAATGTATTTATTTATAATGGAACCTCCACAGGTAATAAACCCTTATAATGTATTAATTTATAATGGAACCTCCACAGGTATCAAACTCTTATAATGTATCAATTTATAGGGGAACCTCCACAGGTATCAAACCCTTATAATGCCTTAATTTATAATGGAACCTCCACAGGTATCAAACTCTTATAATGTATTAATTCATAGGGGAACCTCCACAGGTATCAAACCCTTATAATGTATTAATTTATAGGGGAACCTCCACATGTATCAAACTCTTATAATGTATTAATTCATAGGGGGACCTCCACAGGTATCAAACCCTTATAATGTATTAATTTATAGGGGAACCTCCACATGTATCAAACTCTTATAATGTATTAATTCATAGGGGAACCTCCACAGGTATCAAACCCTTATAATGTATTAATTTACAGGGGAACCTCCACAGGTATCAAACTCTTATAATGTATTAATTCATCGGGGAACCTCCACAGGTATCAAACCCTTATAATGTATTAATTTATAATGGAACCTCTACAGGTATCAAACCCTTATAATGTATTAATTTATAATGGAACCTCCACAGGTATCAAACCCTTATAATGTATTAATTTATAATGGAACCTCCACATGTATCAAACTCTTATAATGTATTAATTCATAGGGGGACCTCCACAGATATCAAACTCTTGACCTCCACATGTATCAAACTCTTATAATGTATTAATTCATAGGGGAACCCCCACAGGTATCAAACCCTTATAATGTATTAGTTTATAATGGAACCTCCACAGGTATCAAACCCTTATAATTTGTTAATTTATAATGGAACCTCCACAGGTATCAAACTCTTATAATGCATTAATTTATATTGCAACCTCCACAGGTATCAAACTCTTATAATGCATCAATTTATAATGGAACCTCCACAGGTATCAAACCCTTATAATGTATTAATTTATAATGGAACCTCCACAGGTATCAAACTCTTATAATGTATTAATTTATAATGGAACCTCCACATGTATCAAACTCTTATAATGTATTAATTTATAGGGGAACCCCCCACAGGTATCAAACCCTTATAATGTATTAGTTTATAATGGAACCTCCACAGGTATCAAACCCTTATAATTTGTTAATTTATAATGGAACCTCCACAGGTATCAAACTCTTATAATGCATTAATTTATAATGCAACCTCCACAGGTATCAAACTCTTATAATGCATTAATTTATAATGGAACCTCCACAGGTATCAAACCCTTATAATGTATTAATTTATAATGGAACCTCCACAGCTATCAAACTCTTATAATGTATTAATTTATAATGGAACCTCCACATGTATCAAACTCTTATAATGTATTAATTTATAGGGGATCCCCCACTGGTATCAAACCCTTATAATGTATTAGTTTATAATGGAACCTCCACAGGTATCAAACCCTTATAATTTGTTAATTTATAATGGAACCTCCACAGGTATCAAACTCTTATAATGCATTAATTTATAATGCAACCTCCACAGGTATCAAACTCTTATAATGCATTAATTTATAATGGAACCCTTCAGGTATCAAAGCCTTATAATGTATTAATTTATAATGGAACCTCCACAGGTATCAAACCCTTATAATTTGTTAATTTATAATGGAACCTCCACAGGTATCAATCTCTTATAATGCATTAATTTATAATGGAACCTCCACAGGTATCAAACCTGTATAATGTAATAATTTATAATGGAACCTCCACAGGTATCATACCCTTATAATGTATTAATTTATAATGGAACCTCCACAGGTATCAAACTCTTATAATGCATTAATTTATAATGGAACCTCCACAGGCATCAAACTCTTATAATGCATTAATTTATAATGGAACCTCCACAGGTAACAAACTCTTATAATGTATTAATTTATAATTGAACCTCTACAGGTATCAAAATTTTTTTCTGTTATGTTGTGCTAGAGAGCCTGGGTTATTGAGAAAACGTGCTATAATTTATAATGGAACCTCCACAGGTATCAAATTGGAACCTCCACAGGTATCAAACTCTTATAATGTATTAATTTATAATGGAACCTCCACAGGTAATAAACCCTTATAATGTATTAATTTATAATGGAACCTCCACAGGTATCAAACTCTTATAATGTATCAATTTGTAGGGGAACCTCCACAGGTATCAAACCCTTATAATGCATTAATTTATAATGGAACCTCCACAGGTATCAAACTCTTATAATGTATTAATTTACAGTGGAACCTCCACAGGTAATAAACCCTTATAATGTATTAATTTATAATGGAACCTCCACAGGTATCAAACCCTTATAATGTATTAATTTATAGGGGAACCTCCACAGGTATCAAACTCTTATAATGTATTAATTTATAATGGAACCTCCACAGGTAATAAACCCTTATAATGTATTAATTTATAATGGAACCTCCACAGGTATCAAACTCTTATAATGTATTAATTTATAGGGGAACCCCCCACAGGTATCAAACCCTTATAATGTATTAGTTTATAATGGAACCTCCACAGGTATCAAACCCTTATAATTTGTTAATTTATAATGGAACCTCCACAGGTATCAAACTCTTATAATGCATTAATTTATAATGCAACCTCCACAGGTATCAAACTCTTATAATGCATTAATTTATAATGGAACCTCCACAGGTATCAAACCCTTATAATGTATTAATTTATAATGGAACCTCCACAGCTATCAAACTCTTATAATGTATTAATTTATAATGGAACCTCCACATGTATCAAACTCTTATAATGTATTAATTTATAGGAGATCCCCCACAGGTATCAAACCCTTATAATGTATTAGTTTATAATGGAACCTCCACAGGTATCAAACCCTTATAATTTGTTAATTTATAATGGAACCTCCACAGGTATCAAACTCTTATAATGCATTAATTTATAATGCAACCTCCACAGGTATCAAACTCTTATAATGCATTAATTTATAATGGAACCCTTCAGGTATCAAACCCTTATAATGTATTAATTTATAATGGAACCTCCACAGGTATCAAACCCTTATAATTTGTTAATTTATAATGGAACCTCCACAGGTATCAATCTCTTATAATGCATTAATTTATAGTGGAACCTCCACAGGTATCAAACCTGTATAATGTAATAATTTATAATGGAACCTCCACAGGTATCATACCCTTATAATGTATTAATTTATAATGGAACCTCCACAGGTATCAAACTCTTATAATGCATTAATTTATAATGGAACCTCCACAGGCATCAAACTCTTATAATGCATTAATTTATAATGGAACCTCCACAGGTAACAAACTCTTATAATGTATTAATTTATAATTGAACCTCTACAGGTATCAAAATTTTTTTCTGTTATGTTGTGCTAGAGAGCCTGGGTTATTGAGAAAACGTGCTATAATTTATAATGGAACCTCCACAGGTATCAAATTGGAACCTCCACAGGTATCAAACTCTTATAATGTATTAATTTATAATGGAACCTCCACAGGTAATAAACCCTTATAATGTATTAATTTATAATGGAACCTCCACAGGTATCAAACTCTTATAATGTATCAATTTGTAGGGGAACCTCCACAGGTATCAAACCCTTATAATGCATTAATTTATAATGCAACCTCCACAGGTACCAATCTCTTATAATGCATTAATTTATAATGGAACCTCCACAGGTAACAAACTCTTATAATGTATTAATTTATAATTGAACCTCTACAGGTATCAAACCTGTATAATGTAATAATTTATAATGGAACCTCCACAGGTATCATACCCTTATAATGTATTAATTTATAATGGAACCTCCACAGGTATCAAACTCTTATAATGCATTAATTTATAATGGAACCTCCACAGGTATCAAACTCTTATCATGCATTAATTTATAATGGAACCTCCACAGGTAACAAACTCTTATAATGTATTAATTTATAGGGGAACCTCCACAGGTATCAAACCCTTATAATGCCTTAATTTATAATGGAACTTCCACAGGTATCAAACTCTTATAATGTATTAATTCATAGGGGAACCTCCACAGGTATCAAACCCTTATAATGTATTAATTTATAGGGGAACCTCCACATGTATCAAACTCTTATAATGTATTAATTCATAGGGGGACCTCCACAGGTATCAAACCCTTATAATGTATTAATTTATAGGGGAACCTCCACATGTATCAAACTCTTATAATGTATTAATTCATAGGGGAACCTCCACAGGTATCAAACCCTTATAATGTATTAATTTACAGGGGAACCTCCACAGGTATCAAACTCTTATAATGTATTAATTCATAGGGGAACCTCCACAGGTATCAAACCCTTATAATGTATTAATTTATAATGGAACCTCTACAGGTATCAAACCCTTATAATGTATTAATTTATAATGGAACCTCCACAGGTATCAAACCCTTATAATGTATTAATTTATAATGGAACCTCCACATGTATCAAACTCTTATAATGTATTAATTCATAGGGGGACCTCCACAGATATCAAACTCTTGACCTCCACATGTATCAAACTCTTATAATGTATTAATTCATAGGGGAACCCCCACAGGTATCAAACCCTTATAATGTATTAGTTTATAATGGAACCTCCACAGGTATCAAACCCTTATAATTTGTTAATTTATAATGGAACCTCCACAGGTATCAAACTCTTATAATGCATTAATTTATAATGGAACCTCCACAGGTATCAAACTCTTATAATGCATCAATTTATAATGGAACCTCCACAGGTATCAAACCCTTATAATGTATTAATTTATAATGGAACCTCCACAGGTATCAAACTCTTATAATGTATTAATTTATAATGGAACCTCCACATGTATCAAACTCTTATAATGTATTAATTTATAGGGGAACCCCCCACAGGTATCAAACCCTTATAATGTATTAGTTTATAATGGAACCTCCACAGGTATCAAACCCTTATAATTTGTTAATTTATAATGGAACCTCCACAGGTATCAAACTCTTATAATGCATTAATTTATAATGCAACCTCCACAGGTATCAAACTCTTATAATGCATTAATTTATAATGGAACCCTTCAGGTATCAAACCCTTATAATGTATTAATTTATAATGGAACCTCCACAGGTATCAAACCCTTATAATTTGTTAATTTATAATGGAACCTCCACAGGTATCAAACTCTTATAATGCATTAATTTATAGTGGAACCTCCACAGGTATCAAACCTGTATAATGTAATAATTTATAATGGAACCTCCACAGGTATCATACCCTTATAATGTATTAATTTATAATGGAACCTCCACAGGTATCAAACTCTTATAATGCATTAATTTATAATGGAACCTCCACAGGCATCAAACTCTTATAATGCATTAATTTATAATGGAACCTCCACAGGTAACAAACTCTTATAATGTATTAATTTATAATTGAACCTCTACAGGTATCAAAATTTTTTTCTGTTATGTTGTGCTAGAGAGCCTGGGTTATTGAGAAAACGTGCTATAATTTATAATGGAACCTCCACAGGTATCAAATTGGAACCTCCACAGGTATCAAACTCTTATAATGTATTAATTTATAATGGAACCTCCACAGGTAATAAACCCTTATAATGTATTAATTTATAATGGAACCTCCACAGGTATCAAACTCTTATAATGTATCAATTTGTAGGGGAACCTCCACAGGTATCAAACCCTTATAATGCATTAATTTATAATGCAACCTCCACAGGTATCAATCTCTTATAATGCATTAATTTATAATGGAACCTCCACAGGTAACAAACTCTTATAATGTATTAATTTATAATTGAACCTCTACAGGTATCAAACCTGTATAATGTAATAATTTATAATGGAACCTCCACAGGTATCATACCCTTATAATGTATTAATTTATAATGGAACCTCCACAGGTATCAAACTCTTATAATGCATTAATTTATAATGGAACCTCCACAGGTATCAAACTCTTATCATGCATTAATTTATAATGGAACCTCCACAGGTAACAAACTCTTATAATGTATTAATTTATAGGGGGACCTCCACAGGTATCAAACCCTTATAATGTATTAATTTATAATTGAACCTCCACAGGTAACAAACTCTTATAATGTATTAATTTATAATTGAACCTCTACAGGTATCAAAATTTTTTTGTGTTATGTTGTGCTAGAGAGCCTGGGTTATTGAGAAAACGTGCTATAATTTATAATGGAACCTCCACAGGTATCAAAATGGAACCTCCACAGGTATCAAACTCTTATAATGTATTAATTTATAATGGAACCTCCACAGGTAATAAACCCTTATAATGTATTAATTTATAATGGAACCTCCACAGGTAACAAACTCTTATAATGTATTAATTTATAATTGAACCTCCACAGGTATCAAACTCTTATAATGTATTAATTTATAATGGAACCTCCACAGGTAATAAACCCTTATAATGTATTAATTTATAATGGAACCTCCACAGGTAACAAACTCTTATAATGCATTAATTTATAATGGAACCTCCACAGGCATCAAACTCTTATAATGCATTAATTTATAATGGAACCTCCACAGGTAACAAACTCTTATAATGTATTAATTTATAATTGAACCTCTACAGGTATCAAAATTTTTTTGTGTTATGTTGTGCTAGAGAGCCTGGGTTATTGAGAAAACGTGCTATAATTTATAATGGAACCTCCACAGGTATCAAAATGGAACCTCCACAGGTATCAAACTCTTATAATGTATTAATTTATAATGGAACCTCCACAGGTAATAAACCCTTATAATGTATTAATTTATAATGGAACCTCCACAGGTATCAAACTCTTATAATGTATCAATTTATAGGGGAACCTCCACAGGTATCAAACCCTTATAATGCCTTAATTTATAATGGAACTTCCACAGGTATCAAACTCTTATAATGTATTAATTCATAGGGGAACCTCCACAGGTATCAAACCCTTATAATGTATTAATTTATAGGGGAACCTCCACATGTATCAAACTCTTATAATGTATTAATTCATAGGGGGACCTCCACAGGTATCAAACCCTTATAATGTATTAATTTATAGGGGAACCTCCACATGTATCAAACTCTTATAATGTATTAATTCATAGGGGAACCTCCACAGGTATCAAACCCTTATAATGTATTAATTTACAGGGGAACCTCCACAGGTATCAAACTCTTATAATGTATTAATTCATAGGGGAACCTCCACAGGTATCAAACCCTTATAATGTATTAATTTATAATGGAACCTCTACAGGTATCAAACCCTTATAATGTATTAATTTATAATGGAACCTCCACAGGTATCAAACCCTTATAATGTATTAATTTATAATGGAACCTCCACATGTATCAAACTCTTATAATGTATTAATTCATAGGGGGACCTCCACAGATATCAAACTCTTGACCTCCACATGTATCAAACTCTTATAATGTATTAATTCATAGGGGAACCCCCACAGGTATCAAACCCTTATAATGTATTAGTTTATAATGGAACCTCCACAGGTATCAAACCCTTATAATTTGTTAATTTATAATGGAACCTCCACAGGTATCAAACTCTTATAATGCATTAATTTATAATGGAACCTCCACAGGTATCAAACTCTTATAATGCATCAATTTATAATGGAACCTCCACAGGTATCAAACCCTTATAATGTATTAATTTATAATGGAACCTCCACAGGTATCAAACTCTTATAATGTATTAATTTATAATGGAACCTCCACATGTATCAAACTCTTATAATGTATTAATTTATAGGGGAACCCCCCACAGGTATCAAACCCTTATAATGTATTAGTTTATAATGGAACCTCCACAGGTATCAAACCCTTATAATTTGTTAATTTATAATGGAACCTCCACAGGTATCAAACTCTTATAAGGCATTAATTTATAATGCAACCTCCACAGGTATCAAACTCTTATAATGCATTAATTTATAATGGAACCTCCACAGGTATCAAACCCTTATAATGTATTAATTTATAATGGAACCTCCACAGCTATCAAACTCTTATAATGTATTAATTTATAATGGAACCTCCACATGTATCAAACTCTTATAATGTATTAATTTATAGGGGATCCCCCACTGGTATCAAACCCTTATAATGTATTAGTTTATAATGGAACCTCCACAGGTATCAAACCCTTATAATTTGTTAATTTATAATGGAACCTCCACAGGTATCAAACTCTTATAATGCATTAATTTATAATGCTACCTCCACAGGTATCAAACTCTTATAATGCATTAATTTATAATGGAACCCTTCAGGTATCAAACCCTTATAATGTATTAATTTATAATGGAACCTCCACAGGTATCAAACCCTTATAATTTGTTAATTTATAATGGAACCTCCACAGGTATCAATCTCTTATAATGCATTAATTTATAATGGAACCTCCACAGGTATCAAACCTGTATAATGTAATAATTTATAATGGAACCTCCACAGGTATCATACCCTTATAATGTATTAATTTATAATGGAACCTCCACAGGTATCAAACTCTTATAATGCATTAATTTATAATGGAACCTCCACAGGCATCAAACTCTTATAATGCATTAATTTATAATGGAACCTCCACAGGTAACAAACTCTTATAATGTATTAATTTATAATTGAACCTCTACAGGTATCAAAATTTTTTTCTGTTATGTTGTGCTAGAGAGCCTGGGTTATTGAGAAAACGTGCTATAATTTATAATGGAACCTCCACAGGTATCAAATTGGAACCTCCACAGGTATCAAACTCTTATAATGTATTAATTTATAATGGAACCTCCACAGGTAATAAACCCTTATAATGTATTAATTTATAATGGAACCTCCACAGGTATCAAACTCTTATAATGTATCAATTTGTAGGGGAACCTCCACAGGTATCAAACCCTTATAATGCATTAATTTATAATGGAACCTCCACAGGTATCAAACTCTTATAATGTATTAATTTACAGTGGAACCTCCACAGGTAATAAACCCTTATAATGTATTAATTTATAATGGAACCTCCACAGGTATCAAACCTTTATAATGTATTAATTTATAGGGGAACCTCCACAGGTATCAAACTCTTATAATGTATTAATTTATAATGGAACCTCCACAGGTAATAAACCCTTATAATGTATTAATTTATAATGGAACCTCCACAGGTATCAAACTCTTATAATGTATTAATTTATAGGGGAACCCCCCACAGGTATCAAACCCTTATAATGTATTAGTTTATAATGGAACCTCCACAGGTATCAAACCCTTATAATTTGTTAATTTATAATGGAACCTCCACAGGTATCAAACTCTTATAATGCATTAATTTATAATGCAACCTCCACAGGTATCAAACTCTTATAATGCATTAATTTATAATGGAACCTCCACAGGTATCAAACCCTTATAATGTATTAATTTATAATGGAACCTCCACAGCTATCAAACTCTTATAATGTATTAATTTATAATGGAACCTCCACATGTATCAAACTCTTATAATGTATTAATTTATAGGAGATCCCCCACAGGTATCAAACCCTTATAATGTATTAGTTTATAATGGAACCTCCACAGGTATCAAACCCTTATAATTTGTTAATTTATAATGGAACCTCCACAGGTATCAAACTCTTATAATGCATTAATTTATAATGCAACCTCCACAGGTATCAAACTCTTATAATGCATTAATTTATAATGGAACCCTTCAGGTATCAAACCCTTATAATGTATTAATTTATAATGGAACCTCCACAGGTATCAAACCCTTATAATTTGTTAATTTATAATGGAACCTCCACAGGTATCAATCTCTTATAATGCATTAATTTATAATGGAACCTCCACAGGTATCAAACCTGTATAATGTAATAATTTATAATGGAACCTCCACAGGTATCATACCCTTATAATGTATTAATTTATAATGGAACCTCCACAGGTATCAAACTCTTATAATGCATTAATTTATAATGGAACCTCCACAGGCATCAAACTCTTATAATGCATTAATTTATAATGGAACCTCCACAGGTAACAAACTCTTATAATGTATTAATTTATAATTGAACCTCTACAGGTATCAAAATTTTTTTCTGTTATGTTGTGCTAGAGAGCCTGGGTTATTGAGAAAACGTGCTATAATTTATAATGGAACCTCCACAGGTATCAAATTCGAACCTCCACAGGTATCAAACTCTTATAATGTATTAATTTATAATGGAACCTCCACAGGTAATAAACCCTTATAATGTATTAATTTATAATGGAACCTCCACAGGTATCAAACTCTTATAATGTATCAATTTGTAGGGGAACCTCCACAGGTATCAAACCCTTATAATGCATTAATTTATAATGGAACCTCCACAGGTATCAAACTCTTATAATGTATTAATTTACAGTGGAACCTCCACAGGTAATAAACCCTTATAATGTATTAATTTATAATGGAACCTCCACAGGTATCAAACCCTTATAATGTATTAATTTATAGGGGAACCTCCACAGGTATCAAACTCTTATAATGTATTAATTTATAATGGAACCTCCACAGGTAATAAACCCTTATAATGTATTAATTTATAATGGAACCTCCACAGGTATCAAACCCTTATAATGTATTAATTTATAGTGGAACCTCCACAGGTATCAAACTCTTATAATGTATCAATTTATAGGGGAACCTCCACATGTATCAAACCCTTATAATGCATTAATTTATAATGGAACCTCTACAGGTATCAAAGCCTTATAATGTATTAATTTATAAGGGAACCTCCACAGGTATCAAACTCTTATAATGTATCAATTTATAGGGGAACCTCCACAGGTATCAAACCCTCATAATGCATTAATTTATAATGGAACCTCCACAGGTATCAAAGCCTTATAATGTATTAATTTATAATGGAACCTCCACAGGTATCAAACTCTTATAATGTATTAATTTATAGGGGAACCTCCACAGGTATCAAACTCTTATAATGTATTAATTTATAGTGGAACCTCCACAGGTAATAAACCCTTATAATGTATTAATTTATAGTGGAACCTCCACAGGTATCAAACTCTTATAATGTATTAATTTATAGTGGAACCTCCACAGGTAATAAACCCTTATAATGTATTAATTTATAGTGGAACCTCCACAGGTATCAAACTCTTATAATGTATTAATTTATAATGGAACCTCCACAGGTATCAAACTCTTATAATGTATTAATTTATAGTGGAACCTCCACAGGTATCAAACTCTTATAATGTATTAATTTATAGTGGAACCTCCACAGGTATCAAACTCTTATAATGTATTAATTTATAATGGAACCTCCACAGGTATCAAACTCTTATAATGTATTAATTTATAATGGAACCTCCACAGGTAATAAACCCTTATAATGTATTAATTTATAGTGGAACCTCCACAGGTATCAAACTCTTATAATGTATTAATTTATAATGGAACCTCCACAGGTGTCAAACTCTTATAATGTATTAATTTATAGTGGAACCTCCACAGGTATCAAACTCTTATAATGTATTAATTTATAATGGAACCTCCACAGGTATCAAACTCTTATAATGTATTAATTTATAATGGAACCTCCACAGGTATCAAACCCTTATAATGTATTAATTTATAGGGGAACCTCCACAGGTATCAAACCCTTATAATGTATTAATTTATAATGGAACCTCACAGGTATCAAACTCTTATAATGTATTAATTTATAATGGAACCTCCACAGGTATCAAACTCTTATAATGTATTAATTTATAGGGGAACCTCCACAGGTATCAAACTCTTATAATGTATTAATTTATAATGGAACCTCCACAGGGATCAAACTCTTATAATGTATTAATTTATAATGGAACCTCCACAGGGATCAAACTCTTATAATGTATTAATTTATAATGGAACCTCCACAGGTATCAAACTCTTATAATGTATTAATTTATAATGGAACCTCCACAGGTATCAAACCCTTATAATGTATTAATTGATAGGGGAACCTCCACAGGTATCAAACTCTTATAATGTATTAATTTATAATGGAACCTCCACAGGTATCAAACTCTTATAATGTATTAATTTATAATGGAACCTCCACAAGTACCAAACTCTTATAATGTATTAATTTATAATGGAACCTCACAGGTATCAAACTCTTATAATGTATTAATTTATAGTGGAACCTCCACAGGTATCAAACCCTTATAATGTATTAATTGATAGGGGAACCTCCACAGGTATCAAACTCTTATAATGCATTAATTTATAATGGAACCTCCACAGGTATCAAACTCTTATAATGTATTAATTTATAATGGAACCTCCACAGGTATCAAACTCTTATAATGTATTAATTTATAATGGAACCTCCACAGGTATCAAACTCTTATAATGTATTAATTTATAATGGAACCTCCACAGGTATCAAACTCTTATAATGTATTAATTTATAGTGGAACCTCCACAGGTATCAAACCCTTATAATGCATTAATTTATAATGGAACCTCCACAGGTACCAAACTCTTATAATGTATTAATTTATAATGGAACCTCACAGGTATCAAACTCTTATAATGTATTAATTTATAATGGAACCTCCACAGGTATCAAACTCTTATAATGTATTAATTTATAATGGAACCTCCACAGGTATCAATCTCTTATAATGTATTAATTTATAGGGGAACCTCCACAGGTATCAAACTCTTATAATGTATTAATTTATAATGGAACCTCCACAGGTATCAAACCCTTATAATATATTAATTTATAATGGAACCTCCACAGGTATCAAACTCTTATAATGTATTAATTTATAATGGAACCTCCACAGGTATCAAACTCTTATAATGTATTAATTCATAGGGGGACCTCCACAGGTATCAAACCCTTATAATGTATTAATTTATAGGGGAACCTCCACAGGTATCAAACTCTTATAATGTATTAATTTATAGTGGAACCTCCACAGGTATCAAACCCTTATAATGTATTAATTTATAATGGAACCTCCACAGGTATCAAACTCTTATAATGTATTAATTTATAATGGAACCTCCACAGGTAATAAAGCCTTATAATGTATTAATTTATAGTGGAACCTCCACAGGTATCAAACCCTTATAATGTATTAATTTATAATGGAACCTCCACAGGTATCAAACTCTTATAATGTATTAATTTATAGGGGGACCTCCAGAGGGATCAAACTCTTATAATGTATTAATTTATAGGGGGACCTCCACAGGTATCAAACTCTTATAATGTATTAATTTATAATGGAACCTCCACAGGTATCAAACTCTTATAATGTATTAATTTATAGGGGGACCTCCACAGGGATCAAACTCTTATAATGTATTAATTTATAATGGAACCTCCACAGGTATCAAACTCTTATAATGTATTAATTTATAGGGGGACCTCCACAGGTATCAAACTCTTATAATGTATTAATTTATAATGGAACCTCCACAGGTATGAAACCCTTATAATGTATTAATTTATAATGGAACCTCCACAGGTATCAAACCCTTATAATGTATTAATTTATAGGGGAACCTCCACAGGTATCAAACTCTTATAATGTATTAATTTATAATGGAACCTCCACAGGTATCAAACTCTTATAATGTATTAATTTATAATGGAACCTCCACAGGTATCAAACTCTTATAATGTATTAATTTATAATGGAACCTCCACAGGTATCAAACTGTTAAAATGTATTAATTTATAGTGGAACCTCCACAGGTATCAAACCCTTATAATGTATTAATTTATAGGGGAACCTCCACAGGGATCAAACCCTTATAATGTATTAATTTATAGTGGAACCTCCACAGGGATCAAACCCTTATAATGTATTAATTTATAGGGGAACCTCCACAGGGATCAAACCCTTATAATGTATTAATTTATAGGGGAACCTCCACAGGTATCAAACTCTTATAATGTATTAATTTATAGGGGAACCTCCACAGGGATCAAACCCTTATAATGTATTAATTTATAGGGGAACCTCCACAGGGATCAAACCCTTATAATGTATTAATTTATAGTGGAACCTCCACAGGTATCAAACTGTTATAATGTATTAATTTATAATGGAACCTCCACAGGTATCAAACTCTTATAATGTATTAATTTATAATGGAACCTCCACAGGTATCAAACCCTTATAATGTATTAATTTATAATGGAACCTCCACAGGTATCAAACTCTTATAATGTATTAATTTATAATGGAACCTCCACAGGTATCAAACTCTTATAATGTATTAATTTATAGGGGGACCTCCACAGGGATCAAACTCTAATAATGTATTAATTTATAATGGAACCTCCACAGGTATCAAACTCTTATAATGTATTAATTTATAGGGGGACCTCCACAGGGATCAAACTCTTATAATGTATTAATTTATAATGGAACCTCCACAGGTATCAAACCCTTATAATGTATTAATTTATAGGGGGACCTCCACAGGGATCAAACTCTTATAATGTATTAATTTATAGGGGGACCTCCACAAGTATCAAACTCTTATAATGTATTAATTTATAATGGAACCTCCACAGGTATCAAACCCTTATAATGTATTAATTTATAATGGAACCTCCACAGGTATCAAACCCTTATAATGTATTAATTTATGGGGGAACCTCCACAGGTATCAAACTCTTATAATGTATTAATTTATAATGGAACCTCCACAGGTATCAAACTCTTATAATGTATTAATATATAATGGAACCTCCACAGGTATCAAACTCTTATAATGTATTAATTTATAATGGAACCTCCACAGGTATCAAACCCTTATAATGTATTAATTTATAATGGAACCTCCACAGGTATCAAACTCTTATAATGTATTAATTTATAATGGAACCTCCACAGGTATCAAACTCTTATAATGTATTAATTTATAGGGGGACCTCCAGAGGGATCAAACTCTTATAATGTATTAATTTATAATGGAACCTCCACAGGTATCATACTCTTATAATGTATTAATTTATAGGGGGACCTCCACAGGGATCAAACTCTTATAATGTATTAATTTATAATGGGACCTCCACGGGTATCAAACTCTTATAATGTATTAATTTATAGGGGGACCTCCACAGGGATCAAACTCTTATAATGTATTAATTTATAATGGAACCTCCACAGGTATCAAACTCTTATAATGTATTAATTTATAGGGGGACCTCCACAGGGATCAAACTCTTATAATGTATTAATTTATAATGGAACCTCCACAGGTATCAAACCCTTATAATGTATTAATTTATAGGGGGACCTCCACAGGGATCAAACTCTTATAATGTATTAAATTATAGGGGGACCTCCACAAGTATCAAACTCTTATAATGTATTAATTTATAATGGAACCTCCACAGGTATCAAACCCTTATAATGTATTAATTTATAATGGAACCTCCACAGGTATCAAACCCTTATAATGTATTAATTTATGGGGGAACCTCCACAGGTATCAAACTCTTATAATGTATTAATTTATAACGGAACCTCCACAGGTATCAAACTCTTATAATGTATTAATTTATAATGGAACCTCCACAGGTATCAAACTCTTATAATGTATTAATTTATAATGGAACCTCCACAGGTATCAAACCCTTATAATGTATTAATTTATAATGGAACCTCCACAGGTATCAAACTCTTATAATGTATTAATTTATAATGGAACCTCCACAGGTATCAAACTCTTATAATGTATTAATTTATAGGGGGACCTCCACAGGGATCAAACTCTTATAATGTATTAATTTATAATGGAACCTCCACAGGTATCAAACTCTTATAATGTATTAATTTATAGGGGGACCTCCACAGGGATCAAACTCTTATAATGTATTAATTTATAATGGAACCTCCACAGGTATCAAACCCTTATAATGTATTAATTTATAGGGGGACCTCCACAGGGATCAAACTCTTATAATGTATTAATTTATAGGGGGACCTCCACAAGTATCAAACTCTTATAATGTATTAATTTATAATGGAACCTCCACAGGTATCAAACCCTTATAATGTATTAATTTATAATGGAACCTCCACAGGTATCAAACCCTTATAATGTATTAATTTATGGGGGAACCTCCACAGGTATCAAACTCTTATAATGTATTAATTTATAATGGAACCTCCACAGGTATCAAACTCTTATAATGTATTAATTTATAATGGAACCTCCACAGGTATCAAACTCTTATAATGTATTAATTTATAATGGAACCTCCACAGGTATCAAACCCTCATAATGTATTAATTTTAATGGAACCTCCACAGGTATCAAACTCTTATAATGTATTAATTTATAATGGAACCTCCACAGGTATCAAACTCTTATAATGTATTAATTTATAGGGGGACCTCCAGAGGGATCAAACCCTTATAATGTATTAATTTATAATGGAACCTCCACAGGTATCAAACCCTTATAATGTATTAATTTATAGGGGAACCCCCACAGGTATCAAACTCTTATAATGTATTAATTTATAATGGAACCTCCACAGGTATCAAACTCTTATAATGTATTAATTTATAATGGAACCTCCACAGGTATCAAACTCTTATAATGTATTAATTTATAATGGAACCTCCACAGATATCAAACTCTTAAAATGTATTAATTTATAGTGGAACCTCCACAGGTATCAAACCCTTATAATGTATTAATTTATAGGGGAACCTCCACAGGGATCAAACCCTTATAATGTATTAATTTATAGTGGAACCTCCACAGGGATCAAACCCTTATAATGTATTAATTTATAGGGGAACCTCCACAGGGATCAAACCCTTATAATGTATTAATTTATAGGGGAACCTCCACAGGTATCAAACTCTTATAATGTATTAATTTATAGGGGAACCTCCACAGGGATCAAACCCTTATAATGTATTAATTTATAGGGGAACCTCCACAGGGATCAAACCCTTATAATGTATTAATTTATAGTGGAACCTCCACAGGTATCAAACTCTTATAATGTATTAATTTATAATGGAACCTCCACAGGTATCAAACTCTTATAATGTATTAATTTATAATGGAACCTCCACAGGTATCAAACCCTTATAATGTATTAATTTATAATGGAACCTCCACAGGTATCAAACTCTTATAATGTATTAATTTATAATGGAACCTCCACAGGTATCAAACTCTTATAATGTATTAATTTATAGGGGGACCTCCACAGGGATCAAACTCTTATAATGTATTAATTTATAATGGAACCTCCACAGGTATCAAACTCTTATAATGTATTAATTTATAGGGGGACCTCCACAGGGATCAAACTCTTATAATGTATTAATTTATAATGGAACCTCCACAGGTATCAAACCCTTATAATGTATTAATTTATAGGGGGACCTCCACAGGGATCAAACTCTTATAATGTATTAATTTATAGGGGGACCTCCACAAGTATCAAACTCTTATAATGTATTAATTTATAATGGAACCTCCACAGGTATCAAACCCTTATAATGTATTAATTTATAATGGAACCTCCACAGGTATCAAACCCTTATAATGTATTAATTTATGGGGGAACCTCCACAGGTATCAAACTCTTATAATGTATTAATTTATAATGGAACCTCCACAGGTATCAAACTCTTATAATGTATTAATTTATAATGGAACCTCCACAGGTATCAAACTCTTATAATGTATTAATTTATAATGGAACCTCCACAGGTATCAAACCCTTATAATGTATTAATTTATAATGGAACCTCCACAGGTATCAAACTCTTATAATGTATTAATTTATAATGGAACCTCCACAGGTATCAAACTCTTATAATGTATTAATTTATAGGGGGACCTCCACAGGTATCAAACTCTTATAATGTATTAATTTATAGGGGGACCTCCACAGGTATCAAACTCTTATAATGTATTAATTTATAATGGAACCTCCACAGGTAATAAACCCTTATAATGTATTAATTTATAATGGAACCTCCACAGGTATCAAACTCTTAAAATGTATTAATTTATAATGGAACCTCCACAGGTATCAAACTCTTATAATGTATTAATTTATAGGGAACCTCCACAGGGATCAAACTCTTATAATGTAGTAATTTATAGGGGGACCTCCACAGGGATCAAACTCTTATAATGTATTAATTTATAGGGGGACCTCCACAGGTATCAAACTCTTATAATGTATTAATTTATAATGGAACCTCCACAGGTATCAAACTCTTATAATGTATTAATGTATAGGGGGACCTCCACAGGTATCAAACTCTTATAATGTATTAATTTATAATGGAACCTCCACAGGTATCAAACTCTTATAATGTATTAATTTATAGGGGGACCTCCACAGGGATCAAACTCTTATAATGTATTAATTTATAATGGGACCTCCACGGGTATCAAACTCTTATAATGTATTAATTTATAATGGAACCTCCACAGGTATCAAACTCTTATAATGTATTAATTTATAGGGGGACCTCCACAGGGATCAAACTCTTATAATGTATTAATTTATAATGGAACCTCCACAGGTATCAAACTCTTATAATGTATTAATTTATAATGGAACCTCCACAGGTATCAAACTCTTATAATGTATTAATTTATAATGGAACCTCCACAGGTATCAAACTCTTATAATGTATTAATTTATAGGGGAACCTCCACAGGTATCAAACTCTTATAATGTATTAATTTATAGGGGGACCTCCACAGGTATCAAACTCTTATAATGTATTAATTTATAATGGAACCTCCACAGGTAATAAACCCTTATAATGTATTAATTTATAATGGAACCTCCAGAGGTATCAAACTCTTAAAATGTATTAATTTATAATGGAACCTCCACAGGTATCAAACTCTTATAATGTATTAATTTATAATGGAACCTCCACAGGTATCAAACTCTTATAATGTATTAATTTATAATGGAACCTCCACAGGTATTAAACCCTTATAATGTATTAATTTATAGGGGGACCTCCACAGGTATGAAACTCTTATAATGTATTAATTTATAGAGGGACCTCCACAGGTATCAAACCCTTATAATGTATTAATTTATAATGGAACCTCCACAGGTATCAAACTCTTATAATGTATTAATTTATAATGGAACCTCCACAGGTATCAAACTCTTAAAATGTATTAATTCATAGGGGGACCTCCACAGGTATCAAACTCTTATAATGTATTAATTTATAGGGGGACCTCCACAGGTATCAAACTCTTATAATGTATTAATTTATAATGGAACCTCCACAGGTATCAAACCCTTATAATGTATTAATTTATAATGGAACCTCCACAGGTATCAAACTCTTATAATGTATTTATTTATAATGGAACCTCCGCAGGTATCAAACTCTTAAAATGTATTAATTCATAGGGGGACCTCCACAGGTATCAAACGCTTATAATGTATTAATTTATAGGGGGACCTCCACAGGTATCAAACCCTTATAATGTATTAATTTATAATGGAACCTCCACAGGTCTCAAACTCTTATAATGTATTAATTTTTAATGGATCCTCCACAGGTATCAAACTCTTGTAATGTATTAATTTATAGTGGAACCTCCACAGGTATCAAACCCTTATAATGTATTAATTTATAATGGAACCTCCACAGGTATCAAACTCTTATAATGTATTAATTGATAATGGAACCTCCACAGGTATCAAACCCTTATAATTTATTAATTTATAGGGGAACCTCCACAGGTATCAAACCCTTATAATGTATTAATTTATAGGGGAACCTCCACAGGTATCAAACTCTTATAATGTATTAATTTATAATGGAACCTCCACAGGTATCAAACTCTTATAATGTATTAATTTATAATGGAACCTCCACAGGTATCAAACTCTTATAATGTATTAATTTGTAATGGAACCTCCACAGGTATCAAACTCTTATAATGTATTAATTTATAATGGAACCTCCACAGGTATCAAACTCTTATAATCTATTAATTTATAATGGAACCTCTACAGGTGAGACGGACGCCCTGTAGTGATCTCTCTGTCTGTGCGTCCATCCGTCCGTGCATCCGTCCGTCTGTCCTTCCGTAACAAAACTTGTCCGGGCTGTAATCTTTCTCTCTTAATAGATAGGGTTTTGATATTTGACATGTGGGTATATTATCTCAAGACGATGTGTCGCGTACCAAGGTTGCTATGCTTTGACATTGAACTTTGACCTCAAGGTCAAATTATTCCGAATTTGGGGTTCTTCTCTGACAAGTTCGTGTCCGGGCTGTAACTTTTTTCCCTTAATAGATGGGGTTTTGATATTTGGTATGTGGATAGATTATCTCAAGATGACGTGTCCCGTACGAAGGTTGCCATGCTTTGACCTTGAAGTTTGACCTCAAGGTCAAATTATTCAGATTATTTTTTTTTTTTCTGACAAGTTTGTGTCCGGGCTGTAACTTTTTTCCCTTAATAGATAGGGTTTTAATATTTGGTATGTGGGTAGATTATCTCAAGACGATGTGTTGCGTACCATTGTTGCCATGCTTTGACCTTGGAGTTTGACCTCAAGGTCAAATTATTCAGATTTTTTTTTTCTGACAAGTTCGTGTCCGGGCTGTAACTTTTTTCCTTTAATAGATAGGGTTTTGATATTTGGTATGTGGGTAGATTATCTCAAGACGACGTGTCGCGTACCAAGGTTGCCATGCTTTGACCTTGAAGTTTGACCTCAAGGTCAAATTATTCAGAATTTGGGCTTTTTTTATGACAAGTTCGTGTCCGGGAAGGGATTTTAATCAGATTTTACCTATTGCTTGAAATATTTTAGTATTACGGTTCACATCAGTTTATACCTAACATCGGTTAGTTGCTGCGGGGCCCGCAGAGATGGATTCCATCTCCGTGATATCTAGTTTATAATGGAACCTCTACAGGTATCAAACTCTTATAATGTTTTCTGAGTCAAAAAAGAAAGTATAATAGAAACAAATGTGAAAAAATAGCATAAAGGATGAAATATAGAAGTTCTAATGTTGCATGCTTGTGGACAAGAAGTCATGCAAAGAGTTTAATGACATGTTGTTGTAGTCCACCCAACCATATACAATTTTGCTATGGATTTCAAAATAGAACATACTACCCAAGAATGTCAAATTGAAAGGTTGACTGATGATTTTTTTGTGTTATGTTGTGCTAGAGAGCCTGGGTTATTGAGAAAACATGCTAGTTGGCTCGCCAACAATAGTTGTGTGAGCCTTTAGCATAGCCCTCATGTCGTCTTCGGCATCTTCGACGTTGTCGTCCGAATTCATTCATATTGCAGGTTTTGATTTTTTGGCTCACTAACGTTAGTTGTGTGAGCCTATGGCATAGCCCTCATGTCGGCGTCTGTGTCGGCGGCGTCGTCGGCTTCCGCTCTCAAATATTTTGAACATTTGTGTACAGGTTTTGATTTTTTGGCTTTTTAAACTTTTTTTTTAGTTTCTGCATATTGCTATGGTGGTTCACTATAACATTTAACTCTTTTTCAGGGTATTTTGTCTTAATTTTAACCCTTTGAATCAAATTTTAGACTTATTTTGATATTTGCGTGCAGGTTTTGATGGGTTTTTTTTCCTTTCTTCCAAGTGGAGATTTACCTTGCAGCATATGTCTATGCTTTCTATTGTATGTAAACATGCATCTTAGGGCTATGTTTGTATTATTTAACCCTTTTCCTGCTGAATTACTTCAATTTTGGACTTTTATGTACAGCTTTTGGACTTAGGCTTACAGCTTCTTAGTTTTATGTACAGGTTGTGATAAAAAAAAACAATTTCAAGTGAGGTTGACCTCACTGCATATTGAAGTGGTGGTTATTATAACATTGATATCTTTCCAGTGCATTTTTAATAAATTTTTAACCCTTTGAATAGATTTTTAGACTTATTTTGACGTTTGCGTGCAGGTTTTCATGGGTTTTTTTTTTTCCTTTCTTCCAAGTGTAGAGTTTGTGCATATTGCTATGGGGGTTCACTATAACATTTAACTCTTTTCCAGGGTATTTTGTCTTAATTTTAACCCTTTGAATCAAATTTTAGACTTATTTTGATGTTTGCGTGCAGGTTTTGATGGGGTTTTTTTTCCTTTCTTCCAAGTGGAGATTTACCTTGCAGCATATGTCCATGCTTTCTATTGTATGTAAACATGCATCTTAGGGCTATGTATGTATTATTTAACCCTTTTCCTGCTGAATTACTTCAATTTTGGACTTTTATGTACAGCTTTTGGACTTAGGCTTACAGCTTCTTACTTTTATGTACAGATTGTGTTAAAAAAAGACAATTTCAAGTGAGCTTGACCTCACTGCATATTGCAGTGGTGGTTATTATAACATTGATATCTTTCCAGTGCATTTCTAAAAAATTTTTAACCCTTTGAATAGATTTTTAGACTTATTTTGACGTTTGCGTGCAGGTTTTCATGTATTTTTTTTCCTTTCTTCCAAGTGTAGATTTACCTTGTAGCATATGTCCATGCTTTCTATTGTATGTAAACATGCATCTTAGGGTTACGTTGTATTCTTTAACCCTTTTCCTGCTTAATTACTTCAATTTTGGACTTCTTTTGTTTACAGGTTTGGATTTTTGTGCTTTTAAAAAAATGTTTTTCTTCTTTGCATATTGCTGTGGGGGTTCACGATAACATTTAACTCTTTTCCAGAGTATTTTGTCTTAATTTTAACCCTTTGAATCAAATTTTGGACTTATTTTGACGTTTGCGTGCAGGTTTTCATGTATTTCTTTTCCTTTCTTCCAAGTGTAGATTTACCTTGTAGCATATGTCCATGCTTTCTATTGTATGTAAACATGCATCTTAGGGTTACGTTGTATTCTTTAACCCTTTTCCTGCTTAATTACTTCAATTTTGGACTTCTTTTGTTTACAGGTTTGGATTTTTGTGCTTTTAAAAAAATGTTTTTCTTCTTTGCATATTGCTGTGGGGGTTCACGATAACATTTAACTCTTTTCCAGGGTATTTCGTCTTAATTTTAACCCTTTGAATCAAATTTTGGACTTATTTTGATGTTTGTGTGCAGGATTTGATGTTTTTTTACTTTTATGTGAGGTTTGTCTTTCTTTTCTACCAAGTGGTGACTTACCTTGTAGCATATTGCCATGGATCCTATTTTATGTTAGGATGCTTCTTGGGGCTATTATTATATTATTTAACCCTTTAGCTGCTTATTTACTTTAATTTTGGACTTTTGTGTGCAGGTTTTGTACTTTTGTGTGCAGGTTTGATATTTTTTTTTAAGTGGAGTTTTACCTTTCTGGCATATTGTCATGGTGGTTACTGTAACATTTTCTGGGTATTTTTCTAAATTTTAACCCTTTGAAACAAATGTGATACCTTTATGTGCAGGTTTTGAGGTTTGTCCAAGTGGATATTTTTCAAGTAGACTTTCACCTTACTGGCATATTGCCATTGTGGTTACTGTGACAAGGTATTTTTCTCAATTTTAACCCCTTGAACCAAATGTGATACTTTTTTTACTTGAGGTTTGTCTTTCTTTTTTTCAAAGTGGAGACTTACCTTGTAGCATATTGCCATGGTTCCTATTTTATGTTAGCATGCTTCTCAGGGGTTATTATTATATTATTTAACCCTTTAGCTGCTTATTTTCTTTAATTTTGGACGTTTGTGTGCAAGTTTTGAACTTTTTTTTTTACTCCAGCCACCCCTTTGCATTGGCCACCTGTTGGTGAGCCACGGGGTACTGATACCCCCTCTAGTTTTTTTTTTTTTTTTTTTGCTTTTTGTTTTTGGCTCACCAACGTTAGTTGTGTGAGCCTATGGCATAGCCCTCATGTCAGCGTCGGCGTCCGCTCTCAAATATTTTGAACTTTTGTGTACAGGTTTTGATATTTTGGCTTTTTAAAAATTTTTTTAGTTTCTGCATATTGCTATGGTGGTTCACTATAACATTTAACTCTTTTCCAGGGTATTTTGTCTTAATTTTAACCCTTTGAATCAAATTTTAGACTTATTTTGATGTTTGCGTGCAGGTTTTGATGTTTTTTTTTTCCTTTCTTCCAAGTGGAGATTTGCCTTGCAGCATATGTCCATGCTTTCTATTGTATGTAAACATGCATCTTAGGGCAATGTTCGTATTATTTAACCCTTTTCCTGCTGAATTACTTCAATTTTGGACTTTTATGTACAGCTTTTGGACTTAGGCTTACAGCTTCTTACTTTTATGTACAGGTTGTGTTAACAAGAAAATACAGCAGTGCTGTGCAAAAAAGGTCGATGAAAATATGCCAATGCAGTTTTACTGAAAAGACGTGACGTCAACATTGACCTGTATGTTTTTCATTTGCAATACATTTTGGGTCCGTATACCGAATTTGGTCAAAATCGGCCCAGTAGTTAGCTCGTTGCTAAGGTGGTGCTCTGGTTGCTAGGGAAGTCACGTGACGTCAACATTGACCTATCTGTTTTCATTTACAATGCATTTTGGGTCCGAATACCGAATTTTGTCAAAATCGGCCCAGTAGTTAGACCGTTGCTAAGGGGGTGCTCTGGTTGCTAGGGAAGTCACGTGACGTCAACATTGATCTGCCTGTTTTCATTTGCAAAGCATTTTGGGTCCGTATACCGAATTTGGTCAAAATCGGCCCAGTAGTTATCCCGTTACTAGGGGGAGCTCTGGTTGCTAGGGAAGTCACGTGACGTCAACATTGACCTGTATGTTTCTATTTGCAATACATTTTGGATCCGTATACCGAATTTGGTCAAAATCAGCCCAGTAGTTAGCCCGTTGCTAAGGTGGCGCTCTGGTTGCTAGGGAAGTCACGTGACGTCAACATTGTCCTATCTGTTTTCAGTTTCAATGCATTTTGGGTCCGTATACCGAATTTTGTCAAAATTGGCCCAGTAGTTAGCCCATTGCTAAGGTGGCGCTCTGGTTGCTAGGGAAGTCACGTGACGTCAACATTGATCTGCCTGTTTTCATTTGCAAAGCATTTCGGGTCCGTATACTGAATTTGGTCAAAATCGGCCCAGTAGTTAGCCCATTGCTAAGGGGCGTTCTGGTTGCTAGGGAATTCATGTGACGTCAACATTTATCTGTCTGTTTTCATTTGCAATGACTTTTGGGTCCGTATACCGAATTTGGTCAAAACCGGTCCAGTAATTAGACCATTGCTAAGGGGCGCTCTGGTTGCTATGGAAGTCACGTGACGTCATGATTGATCTGTCTGTTTTCATTTGCAATGCATTTTGGGTCCGTATACCTAATTTGGTCCAAACCAGTCCAGTAGTTAACCCGTTGCTAAGGGCACACTCTGGTTGCTAGGGAAGTCACGAGACGTCAACATTGATCTGTCTATTTTTATTTGCAATGCATTTTGGATCCGTATACCGAATTTGGTCAAAATCAGCCCAGTAGTTAGCCCGTTGCTAAGGGGACGCTCTGGTTGCTAGTGAAGTCACGTGGCGACACCATTGACCTGTCTGTTTTCGTTTGCAATGCATGTTGGGTCCATGTATCAAAATTGGTCAAAATTGGCCCAGTAGTTTGCCCGTTGCTAGGGGCGTGCTTTACTTGCTATGGTCGTCACGTGACATAATCAGTGACCCATTAACCTCCCCCCCCTCCCCCCACACACACACTCAATATATTAAGGGTCCCTTGACCCTATGAGGGTGAAAGCAATGGTGGAGAGCCATCACTTGTTCTAGCGTCCGAGTATCCTTGAAAAAATGTAACCTTATTTGTCACGGTTCCTTTGGGAAAAATCCCTAAAAGTTTAATCAGCCAGAGTCATTCTCGTGAAGTCTCATCTCGTTAACTACTTCCTACGTTAAAAAAAGTGTGAAATTAGTATAAAGGACTCACGAGTTTCAACGTCGGCTTTGCCTCCGTCTCAACTTGGGCACCTCCGGCGCCTTCGTCCTTTATAAAAAAAAAACAATTTCAAGTGAGGTTGCATATTGCAGTGGTGGTTATTATAACATTGATATCTTTCCAGTGCATTTTTAAAAAATTTTTAACCCTTTGAATAGATTAGAACCCTTTTCCTGCTTAATTACTTCAATTTTGGACCTCTTTGGTTTACAGGTTTGGATTTTTGTGCTTTTTAAAAAAACATTTTCTTCTTTGCATATTGCTATTATGGGGGTTCACGATAACATTCAACCCTTTTCCAGGGTATTTTGTCTTAATTTTAACCCTTTGAATCAAATTTTGGACTTATTTTGACGTTTGTGTGCAGGTTTTGATGGGTTTTTTTTACTTTTATGTGTAGGTTTTGAGGTTTGTCTTTCTTCTCTTCCAAGTGGCGACTTATCTTATAGCATATTGCCATGGTTCCTATTTTATGTTAGGATGCTTCTTGGGGCTATGATTATATTATTTAACCCTTTAGCTGCTTATTTACTTTAATTTTGGACTTTTGTGTGCAGGTTTTATACTTTTGTGTGCAGGTTTTGATATTTTTTTTTGAGTGGAGTTTTAATTGCCATGGTGGTCACTGTAACATTTTCAGGGTATTTTTCTAAATTTTAACCCTTTAAAACAAATGTGATACTTTTTTAACTTATATGTGCAAGTTTTAAGGTTTGTCTTTCTTTTCTTCCAAGTGGATATTTTTCAAGTAGAGAGTTTCACCTTACTGGCATATTGCCATTGTGGTTACTGTGACAGGGTATTGTTCTCAATTTTAACCTCTTGAAACAAATGTGATACATTTTTTTACTTTTATGTGCAGGTTTTGAGGTTTGTCTTTTTTTTCTTCCAAGGGGTGACTTACCTTGTAGCAAATTGCCATGGTTCCTATTTTATGTTAGGATGCTTCTTGGGGCTATTATTATATTATTTAACCCTTTAGCTGCTTATTTACTTTAATTTTGGACTTTTGTGTGCAGGTTTTTTACTTTTGTGTACAGGTTTTCATATTTTTTTTAAGTGGAGTTTTACCTCACTGGCATATTGCCATGATGGTTACTGTAAAATTTTTTTAGGGTATTTTTCTTAATTTTACCCCTTTGAAACAAATGTGATACTTTTTGGACTTTTATGTGCAGGTTTTGAGGTTTGTCTTTCTTTTCTTCCAAGTGGATATTTTTCAAGTAGAGTTTCACCTTACTGGCATATTGCCATTGTGGTTACTGTGACATTTGCAGGGTATTTTTCTCAATTTTAACCCTTTGAAACAAATGTGATACTTTTTTTTTACTTTTTTGTGCTGGTTTTGAGGTTTGTCTTTCTTTTCTTCCAAGTGGCCACTTACCTTGTAGCAGATTGCCATGGTTCCTATTTTATGTTAAGATGCTTCTTGGAGCTATTATTATATTATTTAACCCTTTAGCTGCTTATTTACTTTAATTTTGGACTTTTGTGTGCAGGGTTTTGACTTTTGTGTACAGGTTTTGATATTTCTTTGATGGGACTTTTACCTCACTGGCATATTGCCATGGTGGTTACTGTAACATTTTCAGGGTATTTTTCTAAATTTTAACCCTTTGAAACAAATGTGATACTTTTTGTCTTCTATGTGCAGGTTTTGAGGTTTGTCTTTCTTTTCTTCCAAGTGGAAATTTTTCAAGTAGAGTTTCACCTTACTGGCATATTGCCATTGTGGTTCTGTGACAGGGTATTTTTCACAATTTTAACCCTTTAAAACAAATGTGATACTTTTTTTTACTTTTCTGTGCAGGTTTTGAGGTTTGTCTTTCTTTTCTTCCAAGTGGAGACTTACCTTGTAGCATATTGCCATGGTTACTATTTTATGTTAGGATGCTTCTTGGGGCTATTATTATATTATTTAATCCTTTAGCTGCTTATCTACTTTACTTTTGGACTTTTGTGTGTGGGTTTTCTACTTTTGTGTGCAGGTTTTGATATTTTTTTTAAGTGGAGTTTTACCTCACTGGCATATTGCCATGGTGGTTATTGTAACATTTTCAGGGTATTTTTCTAAATTTTAACCCTTTGAAACAAATGTGATACTTTTTGGACTTTTATGTGCAGATTTTGAGGTTTTTCTTTCTTTCCTTCCAAGTGGATATTTTTCAGGTAGGGTTTCACCTTACTGGCATATTGCCATGGTGTTTACTGTGACATTATCAGGGTATTTTTCTCAATTTTAACCCATTGAAACAAATGTGATACTTTTTTTTTTACTTTTATGTGTAGGTTTTAATGTTTGTCTTTCTTTTATTCAAAGTGGAGACTTACCTTGTAGCATATTGCCATGGTTCCTATTTTATGGTAGCATGCTTCTTGGGGCTATTATTATATTATTTAACCATTTAGCTGTTTATTTTCTTTAATTTTGGACTTTTGTGTGCAGATTTTGAACTTTTTTTTTTTTACTCCAGCCACCCCTTTACATTGACCACCTGTTGGTTAGCCACGGGGTACTGATACCCCCTCTAGTTTTTGTCTTCCAACAGGGTAAACCAAAAATCAGAGGTTTGCGTGCCATTGGTATGCATGAGGCTGGGATACCTCCAGATGAGATCGCTGCTGAGTTTAGAGTCACTGTGGGTACTATTTACTGTCTCATTGGAAGGTATTGAACAACTTGATCTACTGCCGACAGACTGCGTTGAAGTCGACCAAGCGTTACGACCCCTTCACAAGACCGACACATCAGAATGTCTCACTCACGAGATCGCTTCCTTCCGGCGATGAGGATTACTCCTGGTAGAACTAACAATAGAATCAGTGCACTGTGAAACTGTCCACAACAGACTCGCTGAACACGACATCCGGAGTAGGCATCCATACCATGGACCAATCCTTACCCATTGTCACCATACCGTCAGAATGAAATGGGTACGTCAGCGTGTTCGCTGGACTCAGCAACGTTGGAGCACAATTCTTTTTAGTGATGATTTTTTATTTTGTCTACAGCGAGCTGATGGTAGGGCAAGAGTGTATCACCAATGAGGAGAACATTTTTCTGATGCTTGCGTGCTGGAATGCGACCATTGCAGCAGGGGTAGTGAAATGGTTTGGGCAGGAATTTCCTTTCACCATCGAACAGAATTGATCTTCATTGCTGGTATTTTGAATGGACAGCGATATAGGGCCGAAATTCTTAATGCTGTTTTTGTCCTGTTGTTCAATGCGAAAGTCAGATTGCAGTTATTCCAGTAAGACCATGCTCGATGTTGCGTGGCATGCATCAATCGTGACTTTTTGTAGGAGCAGAGCATCCAACTTCTTCCCTGGCCCCCACTTTCACCAGATTTGTCTCCAGTCGAGCATCTTTGGGATCAATTGGACCGTCGGGTATGATTTCATGATCTGGAAATTTGTGTGGGGAAAAAGTCTCCTGTCTCAAAGAGAGCTGGAACAGACAATCTCAATCTCTCCTCGAATACCAGCTCAGGTGAAAAGGAGCTGTAATTTTTTAAGCTGAGTAAGGAAATCATTCAAGCTAAATTCCCATTGCTTTCCAGCATAATTAATTCTTGTGAGCTGAAAATTAAGTTTTGGTGAGCTGGAACTATGTTTTGTACACTACAGTTAAATCTAGAAATCCTGTCCCGAACTGTGCGCTTATCTAGGCTTAATTGCATGTAGGAATTGTGTGCAATTGCCATACCGAATGGCATCCAAAGCACGGCAGGTTCTCTTCTCCTGGTTACTCATGGCAAACACAGGCAATGTTTCTGCTAATGGACCTCTGGGTTACCCAGAGATCCATTGGCTGAAACATTGTGCACAGGCCATATGTACAGAATTTGATAGCCTTACTATGGTCATGATGCGAAGATTAATGCGCAGATCAACATGCTATTTGTGCGCATTTCATTTCAACATATTGGGAATACAGGATCCCTACATATTGGGAATACAGGACCCCAACATATTGGGAATACAGGATCCCTACATATTGGGAATACAGGACCCCAACATATTGGGAATATAGGATCCCTACATATTGGGAATATAGGAGCTTCACATATTGGAAATACAGAGCCCCACATATTGGGAAAACAGGAGCCCAACATATTTGGAATACAGAGCGGTACATATTGGGAATACAGGACCCCAACATATTGGGAATACAGGACCCCAACATATTGGAAATACAGGACCCCAACATATTGGGAATACAGGATTCCAACATATTGAGAATACAGGACCCCAACATATTGGGAATACAGGATCCCAACATATTGGGAATTCAGGATTCCAACATATTGGGAATACAGGATCCCTACATATTGGGAATACAGGATCCCAACATATTGGGAATATAGGAGCTTCACGTATTGGGAATACAGAGCCCCCACATATTGGGAAAACAGAAGCCCAACATATTTGGAATACAGAGCAGCACATATTGGGAATTCAGGCGCCCCACATATTGGGAATGCAGACCCTGGCATATTGGGAATACAGGACACCAACATTATTTTGAAATACAGGATCCCTACGTATTGGGAATACAGGACCCCAACATGTTGGGAATACAGGGCTGCTACATATTAGGAATACAGGACCCCTACATATTAGGAATACAGGACCCCAAGATGTTGAGAATAAAAAACTCCTCCATTTTGGGAATACAAAATCCCCACATATTGGGGAAAACCCAACCCCTACATATTAGGAATACAGGCCCCCTACAAATTGGGAATACAGAACCCCTGCATATGGGGTAAACAGGACCTTTACATATTGGGAAAACAGGACCCCTACAAACTGGTAATAGTGAAGACCCCTACACATTGGGAATACAGGCCCCCCACATATTGGGAAAACAGGACCCCTACATATTAGGAATACAGGTCACTTACATATTGGGAATACTGGACCCCCACATATTGGGAAAACAGGACCCCTACATATGGGGATGCAGACCCCAACATATTGAGAATACAAGACCTCTGCACATTGGGAATACAGGATCCTCACATGTTGGGAATACACAACCCCTACATATTGGGAATACAGGCGCCCGACTTATAAGGAACACATGATCCCCACATATTGGGATGCAGGACCCTCAACATATTGGGAATACAGTACCCCTACATATTGGGAATACAGGCCCCCAGCATATAAGGAACACATGACCCCCACATATTCGGATGCAGGACCCTCAACATATTGGGAATACACAACCCCTACATATTGGGAATACAGGCCCCCTGCATATAAGGAACACATGACCCCCACATATTGGGATTCAGGGGACCCCCAACATATTGCGAATACAGTACCCCAAAATGTTGGGAATACAAGACCCCTACATATTGAGAATACAGACCCAGACATATTGGGAATACAGGACCCTTACATATTGGGAATACGGGACCCCCACATTTTTAGCTCAACTTTGGCGAAGCCAAATTTGAGCTTTTGTCATGGCCCGTCGTCCGTCTGTCCGTCTGTCCACCTGGCCGTCTGTCCGTATGTCAACAATTGGATACGGCTCGGGCTAGAGACCGTATTTATGAACCGATCTTTACAAAACTTCTTGGGTACCTTTGTTATGACCGTGGGACGAGAACAAGTGTTTTTGGGTGGGGTCCGAAATTCAAGATGGCTGCCAGCCGCCATTTTGTACCGACGATGCAGAAATCTGTTTTTTGTACAGAACTTCCATATGAAAGCTCTGATTTGAATAATTTTTTGTATGAATGTTTAGTACCATGGGATACATCACATATAATACGGGTTTTTTTCTCATGCGTAAATTGTGCAAATTAGACTAATTTTGATGTTTTTTGGTGTTACTTTCAGCACTGTAAGTGCAAATGCCAATACGGCTCGGGCTAGAGGCCATATTTATGAACCGATCTTCACGAAACTTCTTGAGTACCTTTGGTATCACCGTGGGACGAGAACGAGTGTTTTGGGGTCTGGTCTGAAATTCAAGATGGCCGATGGCAGCCATTTTGTACAAAATTAGGTGCAATCAGATTTTTGCACAGAACTTCCATATGAAAGCGCTGATTTGAATAATTTTTTGTGTGAATGTTTATTACCATGGGATACATCACATATAATACAGGTTTTTTTCTCGTGCAGAAATTATGCAAATTAGATGAACTTTGATTTTTTCAGTGCGACTTACACACAGTAAGTACACATGTCAATACGGCTCAGACTAGAGTCTGTATTTATGAACTGATCTTCACGAAATGTCTTGGGTACCTTTGTTATCACCTTGGGATGAGAACGAGTGTTTCTGGGTGCGGTCTAAAATTCAAGATGGCTGCCAGTGGCCATTTTGTACCGAACTTAGGTCTAATCAGTTTTTTGTACACAACTTCTATACAGCTCAGATTAGAGGCCATATTTATGAACCAATCTTTACGAAACTTCTTGGGTACCTTTGTTATCACCGTGGGATGAGAGCGAGTGTTTTGGGGTGTGGTCCGAAATTCAAGATGGCCACCAGCAGCTATTTTGTACCAAAATTAGTGCAATCAGTCTTTTGTACAGAACTTCTGTATGAAAGTTCTGATTTGAATAAATTTTTGTATGAATGTTTAGTAACATGGAATACATCACATATTGTAAGGTTTTTTTTTTCATGCAGAAATTATGCAAATTAGATGAACTTTGATTTATTCAGTGCTACTTACATAATGTAAGCACACATGTCAATATGGCTCAGGGCAGAGGCTGTATTTATGAACCGATCTTCACAAAACTTCTTGGGTACCTTTGTTATCACCTTGGGACGAGAATGAGTGTTTCTGGGTACGGTCCAAAATTCAAGATGGCTGCCAGTGGCCATTTTGTACCAAAATTAGGTCCAATCAGTTTTTTGTCACAAGTTCTATACAGCTTGTATTTATGAACTGATCTTCACAAAACTTCTTGGGTACCTTTGTTTTCACCTTGGGACAGGAACGAGTGTGTTTTGGGGTGCCTTTGTTATCACTGTGCTATGAGAACAAATATTTTGGGGTTCAGTCAGACCCACTCTGGGACTAAGATTTCTTTTCTAGTTTAGCATCTGACTGTCACCCACCTTTACAATACTTTATCTATACATTTGTTACAGGCAACGGTCAGTATTTATGTACAGACCGTTACAATACTTTATATGTACCTTTGTTATCAGGTCATTACCTAGATGTTGTCATTGCTGTGTCACATACTATACATGTACATGTCTTTGTCTTGACAAGTTGAGCTACAGTGTCATTGACACTTTCATTGGAATAAAAAATCCCCACAAATTTGGAATACAGTACCCCAAAATGTTGGGAATACAGGACCCCTACATATTGAGAATACAGACCCAGATATATTGGGAATACAGGACCCTTACATATTGAGAATACAGACCCAGACTTATTGGGAATACAGGACCGTTACATATTGAGAATACAGACCCAGATATATTGGGAATACAGGACCCTTACATATTGAGAATACAGACCCAGACTTATTGGGAATACAGGACCCTTACATATTGAGAATACAGACCCAGATATATTGGGAATACAGGGCCCTTACATATTGAGAATACAGACCCAGACTTATTGGGAATACAGGACCCTTACATATTGGTAATACAGGACCCCTACATATTGAGAATACAGACCCAGATATATTGGGAATACAGGACCCTTACATATTGAGAATACAGACCCAGACTTATTGGGAATACAGGACCCTTACATATTGGGAATACAGACCCAGATATATTGGGAATACAGGACCCTTACATATTGGGAATACAGTAACCCCACATTTTTGGAATAAAAAACCCCACAAATTTGGAATACAGTACCCCAAAATGTTGGGAATGTAGGACCCCTACATATTGAGAATACAGACCCAGATATATTGGGAATACAGGACCCCTACATATTGAGAATACAGACCCAGACTTATTGGGAATAGAGGACCCATACATATTGGGAATACAGACCCAGATATATTGGGAATACAGGACCCTTACATATTGGGAATACAGACCCAGACATATTGGGAATACAGGACCCTTACATATTGGGAATACAGACCCAGACTTATTGGGAATACAGGACCCTTACATATTGGGAATAGAGACCCAGATATATTGGGAATACAGGACCCTTATATATTGGGAATACAGACCCAGACATATTGGGAATACAGGACCCTTACATATTGGGAATACAGTAACCCCACATATTTGGAATAAAGGAACCCCACATATTGGAAATAGAGAACCCCTACATATTGGTGGGAATACGGGACCCCAATATATTACAAATATGGGACCCCCTATAAATAGAAATATCATAATTGTTGGAATGATAATATATATGATATTATTGTAGGAATGATAATATATATGATATTATTGTAGGAATGATAATATATATGATATTATTGAAGGAATGATAATATATATGATATTATTGTAGGAATGATAATATATATGATATTATTGTAGGATCAGAGATTATTGCTTCATAAGTGTTACCTGCTATATTCACAAGGTCAATTTGAAGAATTCTTTGAGTGTAGCAAGAAACTCTTATTCAGATATTTCAGAGAGATTTACAGACCATCATTCACTAGAAGTGAGTAACATTTGTTTCATATACTTAAGTTTATTAAGTCATACATGATGAATGTTAAGGTTGTTGAAAATGTTATGATATAAATGGTGGGTTCACTCTGTCTACAGGCTGAATGTTAAGGTTGTTGAAAATGTTATGATATAAATGGTAGGTTCACTCTGTGTACATGATGAATGTTAAGGTTGTTGAAAATGTTATGATATAAATGGTGGGTTCACTCTGACAGGGTGAATGTTAAGATTGTAATGACTTAAATGGTGGGTTCACTGTGTCTACAGACTGAATCTTAAGGTTGTCGATATTCTAATGACTCAAATGGTGGGTTCACCCTGTGTACAGGCTGAATGTTAAGGTTGTTGATATTGTAATGACTTGAATCGTGGTTCACTCTGTCCACAGGCTGAATGTTAAGGTTGTTGATATTGTAATGACTTAAATGGTGCGTTCACTCTGTGTACAGGCTGAATGTTAAGGTTGTTGATATTGTAATGACTCAAATGGTGGGTCCACCCTGTGTACAGGCTGAATGTTAAGGTTGTTGATATTGTAATGACTTAAATGGTGCGTTCACTCTGTGTACAGGCTGAATGTTAAGGTTGTTGATATTGTAATGACTCAAATGGTGGGTTCACCCTGTGTACAGGCTGAATGTTAAGGTTGTTGATATTGTAATGACTCAAATGGTGGGTTCACTCTGTGTACAGGCTGAATCTTAAGGTTGTTGATATTGTAATGACTCAAATGGTGGGTTCACCCTGTGTACAGGCTGAATGTTAAGGTTGTTGATATTGTAATGACTTAAATGGTGCGTTCACTCTGTGTACAGGCTGAATGTTAAGGTTGTTGATATTGTAATGACTCAAATGGTGGGTTCACCCTGTGTACAGGCTGAATGTTAAGGTTGTTGATATTGTAATGACTCAAATGGTGGGTTCACCCTGTGTACAGGCTGAATGTTAAGGTTGTTGATATTGTAATGATTTAAATGGTGATTCACTCTGTGTACAGACTAAATGTTAAGGTTGTTGATATTGTAAAGACTTATGGTGGTTCACTTTGTGTACAGACTGAATGTTAAGGTTGTCGATATTGTAATGACTTAAATGGTGGGTTCACTCTGTGTACAGGCTGAATGTTAAGGTTGTTGGTATTGTAATGACTTGAATCGTGGTTCATTCTGTCCACAGGCTGAATGTTAAGGTTGTTGATTTTGTAATGACTTAAATGGTGGGTTCACTCTGTACAGACTGAATGTTAAGGTTGTCGATATTGTAATGACTTAAATCGTGGTTCACTCTCTGTACAGGCTGAATGTTAAGGTTGTTGATATTGTAATGACTTAAATCGTGGTTCACTCTGTGTACAGGCTGAATGTTAAGGTTGTTGATATTGTAATGACTCAAATGGTGGGTTCACTCTGTGTACAGGCTGAATCTTAAGGTTGTTGATATTGTAATGACTCAAATGGTGGGTTCACCCTGTGTACAGGCTGAATGTTAAGGTTGTTGATATTGTAATGATTTAAATGGTGATTCACTCTGTGTACAGACTAAATGTTAAGGTTGTTGATATTGTAATGACTTATGGTGGTTCACTCTGTGTACAGGCTGAATGTTAAGGTTGTTGATATTGTAATGACGTAAATGGTGGTTCACTCTATGTACAGGCTGAATGTTAAGGTTGTCGATATTGTAATGATTTAAATGGTGATTCACTCTGTGTACAGACTAAATGTTAAGGTTGTTGATATTGTAATGACTTATGGTGGTTCACTCTGTGTACAGGCTGAATGTTAAGGTTGTTGATATTGTAATGACTTAAATGGTGGGTTCACTCTGTCTACAGGCTGAATGTTAAGGTTGTTGATATTATAATGACTTAAATCGTGGTTCACTCTGTGTACAGACTGAATGTTAAGGTTGTTGATATTGTAATGATTTAAATGGTGATTCACTCTGTGTACAGGCTGAATGTTAAGGTTGTTGATATTGTAAAGAATTGAATCGTGGTTCACTCTGTGTACAGGCTGAATGTTAAGGTTGTTGATATTGTAATGACTTAAATGGTGGGTTCACTCTGTGTACAGGCTGAATGTTAAGGTTGTTGATATTGTAATGACTTAAATGGTGGGTTCACTCTGTGTACAGGCTGAATGTTAAGGTTGTCAATATTGTAATGACTTAAATGGTGGGTTCACTCTGTGTACAGACTGAATGTTAAGGTTGTTGATATTGTAATGATTTAAATGGTGGGTTCACTCTCTGTACAGGCTGAATGTTAAGGTTGTTGATATTGTAATGACTTAAATCGTGGTTCACTCTGTGTACAGGCTGAATGTTAAGGTTGTCGATATTGTAATGACTTAAATGGTGGGTTCACTCTGTCTACAGGCTGAATGTTAAGGTTGTTGATATTGTAATGATTTAAATGGTGGGTTCACTCTGTGTACAGACTGAATGTTAAGGTTGTCGATATTGTAATGACTTAAATCGTGGTTCACTCTGTGTACAGACTGAATGTTAAGGTTGTTGATATTGTAATGACTTAAATCGTGGTTCACTCTGTGTACAGACTGAATGTTAAGGTTGTTGATATTGTAATGACTTAAATCGTAGTTCACTCTGTGTACAGACTGAATGTTAAGGTTGTTGATATTGTAATGACTTAAATGGTGGGTTCACTCTGTGTACAGACTGAATGTTAAGGTTGTTGATATTGTAATGACTTAAATTGTGGTTCACTCTGTGTACAGGCTGAATGTTAAGGTTGTTGATATTGTAATGACTTAAATGGTGGGTTCACTCTGTCTACAGACTGAATGTTAAGGTTGTTGGTATTGTTGTTTGTAAATCTGTCCATACCTATTTCATACACCTCTCCATGCAGTTAAAACTAGAAGTCCTGTCATGAACTGTGTGCTTATCTAGGCTTAATTGCACGTAGGAACTGTGCACATTTGCCATATCAAATGACATCCAAAGCATGGCAGGTTCTCCTAGTTACTCATAGCAAACACAGGTAATGTTTCTGCCGATGGACCTTTGGGTTACATTGCTTGTGCACAGGCCATGTACAGAATTTGATAGCCTTACTATGATCATAACGTGTAGATTAATGCAGAGATCAACATGCTATTTGTGCGCATTTCATGACACGACTTCTAGTTTTAACTGTATGTATGTTTATATTCCTGTTTATACATCAGTCAATTAGTATTTCATATCCTTTAATATTTTGTTTAATTTTAGTGGTGTTTAGATACAAGTCTTACAAATATCGACTTGAAGGTTTGAGAACTTTACTGAAAGAACAAAATAGCAGTGATTTCAATGATATGCAAGTCCCCAAAGGTAAGTATTAAATTCTTGTAACTCCATAAACACCAGTGTTACATAACTTCAACACTATCCCTCCCCACACTCTCTCCTCTATGTCAGTGGGAGATCCAGGATCTAAAATAGAGGTAGGGGTCAAGCCAGAAAATAAGCAGACTGTTATCTGCAAAATGAGGTCCCCAGAGGATGAATTTAGTGATGCTACCCTGCACAGGGTTTCAAAACTAAACAGAAAGAGGTACCCAGAGGATAAATTGGCCCACTGTATGGGATAGCATCATCAAATTCACCTTCTGGAGACCTCATTCTGCAAATATCAGACTGCTTATTTTCAGGCCTGGGTGGGGTGTGGCTTGGGGGTTTATCACATACATTAACAGCAGCACATCTCATATACTGACATTGAATCTGTGGCAGTAGGGGAAGCCCACCCAATTTCCTGAAGCATTTTGTGCAAACACCCCCCCCCCCCCCCCACCCTGTGATAGTGGCAGTTTGTGAGGGAGGATGTGTGCTCACGATTTCAATTATGAATCAACATGCAACAAATCCAGTAAGTTGGGGTTATCATGAGTCCCACTATTGTTGGTGGGGTCTGGTGGCCTCCCAAAGTATCCCTCAGCAAGGTGGCATGACCATAAGTGCCACTCTTGTTGGTGGGGTCTGGTGGCCTCCCAAGGAATCCCACAGCAAGGTGAGGTGACCATAAGTCCAACTCTTGTTGGTGGGGTCTGATGGACTTCCCAGCAGCAAGTTAAGGTAACCATGAGCCTCACTCTTCTTAGTTGGGTCTAGTGGCCTCCCATGAGAAATTTAGGAAAATGGAAGGGCCATGTGGCTCTCCAATGGTTTCTTTGAAGGATGTCAGGGATGTTGCGACATGGAAGGGTGAAGGGGGCACATTTTCCAGAAGAAAAATTATTTAACTGGTAGAGTTCGGGAAGCCCGATTTTGGGCTCTGCGGAAATGTGCAGGAAGCTCATTTTTGGGCTTTGTGTGGAACATCTGTATTCGCCTTGAAAACCATGTGTGAATATTATATGCATTTTTTTTATAAATAGGATATTTCAGTGATGTTTTGTTTACTTCATATGGATTGGTGCATTAATTATGCAAAAGACGACGTGTGGTTGAAAAAATAGGGCAAAGTTTTATATATTAATTTATGCTTGGAGAAACGGAAGATGACAACAACCCAATGGCCATTTTGTCTTGGCATGGTTGATCGCTTCGGAGAAAAGTTAATCATTTTATTCAATAAATTTAGTCACCCGTATGCGTTTTTACATCATATTTCATCAAAAGTGTGTTTGATAATAATACCAGTGTTTGAAAAAATGTAAGTAAATTTGATTTTCCATGAGAAAAATGATTGTTTACGTCAACCTTAACGGCAGTTTGAAGCACATTTTCTGATAAAAATTAAAATTAGGACGAGTTCTCTTTCACATTGCAGTTAATTGAATGTTATATAATGTGAGCATCCCTTGTAATTACGTTTGCAAAAACAAAATTCTGGGGATGTTGCTTCCCGGATATTTTTATACTGTACCAATGACCCAGACATAGCTGGTGCTAACTCTTAAAATATAGGGCCAAACACAAATTTTGCCCCCCAATCCCCAAAATTTGCATCTAAAACTAAAGAAAACATGTCCTGAAAGGCCCTCCACACTTCGCCCCTACTGCACATGTGCAGTGTCAAGGACGTTCCGAAATTGGCGCCATTTATCATTCTAAGTTTGGCCCTTCATCAGTTAACATCTGACTGATCTTTGTGCTTTTAAATCTCAGTTTAAATGATGCCAGACACATAAATATTAGTGAAATGGTGATTCTAAGGAGGATAGAAAAGGAGGAGAGGAAAAGAATGTGTGACAGAATATTATCAGGGCTGTAACTTAAAATTTTTTAATGAAATTATGTTAAGTTACCTATTTTCAAGGCAGCAGCCATTTTGTTGTCATTCTGATTATTTAGTTACACTGTTTTTTCAAGTGTTTTTCCTCTCTCCCTGTCCTTTAAGTTCCCCCTTGCTATTCTCCCATGCTTTGGCATAGTTTCTGTAATTATTATTACTAAAATTTCTTGGGAGTTTTAGCTGAATAACAGAATGAATTCTGTTCTTTCCCCATGTTTACGTCTTCACCTACGGGTGGTTAGGCGTTGTGTTCTGCATCTACCATCTGATGTTCTGCAGTTTCTTCCCTGGAAGTCTCTGTTTTGCATCAGATGGTGTATTTTTGGTAACTGATTTCGGGCCTGGGTGCCTGGAGTCTTATTTTAGTGTTTTTACACTCATTGTTTACATTTACAACAGCCCTCTGTGTGAGGGGGGGATTTCTAAATAATAATATCTTTATGTTATTTTAATCATAACTAGATACATTATTATTGTTCGTAAGTGTTGAATAAATTGTTTAAAATATTTTTAAAATTTTTGTCCTCACTTAGGCTTGGGATCCATTGGGGCTCAACGTTACTTTTCAGAAACTTGGGCTGTTCTGAAAAAATATTTTTTCAAAATATTTTGATTTCAATTATTTTTTCTATATTAATGGATCATATTATTATTATGTATTTTGATTGCCAGGGGTTAGTGCGAGTACCAGGACTTGTTTTCTTTTCACATTGAAAGGATATTGATCAATTGTTTTAAGAGGAAGTCTTCCTCTGACCTTATTATCATTCTATATGTGGTCAGTGTACTCGCATTAACTCCTGTTCTGTATCGTATGATTTCGATGACAATATGGGAAGCGTATGTCACGGTATGTTGTTGGGGATTTGGACACTCCGGTCCTTTCCCCGCAGGGTCACTCTACTTTATCAATTTCTATTTTCAGGCGATCAAGATTAGGGTGATGTATCTGTGATGTCTTCCAACAGTGTGCCTCCGTCGTCACAATTAATGAAGGGCTAGCGGAAAAGTGCTCATGTAATACGCCAATTGCCTAAGAGGACCCTAGTAGGTTCAACGGCCTTTGACGTCCGCTAGCTCGCCCGGTGTAGCGTCCATTCACCGAATGGTTCGGCAGCCGGGTTCGTCCGTTGCGGTCTAGAAGGAATTTTGGGGTGATGCGAGCACTATAAAATTAACTTAATGCACACCCAGTGACGGCGGATCGGAGGGAGAACGGAGGAAGCCTTTTAGTCCGGTTCATAGCTCGTTCCGGTCCATCCGGACGGCAAGCGAGAGAGGCCCCTCTCTCGTTCAACAACATCTGGCCCCAGATGTTGTGGTACAAATGTGTCGTTAGCGGAGCATACGTCCGTCGCTCGGGACGCTCCGTTGTATAGGCAGTCCGCTGAGACTGCTAAGGCTTCCTCTTCTCGTCAGCGCACACGACCGCACCTTGGCTGCGTGACCGCCGATATATTACCAGCTTCGCCGATCAAGGATTCTTCGGCGACCAGGTCACACCATCCGGCAGCCAGGGATTCGAGACCGATGGACTCCGGACGTGCGCATAGGAAAAGTATGCGGGAGCCATCTGATGCGGAGCTGCCCTCGGCGAAGCAGCGATAGACTGCGCCTCCGCAGGTCTCGACGCCGGACATTCTTGTGCACATAGCACAGCTTATCGCAGCATCCCAGCAGCCGACAGAAACGGTGTCGGATCGAGAATTATCCGACAGCGCTGGGTCGGTAGCCGGGGACTCGAGGCCTGCAGACTCCGGACGTTCGCATAGGAAGTGTGCGGGAGTCAACGTACACGGAGCTTCCAGCGGCAATGCATCGTAAGTCCGCTACTGCACAGGCCTCGGGAACGGACGTGCTTTCCTTAATAGCACAGTTTATCGCAGCATCCCAGCATCAACTGAATCTGTCGCATATATTTTATCCGACGATGCTGGGTCGGGACGCTCCGCGGAAACGGGTACGGACGTCCGAAAGTTCATCCGGTCCGACGGGATACCGAAAGGGATTCGGTGGATTTCAAGCTTTCCCTTTCGGATCAACATATGCTGCGATGCCGGATAAGAAACTGATAGCGTCGGTGGACTTAGTAATTTTTTGGTTCGGTTCAGGGACATCGTCCCTCAGTTCCGACATAGTCCAATAATGTCACACAAACTTTCGAATTATTGAACGACGCTATATATATTATTATTTTATGCTTGCTATCCAAGCATTTCTGGTTTCTTGTTCGAAGAGTTATGGAGATGTCTTTCAAAAGTGTGCCTCTGTCGTCATAGTTAATGAGGAGTTAGCGGCAATAAGTGCTCATGGAATATGTCTATCGCTTACGGAGCGACATTCGCTAGCTCACCCGGTGTAGCGTACATTCATCGAATGGTTCGGCTGCCGGGTTCGTCCGTTGCGGTCTAGGAAGGAGATTTGGGTGATGCGAGCACTTTAATTACTTTAGTACTCACCCAGTGACGGCAGATTGAGGACAGATCGGAGGAAGCCAACAACATAGGGGACCGCATGTTGTGGTTCAGATATTTTACATTCGGAGCATATGTCCGTTGCTCGGGACGCTCCGTTATATTGACAGTCCGAGAGACTGTCTTTAATGCTTCCTCATCCTCACAGCAGGGCACACGACCGCACATTGGCTACGTGACCTCGAGTATCCGATCAGTTTCGGCATTCAGTATTCCACAGCGAATAGGTCGCGCCATCCGGTAGCCAAGGGACACGAGGCCTATACACTCCGTTCGCTCGCATATTGGAAGTATGCACGGGGTAACGATCTCGGAGCTTCCTGCGGCAATGCATCGTAAGACCGCTGCTCCTCAGGCCTCAGTGACGGACGTGCTATCCGAGTTAGCACAGTTGTTTCGCAGCATCCCAGCAATTGACGGTTTCTCGGTCGAATCAGGAATTATCCGACGGCGCTGGGTCGGTGCGGTCCGCGGTTGCATCAAGCTACGGACGACCAAACGCTTTATAGGGTCCGACAGGATGGCGAAAGGGATTCGAAAGATTTCGAGTTTTCCCTTTAGTAGTATCGGAAGATGCCTTTCATATCTTCTGGCATTTCTTCCAGTGATTATTTTTCGGACTTCATTGCTGCGATCTTGGATAAGAGACTTATAGCGTCATTGGACTCGGATTTTTCGATCGGTACAGGGACTTTGTCCCTGACTTACCGACGCAGTCCAATATTGTCATTACAACATGTGTTTTATTTTTCGACGCTATATATTTATATATATATACAAGCCTGCTACTAAGCATGATAGTTTAGTTTCTTGTCCGCGTGGCTCATTTCTGCCATTTTATCTTTTTTACATATAGTTTATTTTGGCAGAGCAGGGCATACCGAGAGTTCATATGCGTCTAGACGGTGTGATTAAAGACTGCATATATTCTTTTTCGCCGTTTATGTCTTTTCCAATTTCAATGTTGGGAACGACATTATGTATAGTAGACTTAACTTAGACGCTTTATTATACGTAATCCGCCTTACTGAGGCGTTATCATTACGTCTTCAAGAAAAGATTTACGGGATATTATTCTCAATGTAATTTCTTTTGAGGGCAGTAGTTTGTTCACGTATAACTCCGCCCTTCAGTGGCTGATTGGAGTTGGTTAGACGTGATGCAGCCCTAGCTACATCCACGCGTGGATAGTAGGTTAAGAACTCTCTCAGAGTCGCTTCGTTCTCGGAGGAGCTTCTCTTCGACGGCAACTTTCCGGCAATCCATGAATTGCTTGATTTATACATTCTCTTGTCTATCTAGTGTTACAAGAGATTCAGACTGGGGCAAACATTCGGTGGTTGACTCAGAGAGTGCCGCCGCAGTTGCCGGACCCGAGTGTGGCTGTTATGACGGTTGCCAGTCAAACAGATTGGGATATATACTGATCCCTACGGATTCGAAGTGCCAGGGTCTTTGGGTTCCGCAGTCTTTTAGCTATCAGTTTAACTTCCGCGGAATAATGTTTTTTAGGCTTGCTTTATGTCATTGCATGAACATTATTCAGAAACGCATGCCCAAATTCCTGTCCTTTAATTCGACAGTAGTGGCGTATCTCCGGAACCAGGGAGGCACTCTTTCGTTTCCGTTATTCAATTTAATGGAAAGAATCCGTCTGTTGGTTATAGTACACCAAGTTCAGTTTTGATCCGTCATATTCTGGGTCGTCTGATTGTTTTATCGCACTCCCGTTCTCTTACGGGTCGCTTGTTGCTGTCAGAATGGACTCTCAACAAACAAGTATTCAATCAGATTTGCTATCTATGGGAGCGCCCAATGATGTTTTATTTATGACACAGCTTGCTAATCATTTTGCAGACGTATGTGTTGGCTTGTCCAGATCTCTGAGCTAATACTGTTAACGCTCTATTGATCTATAGGACGGAATGATAGGATACGCGTATCCTCCGGCGCTGTTGTTTTAGCAGGTATTGCTAAGATAAACAACCACAATACATTTCTGTTGATAGCATCTCTATCTTCACAGAGATCATGAGTAATTTACTCTCTTGTCTACTGTGGATCTTAACGTGAAATCTTCCTCTATGTGAGGATCTTTTTTCACTGGGTAAATCGTGTCATCTTTATCACAACCAGCAAGGTCGCAACCTTCATGTATTCCGTTGTGTGGTCCGTATTGCATTGTAAGCACTGTACTGGACGAGCTTTGGACGCAATTTCTTACTATAGGAGATCCTCTTCTTCGCTATTCTATGCGACTAAAGTGGAGGCTCTTCCGTCGTGGTGTAGGGATCATTATGTTCACATGGTTGATCCCTCCATACTACTCATTGCTATTTTTTAGTATACTTGTTTCACAAGATCTACTGCAGCCTGTTGTTATTTAGGTTATAGGTTTATGTTACCTCATACCTATGCACTCTACGATAGTTTACAATTGAGTCTTTTGTCTCTTTATCTAAGTCAGTTAGTAACTTTTTGATAAATAGACTTAGAATCTTTGGATTAAATTCCTATACGGATTTTAACTTCAGGTTCTTATTTAGCTAAGTAATCATTTGAACCTCTGGAAACAGTAGTTTTCAAATTCTGACCTTTTAGACAGTAATTCTGTTGATTTCTCTTTTACTGTAGAGTCAGTGAGTTTCATGCACTATCGATGGATGATTTTCACTTTCATAGTTTCGGAATCAATACTTCCGTTACTATTTAGGTTGGATTGTTGCATAAGAGTTAGGCTCCTATTATCCGGAACCTATTATTTTAAGGCCCTTCCGTCTTCGTATGGGCATAGGCCTTTACTCTTTCCGGGTACAGTTTATGTATTTATAAACAGATATCTGTTTATTACAAGGGCGTAAGCTTCTTCTGTCTTTGATGTCTAGTAGAAGGACATTACGCTCCATTTTATTGTTAATGGATTCTATTAACTAGCGTACTGCTTATGGTATTTCATTGGCTTAGCAGTTGTGCTTAAGATTTCGGCTCATGAAGTAAGAGTTCTTCTACTTCTTGGGCTTACATTAATAGTGTTGCTATTATAGATTTTTGAAGGCTGCTCATTGCGCTCAGCCATCCATTCATGAATTTTATCTCAGAAATATCGAGTCCATTTCTGGAGGCCTCTATTGTTAGGTCTATTATCTACTGCTCAGAATGTCATTCACTTAACAGTTGCTACTATAGCTAGGTAGGCTGTCTGTTTCGGCAGTGTCTCCGTTCGGCTGCCCTCTTCGCTCTGGGCTATTTGACCCAGGGCAAGAAAAAGGGGGGGGGGAGGGTGTTCCCTTGGGTCACCTGTTTTTACTATGAAAACAAGGGGATACCTCCTCCGGAGTTAGTAATTCTGAGCTGTTATTGGGATGGTTGTTTAGTGAGAAGTTTAAGTTATAAAATTCATTCAAGTCTTAGTTTTTAAAGTATAGCTTTTGAATATTGCATATGTCAACGGACATGATTATGCAATTCTCACACACTTTTAGGAGTATAAGAGTCTCTATTCTCTAGACTTACTTTATTATTGGCTTACTTTAAAAATTATTAGTATAAGGATTATTGGATATTAATAGAGTACATGGATGTATGAAGCTCAATTTTTGGAAGGTGTTGTATCTTTCTAATTTATCATAAATACGAAAGATACATGTAAGGCCTATTTCTTCCTTTCCCTACAGGGGATGACTCTATTTTATTTTATTGAGCGTATTCCATTTTGCTCTATGTCCTTGGCCCTCCAGCCTTTTTACTATTCAGCTATGTCTGGGTCATTGGTACAGTATAAAAATGTTAAAAAATTTATAGTAATTTATATATTTTTTATACTTACCAATGACCCAGACGGGGATGGCCCTCCCAGGAGTTGGGAACTCTTGCCTCCCCGCTGAGTACATAGCGCTTACCAGGCACTGGTTATTAGAATGATAAATGGCGCCAATTTCGGAACGTCCTTGACACTGCGCATGCGCAGTAGGGGCGAAGTGTGGAGGGCCTTTCAGGACATGTTTTCTTTAGTTTTATATGCAAATTTTGGGGATTGGGGGGCAAAATTTGTGTTTGGCCCTATATTTTAAGAGTTAGCACCAGCTATGTCTGGGTCATTGGTAAGTATAAAAAATATATAAATTACTATAAATTTTTTAACTTTTCCAATACAGTGGAGCCCACTTAATTGGATATCTCTTAATTGTATATCCCTGTTAATTGAATATAATTTTCCCAACACAAAACCATTTACCATACCTTCAGTACAAATTTGATCTGTTAATTGCATATGGGTTGTAGAGTAAACTCCTGTTAATTGTATATAAATGTTTGTAATATGTCGAAACAATTACAGTGACACACATCAAATTCCCCTTATTTATCAACCTTTTTGGCCTCACTACATCCAATACAGGCAGTTATTCTATTATATCTTGTTTGACAGAGCTCTATGAGCTCTGTCAAACAAGATATAATAGAATAAATGCTCAGTTTACCCCAGAACACAGGAAACTGACCAAATCCCTGTTAATTGTATACTCCTGTTAACTGAATAGTTTTCACTGGCAAAATGGGATATTCAATTAAAAGGATTCTACTGTATAAGGCTTCCCCGTGGGAACCCCGGGAAGTAAGCAGCACTTGTTTACTGTGGTAAACCAGTTCCGCTTTACTAGTAAAATAGGACCCAGTCACCAATGCTTGGGGTGAAAGTCCTCTAAAATGGGCAACATGTTGATCAACGATTGACTAAACTTGACTTCATCTCCATGTTGTGTCACGATTAGCCATGGTGCATAAATATGTGACGTTAACCACCAACAAACAAACTGTATAAGGCTATTTGTAGGTTTTCTGCAAATGTTTCATTGATACCCCTGTTTCAGACACTTGTTTATTTGTTGCTGTCATGTGACACTGCATGTGACAGTGACTAAATGGCGAATGAAAGTTTTTGTGGAAGTTTGATTCAGATGACTCGTTATTTCATGATGATTTCTTTGATGGTTTTTTCGACCAGTCACATGAAAAAAACATTTCTGAATCCGAAAGTGAAGAAGAATACATTCCCTACGTTGATAAATCAGATTTGGCAAATGATAAATGGGAAACGGTTACCAATCTAGCAGACGATTCTGGTCATGACTCATTCAACTTTCTTTCCTAGTACAGTCAGGCCTGAAAATAAGCTGTCTGACATTTGCAGAATGAGGTCCCCAAAAGGTGAATTTGATGATGCTATCCCATACAGTTGGCCAATTTATCCTCTTGAGTACCTCTGTCTGTTTAGTTTTTAGATCCTTATTCAGATTGAGGTTCACAGAGGGTAAATTTAGTGATGAAAACCACCCACTTTAGTTTTTGATAAATGAATTTGTATGCATGCATAACCACTGAATGGACAGTCATTGCCGAGGTATTTCAGATAGGTTGGAATTTTGCACCTTTTTTTACAGGTATTTATGGAAATAAAAAAATCGACTGGAAAATATTTTTTTGTATCCGAGCAAATGCCAATGTTTTCCTTGCTCGTGTTTCTTATTCAGTCAAATGCAAATAAAATTTTGTTTACTTAAATTTCTTCTATTACAAATTATTGGAGAGTGCCTGTGGGCACTCTCCAATAATTTGTAATAAAACAAATTTTGAATAACAACTTCAGACCGCCCCAAATAATCTAGCCCTCAACAAGTTAATAGCACAGTGTGAGAATTGTAGCAGTCTATCAGTTATTGTTATTGGTCACTTTTGAAGTTTTGATTTTATATTTAGCTCAGCTTGATAACGTCAAGTATGAGCTATTGGGATGTGCTGCAATCCATCATCCATCCATATGTCTGTACATCTGTCCATCCATCCACACATACATCTCGCTGTCTATCTACAATTCCTTTAGCACTACCTCAGGCTGCATCTCTCACCCTATTAGTTTCAAATTTCATTTGTGGCTTTTGAATAATGTCAAGATGGGAGCCATCACATTTTATCTGAATTTTGTTGAAAAACATCTTTGCTTTGGGTTATCTGTTCTAAATAATTCCATTAGAACACCCTGTGGGCTTCATCTCTCTCTCGATCTTTTTAAAATTTCATCTGTAGCTTTGGTGTAATGTCTATCAAGGTTTTTTGAATTTCGTTGAAAAACAGTAGCCATCATGGATTTGGCATATAAATTGACAGCAACTCCATTACAGGCCAAACCTCCAACTTGATCTCTTTCAAATTTTATATGTAACCTTCGTGTGATGTTAAGATGGGAGTTACCAAATTTTACTGAATTTCATTGAAAAGCATGACAGCCAGCAGCCATCTTGAGTTTGGCATTTCTTAATTGATTTTAAGAGAAGCAACCAAAAGAAATATTTAAAAATATTTTTAGTTCAACTCGACATCGTCAGGTATGAACTGTTGGGATGGGATGGGATGCAATCTGTCGTCTGGCTGTACATCTGTTTGTCTGTATGCCTGTACCTCGGTTCGCAAACAATTACTAGCACACACTACAGGCAATTTCTCTCGCCTGACCAGGGGTAATGTTTAGATGGGAGCCGCATAATTTTTCTGAATTTCATTGAAAAACATGGCGGCCGGTGCCCATCATGTATTTCGCATATAAATTTTCAACAGTTCCATTAGCACACCCTAGAGGATGCATCTCTCACCCAATGATTTTTAAATTTCATATGTAGCTTTGGTGTGCTGTCGTGATGGAAGCTATCAAATTTTTCTGAATTTCAATGAAAATCATGGCCACCAGTAATCATCTTGGATTTGGCATATCCATTGCCAACAATTCAATTACCACACCCTACAGACTGCATCACTTACCTGGTATTTTTTCAAATGTTTTTTGCATCTTTGGCGTAATGTCTAGATTGGAGCTATCAAAATTTTTATACTGTACCAATGACCCAGACATAGCTGGTGCTAACTCTTAAAAATCTAGGGCCAAACACAAATTTTGCCCCCCAACCCCCAAAATTTGCATCTAAAACCAAAGAAATCATGTCCTGAATGGCCCTCCATACTTTGCCTCTACTGCGCATGCGCTGTGTCAAGGAGGTCCCGAAATTGGCGCCAATTATCATTCTTTGTTTGGCCCTTCTTCAGTTCACATCTGACTGATCTTTGTGCTTGTAAATCTCAGTTTAAATGATGCCAGACACATAAATATTAGAGAAATGGTGGATCTAAAGAAGGAGGAGAGGAAAAATGAGTGACAGAAAATAATCAGGGCTGTAACTTAAAATTTTTTTATGAAATCATGTTAAGTAACCTATTTTCGAGGCATGGGCCTGTTGTTGTCATTCTTGCTATAAAGTTACACTGCTTGTTCAGTGTTTCCTCTCTCCCTTTCCTTTAAGTCCCCCCTTGCTATTCTCCCATGCTTTTGGCATATTTTCTGTAATATTATTACTAAAATTTCTTGGGAGTTTTAGCTGGGTAACAGAATGAATTCTGTTCTTTTCCCCATGTTTACGTCCTCACCCATGGGTGTTTAGGCATAGTGTTCTGCATCTACATCTGATGTTCTGCAGTTTCTTCCCCGGAAGTCTCTGTTTTGCATCAGATAGTGTATTATTGGTAACTGATTTCGGGCCATGGTTATCAGTGCCTGGAGTCATGTTTCTGGTGTTTATACACTTCTTGTTTACATTGACAACAGTCTCTGTGGAGGGGGATTTCTTGTCTTTGTGTTAGTTTTATCATAACAAGATACATTATTATTATTCGTAAGTGTTGCATTAATTTTTTAAAATATTTTTAAAATTTTTGTCCACACTTAGGCTTGGGATCCATTGGGGCTCAACGTTACTTTTCAGAAACTTGGGCTTTTCTGAAAAAATATTTTTTCAAAAAAATTTTTTTGATTTCAATTATTTTTTCAATGCTATTGGATCATGTTATTATCTATCTTTGTTTTCAGGGGTTGGTGCGAGTACTAGGACTTTTTGTATTCTTTTCACAATGAAAGGATATTGTTCAAATTGTAATAAGAGGAAATCTTCCTCTGACTTTCATAATCATTGTATTAATTGTAGTCAGTGTACTCGCACTAACTCCTGTTCAGTATGTGTCAATTGGATGACAAACATGGGAAGCGTGTGTCACGGTATGTTGTTAGCGGGGAAATGGCCATGCCGGTCTTTTCTCCGCAGGGTCACTCTAGTTTATCAATCTCTGTTTCAGAGGAACAAGAACAGGGTGATGTTTCCGTGATGTCTTCCAAAAGTGTGCCTCCGCTGTCACAATTAAATGAAGAGCTAGCGGCAGAGTGCTCATGGAAATACGTCAATTGCCTAAGAGGTCCCTAGTAGGATCGACGGCGTTGACATCCGCTAGCTCGCCTGGTGTAGCGTCCATTCATCGAATGGTTCGGCAGCCGTGTTCATCCGTTGTGGTCCAGGAAGGAGTTTTGGGTGATGCGAGCACTATAAATCAACAAAGTGCACACCAAGTGACGGCGGATCAGAGGAGAGAACGGAGGAAGCCTATTAGTCCGGTTCCTAGCTCGTCCAGGTCCACCCGGGCTGCGAGCGAGAGAGGTCCCTCTCTCGTACAACAACATCTGGGACCAGATGTTGTGGTACAAAACGTTTCGCATTCAGAGCATACGTCCGCCGCTCGGGATGCTCCATTATATAGACAGTCCGGAGAGACTGTCGATAAGGCTTCCTCATCCTCACAGCAGCGCACACGACTGCACCTTGGCTACGTAACCACGGATATCCAGCCAGCTTTGCCAATCAGAAAATCCATGGCGACCAGGTCACGCCATCCGGTAGCCAGGGACACGAGGCCTGTAGACTCCGGACATTCACATAAGAGAAGTATGCAGGAGTCAACGTACACGGAGCTTCCAGCGGCAAAGCAACGTAAGACCGCTACTCCACAGGCCTCGGTGACGGATGTGCTATCCCAAATAGCACAACTTATCGCAGCATCCCAGCAATGACAGAATCTCTGTCGGATCAGATAATATCCGACGACGCTGGGTCGGTACGCTCCGCTGAAGCATCAGGTACGGACGACCGAAAACTTCATAGGGTCCGACAGGATGGCGAAGGGGATTCGGAGGATTTCGAGCTTTCCCTTTCGGAACAACATAAGCTGCCGTACATTTCATCCGGCATTATCTTCCAGAGGTTGTTTCGTCGGACCAGAATGCTGCGATGCCGGATAAGAGACTGATAGCGTCTTTGGACACAAGAATTTTTTTGATCGGTTCAGGGACATCGTCCCTGAGTTTCCGACACAGTCCAATAATGTCACAGGAACATTCGAATTATTGAACGACGCTATATATATGCTTGCTACTAAACAAGCAAGTCTGGTTTCTTGTTCGCAAAAGTTTCCGTGATGTCTTCCAAAAGTGTGCCTCCGTTGTCATAGTTAAATGAAAAGCTAGCGGCAATAAGTGCTCATGGAAATACGTCAATTGCCTAAGAGGTCCCTAGAAGGATCGATGGCATTGACATCTGCTAGCTCGCCCGGTGTAGCGTCCATTCATGGAATGGTTTGGTGGCCGGGTTCGTCCGTTGCGGTCCAGGAAGGAGATTTGGGTGATGCGAGCACTATAATAAGACAAAAGTGCACACCCAGTGACGACGGATCAGAGGAGAGATCGGAGGAAGCCTATTAGTCTGGTTCCTAGCACGTCCAGGTCCATCCGGGCTGCGAGCGAGAGAGGTCCCTCTCTCGTACAACAACATCTGGGGCCAGATGTTGTGGTACAAAACGTTTCGTATTCGGAGCATACGTCCGCCGCTCGGGACGCTCCGTTATATAGACAGTCCGGAGAGACTGTCGATAAGGCTTCCTCATCCTCACGGCAGCGCACACGACCGCACCTTGGCTAGTGACCATGGATATCCAGCCAGCTTTGCCAATCAGAGAATCCACGGCGACCAGGTCACACCATCCGGTAGCCAGGGACACGAGGCCTGTAGACTCTGGACGTTCGCATAAGAGAAGTATGCAAGAGTCACCGTACACGGAGCTTCCAGCGACAAAGCAATGTAAGACCGCTACTCTACAGGCCTCAGTGACGGACGTGCTATCCCAAATAGCACAACTTATCGCAGCATCCCAGCAAACGACAGAATCTCTGTCAGATCAGGAATAATCCGACGACGCTGGGTCGGTACGCTCCGCTGAAGCATCAGGTATGGATGACCGAGAGCTTCATAGGGTCCGACAGGATGGCGATAGGGATTTGGAGGATTTCGAGCTTTCCCTTTCGGAACAACATAAGCTGCCGTAGATTTCATCCGGCATTATCTTCCAGAGGTTGTTCCATCGGACTAGAATGCTGCGATGCCGGATAAGAGACTGATAGCATCATTGGACACAGAATTTGTTTTTGATCGGTTCAGGGGCATCGTCCCTGAGTTTTCCGACACAGTCCAATAATGTCACAAGAACATTCGAATTATTGAACGACGCTATATATAAGCTTGCTACCAAAACAGGCAAGTCTGGTTTCTTGTCCGCAAATGCTCTAAATCTGCCTTTCATCAATTCAAGGAATAAATTCGAAACGGCAGGACAGGGCATACCAAGAGTTCCTCTGCATCTAGACGACGAGGCTGAAGACTTGGAATTGTCTATACCGTCGTCTATGTCAATTCCAACCACGACATTGGAAATGACAATAATGTCTAACAGACTTAACTTAGATGCTTTATCATACGTAGACCACCTTACTAAGGCGTTATCATTACGTCTTCAAGGGAAAGAATTCCAGGATACAATCCTCATTGAGACTTCTTTCAAGTATAACTCCGCCCTTCAGTGGCAAATCTGGAGTTGGTTAGACGTGACGCAGCCCTAGCTACATCCACACGCGTGGATAGTAAGGTGAAGAACTCTCTCAGAGTTGCTTCGGTCTACGGAGAAGCTTCTCTTCGACGGCAAGCTTTCAGCAATTTATAGACGTTCTCTTGTCTAATCAAGTGTAACAAGAGATTCAGACTTGGGCAAACATTCAGTGGTTGACTCAGGGAGTTCCACTGCAGTTGCCGGACCCGAGTTTTACGATTATGACGGATGCCAGTCAAACAGGTTGGGGTACAACATTGATCCCAACGGATTCAAAGTGCCAGGGTCTTTGGGATCCGCAGTTTCTAGGCAAGCACATAAACATCCAAGAAATGATGTCAATTTGGCTTGCACTACGTCATTGGATGAACATTATTCAGAAAGCACATGTCCAAATCCTGTCCGACAATACGACAGTAGTTGTGTATATCCGGAACCAGGGAGGCACTCATTCCGTTCCGTTATTCAATTTAACGGAAAGAATCCTTCTGTTTGTTCTAGAACACCAAGTTCTGCTTTCGATCTGTCATATTCCGGGTCGTCTGAATGTATTAGCAGACTCCCTTTCACGGAAGGGTCGCTTGTTGCCGTCAGAATGGACTCTCAGCAAACAGGTATTCAATCAGATTTGCTACCAATGGGAGCGGCCAATGATATAGACTTATTTGCGACACAACTCAACAATCAGTTGCAAACGTATGTGTCACCACGTCCGGATCCCCGAGCATATGCAGTAGATGCTCTATCAATCTCGTGGGTCGGAATGATAGGATATGCGTATCCTCCAGCACCGTTGATTCAGCAAATATTGCTAAAGATGAAACAATCACAATGCAATTCTGTTGGTAGCATCTCTGTCTCTACAGAGACCGTGGATAAATCTACTCAGGTGTCTGCTGTGGGATTTTCTGCGAAAACTTCCTCCACGAGAGGATCTTCTTTCGCAGGGGAATCGCATCAACTTCATCACAACCCGCAAGGTCTCAACCTTCACGTATTTCCGTTGTGCGGTCCTTCTTGCACCGCAAGCATTGTACAGGACGAGCAGTGGACGCGATTTCTAACTGTAGGAGGACCTCCTCTTCGCTAAACTATGCGACTAAGTGGAAGGCCTTTCGTCGTTGGTGTAGGGATCATTCTGTTGATATTTTTGATCCCTCCATACCAGACATTGCAAACTTTTTAGTATACTTGTTTGACGAGATCAACTGCAGCCTGTTACTATTAAAGGTTATAGGTTTATGTTATCTGATACCTATGCACACCATGATAGTTTACAATTGGATCTGATGTCTCTTTATCTAAATTAGTTAGAAACTTCTCGATAAATAGACCTAGAACCCTTAGATTAATTCCTAAATGGAATTTAGCTTGGGTTCTTCTTAAACTAAAAGAAAAGCCATTTGAGCCTCTTGAGACAGTAGATTTCAAATTCTTGTCTTATAAACAGCATTTCTCTTTGCTTTCTCTTCTGCTAGAAGAGTCAGTGAGCTTCATGCACTCTCAGTGGACGATTCTCACTATCGTAGTGCCGGGAACACTATTACCTTTACTACTAATGTTGAATTTTTGGCTAAGAATCAGGCTCCTAATAAATATCCGGAACCTATTGTTATTAAGACCCTTCCATCTTCAGACGGGCATAGGCCTTTACTCTGTCCGGTTAGAGCTTTATGTATTTATAATCAAAGATCTCAGTTTATCAGAAAGGGACGAAAACGCTTCTTTCTGTCTCTGATGCCTAATAGAAAGGACATTACGGTCCATTCTATTGCTAGATGGATTCAGTTAACTATCCGTACTACTTATGATAATCTATCTTCAGCTTAGCAGTCTGTGCTTAAGATTTTGGCTCATGAAGTAACAGCTCTTTCTACATCTCAGGCTTACGCAAAAAGTGTTGCTATTACAGATTTAATGAAGGCTGCATATTGGTCTCAGCCATCCACATTCACAAATTTTTATCTCAGAAATATTGAGTCCATTTCTGGAGACCTGCATTGTTTAGGTCCGTTATCTGTTACTCAGAATGTCGTTCTCTAAACAGTTGCAATTATAGTTATGCAGGCTTTCTGTTCAGGCAGTGACTCCGTCCTGCTGCCCTCTTCGCTCTGGGCTATTTGACCCAGGGCAAGGGGAAGGAGGGGGGGAGGGTGTTCCCTTAGGGCACCTGATTTATAGTGAAAAGCAAGGGGATACCTCCTCCGGAGTCAGTAATTCTGAGTTGTTACCGGGATGGTTTTAAAGTGTAAAGTTAATGTTTAAAAATTCATTCGTGTCATATTTTTAAAGTATAGCTCGGTGTGAAGCATTTGTATATGTCACGTGTCAAACGGGCGTTAATATACAATCCTCGGACTCTTTTAAAAGAATATAAAGAGTCTCAATTCTCTGGACTAACTTTATTTATTGGCTTACTTTAAAAATAATTAGTATAAGGGGTTATACTGGATGTTAATAGAGAACAGGAATGCTATGATGCTCAATTATGCAGGGTGTTGTGTCTTTCTAATTTATCATAAAATAAGAAAGATACATGTAAAGCCTAATGCTCCTTTTCTCCTCGAGGGGATGACTCTATTTTATATAGTTGAGCTTATTGGACTTTCCTCTATGTCCTAGGCCCTCCAGCCTTTTTACTATTCAGCTATGTCTGGGTCATTGGTACAGTATGAAAATGTTAAAAAATTTATAGTAATTTATATATTTTTTATACTTACCAATGACCCAGACGGGGATGGCCCTCCCAGGAGTTGGGAACTCATACCTCCCCACTGAGTACATAGCACTGTCCAGGCACTGCTTGTAAGAATGATAATTGGCGCCAATTTCGGGACCTCCTTGACACTGCGCATGCGCAGTAGAGGCAAAGTATGGAGGGCCATTCAGGACATGATTTCTTTGGTTTTAGATGCAAATTTTGGGGATTGGGGGGCAAAATTTGTGTTTAGCCCTAGATTTTTAAGAGTTAGCACCAGCTATGTCTGGGTCATTGGTAAGTATAAAAAATATATAAATTACTATAAATTTTTTAACTTTTACTAAATTTCTTTGAAAAACATGAGCTGCAGTGGCCACCTTGGATTTGGCATAATTATCAACAATTGCAGTAGCACACCCCATATATAATTATAGTATATAACAAAAGCTTGGTAAGGGATGAATATAATTGATATAGATAATTATAATGTATGGCAAAGGCTTGGTTAGGGATGAGTATAATGGATATATATATATATATAATTATAATGTATGGCAAAGGCTTGGTTAGGGATGAGTATAATGGGTATATAAATAATTATAATGTATGACAAAGGCTTGGTTAGAGATGAGTATAATGGATATATATAATTATAATATATGACAAAGGATTGGTTAGGGATGAGTATAATGGGTATATAAATAATTATAATGTATGACAAAGGCTTGGCTAGGGATGAGTATAATGGATATATATAATTATAATGTATGACAAATGCTTGTTTAGGGATGAGTATAATTGATATAGATAATTATAATGTATGACAAAGGCTTGGTTAGGGATGAGTATAATGGATATATAAACTTGCCCAAAAAAGAAAGTGTGCATTGCAGAAATTGATCAGACTCCAAAAAAATAATTTTGTAGGTGTAAAGAGTGTTAACCTGTTCATGAATAAGTTATATTGAACACAAAAACAGCTTTCCCCGTTAAAATTGCTTTAACGTTAAATGACGTGCTGCACGTTTGTGAAAAGGCATGTTTTGCACGTGGAGAGTCTGAAAATTCATGCAGCAGTGTGAATCCTTGGGTATTTAAACACTAAAGTAAGGCCTTCCTATCATTCACATTCAAACTTGCGCTGCTGTTAAAACGACTCCACATTAGCATGCCAAGATTGACAATGAATCAACGTCTCCTTGCCCTGGGTATGATTAGAGCTGGCAGAACACACAGAGAGGTTGCCCAGCATTTGAACTGCCACCGTAACACTATAGACAGGCTAGTCCATCGACATGCACAACATGATGACGTTCGAGACCGACCCCGCTCCGGGAGATCCCGAGTTACCATCCCTGCACAAGATCGGTATATATCTATGTCGTCCATCTCCGGAACCGGCAACAAACGGCAACGACGACAGCCAGGAACATCCCTAACCTGAGATGGATACATCCTCAAACAGTAATCAACCGGCTGAGAGAATACGGCTTACGTCCTCGAAGACCTGCAATTCGTCCGATTTTGACGTTACGTCATCGTCGTGCTCGACTGCAGTGGTGTAGACAACATCTCGGGCATCCCTTACACTGGTGGCGACGTGTTTTATTCACAGATGAATGTCGTTTCCATCTTTCATCATCAGATGGCCGCCAGAGAGTGTACAGACGTCGAAACGAACGCTACGCAGATCCATGTGTTGTGGAGCGAAACCGTTATGGGGGAGGGTCACTCATGGTGTGGGGTGTCATCACTGCCCGTAACAGAACTGAGCTGGTCATTATTGATGGCAATCTCAATGCAGCCAGATATCGTGATGAAGTGCTTACACCTGTTGTTGTCCCATTTCTGCAACGTCACGGCCCTGGCGTCATTCTACAGCAGGACAACGCCCGACCCCACGCAGCTTGTGTTGTTCAACAGTATCTGCAGCAACAACAAGTGGATGTTCTTCCCTGGCCCGCAAATTCACCCGATATCTCACCCATTGAGCACGTATGGGACGAAATGAAACGTCAGCCACGCCGGCTTCCCCATGCACCATGAACGCTTGTGGAACTCCAAAGACAGCTTATCAGAATATGGAACAACATCCCACAACACTTCCATGCTAACTTGTTCGCTTCCATGAGGCGTAGTTCCATTAATAGTAGATGCACAGTAGTAGTCGATGCAGATGGAGGTCATACCAGATATTGAGTGTGTGACTTTTGTGTTTGACCCTTAGTGTCTTTGACTCTCCATGGCACCAAGAGTATTCGTCGTAGCGTAATGAAATTTCTCGTGTTGATCACCAATTGATTCATCTGTGATTGAATAAAATTTCCATGAATGAAAATGATCTATATATTTTTTTAGTGTTATTTTTTAGCATGCACACTTTCTTTTTTGGGAGAGTATATAATTATAATGTATGACAAAGGCTTGGTTAGGGATGAGTATAATTGATATAGATAATTATTATACGCCCATTTAAAAAACGGTTGTATTATGTTATCAGTCTGTCTGTCTGTCTGTCTATCCGTCTGTCCATCTGTCTGTCCGTAAACAATTTGGTTTCCATTCATTTAAAGTCAAACGCCTTGATGGATCGACATCAAACTTTCAGAAGTTGTTTTTAGCATTAACATGCAGGTCAAGTTCAATATTGGTGTTTCTCAGTCCATCTGCTGCAGAAATATGGCCCTATGAAAACAGAATTTTTCTAAAAAAAATTGGTTTCCATTCATTTAAAGTCGAACGCCTTGATGGATTGACACCAAATTTTTCAGATGTTGATTTTATGCACCCGTTTGAAAAACGGGACATATTATGTGAATGGTCTCTCCACCTGTCTGTCTCTCTGTCCGTCCATGTACGCATTTTGTTTCCAGACGATAACTTTAGTTGTAATGGATTGAGCTGAGTTAAATTTGAAAAAATACAGGATGGGTTCGATTTCCATTTCTTACGGCCCATTTTCAGTAGAGTTATGGCCCTTTATTTATGGGAATTTAGCCCAACTTTTCGTTTCCGGACGATAACTTTAGTTTGCCTTGACCGATTTATTTCAAATTTTCAGTTTTTTGTTTTTGACCACAAAATACAGCTCATGTTCACTTTTGACCACAATCGCATATACCTTTCCAGAGTTATTCCCCTTGAATGATTGCAAATTTGTGGATTTTGTTGTTTTCGGATGATAACTTTAGTTTGCCTTGATCGATGTTTTTCAAATTCTTAGATTTTGTTTTTGACCACAAAGCACAGCTCAAGTTCACCTTTGGCCATAATCACATGTACCGTTCCATAGTTATTCCCCTTAGATGATTGCAAATTTGTGAATTATGTGGTTTCCAGATGATAACTTTAGTTTGCCTTGACCAATTTGTTTCAAATTCTCAGATTTTGTTTATGACCACAAAGCACAGCTCAGGTTCACTTTCGGCCAAAATCACATGTACCTTTCGAGAGTTATTCCTCTTGAATTTATGCATTTTGTGTTTTCCGGATTATAACTTTAGTATGTCCTAACTGTTGGACATAGAATGCATGAAATATTTGGTTTCCGGATGATAACTTTTATTATTTGTTTTCCGATTGGTTCCAAACTTGGTATGTTGTTTAATCACAACAAAATACAGGTCAAGTTGAAATATGGGGTTGGTCCAAACAATTTTCACCCTCACCCCCATCCTTACCCCAACCCTTCAAAAATACAAAATGGGCGTATATTGTCCCGCTACGCAGTGCTCTTGTAATGTATGACAAAGGCTTGGTTGGGGATGAGTATAATGGATATATATAATTATAATGTATGACAAAGGCTTGGTTAGGGTTGAGTATAATGGATATATATATAATTATAATGTATGACAAATGCTTGGTTAGGGATAGGTATAATGGATATATATAATTATAATGTATGACAAATGCTTGGTTAGGGATAGGTATAATGGATATATATAATTATAATGTATGACAAAGGCTTGGTTACAGATGTGGATAATGGATATATATAATTATAATGTATGACAAAGGCTTGGTTACAGATGTGGATAATGGATATATATAATTATAATGTATGACAAAGGCTTGGTTAGGGATGTGGATAATGGATATATACAATTATAATGTATGACAGGGCTTGGTTAGGGATGTGAATAATGGATATATATAATTATAATGTATGACAAAGGCTTGGTTATGGATGTGGATAATGGATATATGTAATTATAATGTATGACAAGGCTTGGTTATGGATGTGGATAATGGATATATATAATTATAATGTATGGCAAAGGCTTGGTTAGGGATGAGAATAATGGATATATATAATTATAATGTATGGCAAAGGCTTGGTTACGGATGTGGATAATGGATATATATAATTATAATGTATGGCAAAGGCTTGGTTAGGGATGGGGATAATGGATATATATAATTATAATGTATGACAAAGGCTTGGTTAGGGATGTGGATAATGGATATATATAATTATAATGTATGACAAGGCTTGGTTAGGGATGGGGATAATGGATATATATAATTATAATGTATGACAAAGGCTTGATTATGGTTGAGTATAATGTATATATATAATTATAATGTATGACAAAGGCTTGGTTGGGGATAGGTATAATGGATATATATAACTATAATGTATGGCAAAGGCTTGGTTAGCAATGAGTATAATGGGTATATAAATAATTATAATGTATGACAAAGGCTGGTTGGGGATAGGTATAATGGATATATATAATTATAATGTATGACAAAGGCTTGGTTAGGGATGAGTAAGTATAATGTATATATATATAATTATAATGTATGACAAAGGCTTGGTTGGGGATAGGTATAGTGGATATATATAATTATAATGTATGACAAAGGCTTGGTTATGGTTGAGTATAATGTATATATAGATAATTATAATGTATGACAAAGACTTGGTTAGGGTTGAGGATCATGGATATATATAATTATAATGTATGACAAAGGCTTGGTTAGGTATAGGTATAATGGATATATATAATTATAATGTATGACAAAGGCTTGGTTAGGGATGAGTATAATGGATATATATAATTATAATGTATGACAAAGGCTTGGTTAGGGTTGAGGATCATGGATATATATAATTATAATGTATGACAAAGGCTTGGTTAGGGATAGGTATAATGGATATATATAATTATAATGTATGACAAAGGCTTGGTTGGGGATAGGTATAATGAATATATATAATTATAATGTATGGCAAAGGCTTGGTTAGAGATGTGGATAATGGATATATATAATTATAATGAATGACAAAGGCTTGGTTCGGGATGAGGATAATGGATATATATAATTATAATGTAAGACAAAGGCTTGGTTAGGGATAGGTATAATGGATATATATAATTATAATGTATGGCAAAGGCTTGGTTAGGGATAGGTATAATGGATATATATAATTATAATGTATGGCAACGGCTTGGTTAGGGATAGGTATAATGGATATATATAATTATAATGTATGACAAAGGCTTGGTTAGGGATGAGGATAATGGATATATATAATTATAATGTATGACAAAGGCTTGGTTAAGGATAGGTATAATTGATATATATAATTATAATGTATGACAAAGGCTTGGTTAGGGATGGGGATAATGGATATATATAATTATAATGTATGACAAAGGCTTGGTTACGGATGAGTATAATGTATATATATAATTATAATCTGTTATTCTTCTGATTATTTTTTGATTTGTTCAAAAGTTGTACGCCCAGCATTTTTTTCTTTCAAATGAATTGACCCATTATGAATATTTGTTGTTTTTTTTTTTCAGATCGATCTGAAAGTAGTGTATCTTTGGATGATCTTTGGGATATATATTCTAAGGTAAAATTCTCTTATGCATTCTGTGTGTTCCATGTTTATAACTGTCTATCAGTCTTTCTATGTATCTTCTTTCTCTCTGTCGATCAATCAACTGCTCGACAATTGTTGTACATTGATATGATAAAACTTAGTCTAGTCAGTGTACTGTAAGTGGTCAGAGTTTGATAATTGTACATTGGAATATGAAAACTTATTCTAGCACTGTACTGTGTGTGCACAGAATTTGATAATTATATCTCCCCTTCACCGAATGGAGACATATTGTTTTACCCTGAATTCTTCTCCTTCTCGTTGTAGTTGTACCGATGGGAGACATATTGTTTTACCCTGAATTCTTCTCCTTCTCGTTGTAGTTGTACCGATGGGAGACATATTGTTTTACCCTGAATTCTTCTCCTTCTCGTTGTAGTTGTACCGATGGGAGACATATTGTTTTACCCTGAATTCTTCTCCTTCTCGTTGTAGTTGTACCGATGGGAGACATATTGTTTTACCCTGAATTCTTCTCCTTCTCGTTGTAGTTGTACCGATGGGAGACATATTGTTTTACCCTGAATTCTTCTCCTTCTCGTTGTAGTTGTACCGATGGGAGACATATTGTTTAGGGTTGGGCGGTATTTCGGTATACCGATTATATTCGGTAATATTTTCAATACCGTTACTGATACCGGCAAATAATTGTTTAATCGGTATACCGAAAACTCGGTTTTACCGCGATATGCAATTCTCAAATTGCCCATCGCGGTTGGCTGTGAATAGTTTCACGTCAATCAGGCTCGATACACTTGGCTTAAATTTGGGTAATTATTGTATTCTGTTTAGTTTCTTGCTGTGCGAATCATAGTAAAGTTCAAGATACGTGTGTGTTTGCAGGTTTCTGCCAAGTCATTTATATTCTGTGGAGGCATTTAATGAATAGCTGACTGCTGGAACTGAAGCAATTCTGTTTACCTTGAATTTGAAACAAGTTGAGGTGGAGGGCACGCACTTAGCGTGCGTAGTTAGTCACGTGGACACTTTCGGCCAATGGCACTGCCGTCCGCTGAAGTTAAATAAAAATAGGACATTTTCTTTGGGGGAAATATCAGGGGATTCCAAACGAAACTCACAGTGATTGGCTGCTAGGACACGCAGTACGTCATTACTGCCTCGTGATTTCAGAAATGTGCTTGCAGGATTATTCAACACAAAAAGGACGAAAGTCTTGTCATTATTTAAAAAAAAATAAAAAAGCCCAACTTACTTACATTTTCTACCAAGCAGCATTCGCCCCATACAACCTTTTTATTTGAATGGTGATGTGTATGTAATACGGTTATTAATTTTAATCAAACATGAAAATTATTGTGATGAACTGTGGCAATCGCATGCCCTTCTGTTGTTACTTTTTGCACACTTCACTTCTCAATCTCATGTCACTGGACGATTCTGATTCGAAGAATTATTATCTCTGGGTTTGATTTTATTTTGAATTTTCTTCGATAAACATCAAATGTGCCTTGTTATATACCCCAAGTTGTCCCAACTGAACTTTGTGCTAAACTAAAATCATTTGTGAGTAAATATTTGAAAAAGTTTTGATTTTTGACGGCCGTCTTGTGCAAAGCTTCAGGCTCAAATTTTACAGTTTCGACACGTTGAAGTTGCGTTTTTTGTTATGGAGAAGACCCCCTTTGATTTTAATCGGTATTTCGGTATACCGCGGTAATATTTTGCGATTACCGCGGTATTTATTTTTACCAATACCGCCCAACCCTAATATTGTTTTACCCTGAATTCTTCTCCTTCTCGTTGTAGTTGTACCGATGGGAGACATATTGTTTTACCCTGAATTCTTCTCCTTCTCGTTGTAGTTGTACCGATGGGAGACATATTGTTTTACCCTGAATTCTTCTCCTTCTCGTTGTAGTTGTACCGATGGGAGACAAATTGTTGTACCCTGAATTCTTCTCCTTCTCATTTTTGTTGTTGTTCTTCTTGTTATTCTTCTCATACAACTGTGGCCAGGCCAGAATTTTTTTTAATCTTTTGACCTAGCCTTATGATATTTAGCATGTGGGTGTATCACCATGAAATGATGTATCGCGTACAATCATGACCCACATATGACACTGACCTTTGACCACCAGGTCAAATTACTGATTTTTTGGCAAGTAAGCTTGTCCATGCAAGAACTTATTTACGTTTTCACCTTCACTTATGATATTAGGCATGTGGGTGTATCATCATGAGACGATGTGTCACATATGCTCTAGACCAACATTTGACCTTGACCTTTCACCTCAAGGTCAAATTATTGATTTTTTTTATCTTTTGATTTAGGCTTATGATATTTGGCATATTGGTGTATCATCATGAGATGATGTACCATCATGACCCACATATGCCATTGACCTTTGACCTCAAGGTCAAATTACTGATTTTTTGGGAAGTAAGCTTGTCCGGGCAATAACTTATTTACCTTTTCACCTTGGCTTAACCCTTTACCTAACATGAAAAGCAGGCGATGCTTTCAAACAAAATTTTCGAACAACTCATTTTTTTCATTTTTTGTTTCAAAAACATAGGTTATGACCCCTCTTTGGAACGAGCTCAATGAGCTCGTTACAAAGAGGGCATCATAACCTATGTTTTTGAGACAATAAATGACAGAATAATGAAAATTAATTGCCGATTTTTGTGAATACTGCTGGCCGGTTTTGGCCTTTACGTTGGGTAAAGGGCTAAGATATTTCAGTTGCGATTGTATCACTATAAGACAGTGTGTTGCATACCTTCATGACCCATATATAACATTGACCTTTGACTTCAAGGTCAAATTATTGATTTTTTGGCAAGTAAGCTTGTCCAGACCAGAATGTTTTTACCTTTTCACCTCGGTTTTGATATTAGGCATGTGGGTGTATCACCATGTGACGATGTGTCACGTACCATCATGATCCACATATGACCTTGACCTTTGACCTCAAGGTTATATTATTGACTTTTTTTATCATTTGACTTGGGCATATGATTTTTGGCATGTGAGTGTATCACCAAAAGACAATGTGTCACGTACCATAATGACCTAATATGACCTTGACCTTTGATCTCAAGGTGAAATTGATTTTTTTTTAACTTTTCACCCAGGCTCAAGATATTTGGCATGTGGGTGTATCATCATGAGATGATGTGTTGTGTACCATCAGGACCCACATATATGATCCACATATGACCCTGTGTATGTAAATTTGTCATGACCCCACCGTCATACTAGTGCATCAAAATTGGTACCTTTGAATGTTATTATAAACACACAATTAATTGTTTGCGTAATGGAGCTGGAGTACACTGACCTTCAGTGAGTAATTGACATATTCTAGCACATACAAGGCCCAAACACCTATCATCTAGCACCTAAAAGGCCCAAACACCTATCATCTAGCACATACAAGGCCCAAACACCTATCATCTAGTACATACAAGGCCCAAACACCTATCATCTAGAACATACAAGGCCCAAACACCTATCATCTAGAACATACAAGGCCCAAACACCTATCATCTAGCACATACAAGGCACAAACACCTATCATCTAGCACATACAAGGCACAAACACCTATCATCTTGCATGTACAAGGCCCAAACACCTATCATAGTGGTGACCTTTCACTTCATGGCAAAATTGTTGAATTTTTGGCAAGTAAGCTTGTTGGGGTGAGAACATTTTTACATCTTTTCACGTAGGTTTATGATATTTGGCATGTGGGTGTATCAACATAAGGCAACATTGTATCATGTACTGTTGTGATGAAAGATGAGCTTGATTTTTAACATCAAGGTCAAATTATTGAATTGTTCAGCTAGGTTTATGATATTTGGCATATGAATGGAACAGCCAGGCTGATGTGTCACATTCTATCTTGAATTTCCATCATCTTGACATTTGACCTTTAGTTTGATCTTGAAGCATGGAACTATTCAACGGGGGAGGTGTGTTTTAGTTCACAGTTCAGTGGTCAGTGTTTGATAATTGTACATTGAAATGATAAGAAAACTTATTCTAGTCACTGTACTGTATGTGGTCAGTGTTTGATAATTGTACATTGAAATGATAAGAAAACTTATTCTAGTCACTGTACTGTGTGTGGTCAGTGTTTGATAATTGTACATTGAAATGATAAGAAAACTTATTCTAGTCACTGTACTGTGTGTGGTCAGTGTTTGATAATTGTACATTGAAATGATAAGAAAACTTATTCTAGTCACTGTACTGTGTGTGGTCAGTGTTTGATAATTGTACATTGATAAGAAATCTCTAATCACTGTCCTGTATGTGGTCAGAGTTTGATAATTGTACATTGAAATGATAAGAAAACTTATTCTAGTCACTGTACTGTGTGTGGTCAGAGTTTGATAATTGTACATTGAAATGATAAGAAAACTTATTCTAGTCACTGTACTGTATGTGGTCAGTGTTTGATAATTGTACATTGATAAGAAATCTCTAATCACTGTCCTGTATGTGGTCAGAGTTTGATAATTGTACATTGAAATGATAAGAAAACTTATTCTAGTCACTGTACTGTGTGTGGTCAGTGTTTGATAATTGTACATTGAAATGATAAGAAAACTTATTCTAGTCACTGTACTGTGTGTGGTCAGAGTTTGATAATTGTACATTGAAATGATAAGAAAACTTATTCTAGTCACTGTACTGTGTGTGGTCAGTGTTTGATAATTGTACATTGAAATGATAAGAAAACTTATTCTAGTCACTGTACTGTGTATGGTCAGAGTTTGATAATTGTACATTGAAATGATAAGAAAACTTATTCTAGTCACTGTACTGTGTGTGGTCAGTGTTTGATAATTGTACATTGAAATGATAAGAAAACTTATTCTAGTCACTGTACTGTATGTGGTCAGTGTTTGATAATTGTACATTGAAATGATAAGAAAACTTATTCTAGTCACTGTACTGTGTATGGTCAGAGTTTGATAATTGTACATTGAAATGATAAGAAAACTTATTCTAGTCACTGTACTGTATGTGGTCAGTGTTTGATAATTGTACATTGAAATGATAAGAAAACTTATTCTAGTCACTGTACTGTGTGTGGTCAGTGTTTGATAATTGTACATTGATAAGAAATCTCTAATCACTGTACTGTATGTGGTCAGTGTTTGATAATTGTACATTGAAATGATAAGAAAACTTATTCTAGTCACTGTACTGTGTGTGGTCAGAGTTTGATAATTGTACATTGAAATGATAAGAAAACTTATTCTAGTCACTGTACTGTGTGTGGTCAGAGTTTGATAATAATTGTACATTGAAATGATAAGAAAACTTATTCTAGTCACTGTACTGTGTGTGGTCAGAGTTTGATAATTGTACATTGAAATGATAAGAAAACTTATTCTAGTCACTGTACTGTGTGTGGTCAGAGTTTGATAATTTTATGCATTGAAATGATAAGAAAACTTATTCTAGTCACTGTACTGTATGTGGTCAGAGTTTGATAATTGTACATTGAAATGATAAGAAAACTTATTCTAGTCACTGTACTGTGTGTGGTCAGAGTTTGATAATAATTGTACATTGAAATGATAAGAAAACTTATTCTAGTCACTGTACTGTGTGTGGTCAGAGTTTGATAATAATTGTACATTGAAATGATAAGAAAACTTATTCTAGTCACTGTACTGTGTGTGGTCAGTGTTTGATAATTGTACATTGAAATGATAAGAAAACTTATTCTAGTCACTGTACTGTATGTGGTCAGTGTTTGATAATTGTACATTGAAATGATAAGAAAACTTATTTTAGTCACTGTACTGTGTGTGGTCAGAGTTTGATAATTGTACATTGAAATGATAAGAAAACTTATTCTAATCACTGTACTGTGTGTGGTCAGAGTTTGATAATTGTACATTGAAATGATAAGAAAACTTATTCTAGTCACTGTACTGTGTGTGGTCAGAGTTTGATAATTGTACATTGAAATGATAAGAAAACTTATTCTAGTCACTGTACTGTGTGTGGTCAGAGTTTGATAATTTTATGCATTGAAATGATAAGAAAACTTATTCTAGTCACTGTACTGTATGTGGTCAGAGTTTGATAATTGTACATTGAAATGATAAGAAAACTTATTCTAGTCACTGTACTGTGTGTGGTCAGTGTTTGATAATTGTACATTGATAAGAAATCTCTAATCACTGTACTGTATGTGGTCAGTGTTTGATAATTGTACATTGAAATGATAAGAAAACTTATTCTAGTCACTGTACTGTATGTGGTCAGTGTTTGATAATTGTACATTGAAATGATAAGAAAACTTATTTTAGTCACTGTACTGTGTGTGGTCAGAGTTTGATAATTGTACATTGAAATGATAAGAAAACTTATTCTAGTCACTGTACTGTATGTGGTCAGTGTTTGATAATTGTACATTGAAATGATAAGAAAACTTATTTTAGTCACTGTACTGTGTGTGGTCAGAGTTTGATAATTGTACATTGAAATGATAAGAAAACTTATTCTAGTCACTGTACTGTGTGTGGTCAGAGTTTGATAACTGTACATTGAAATGATAAGAAAACTTATTCTAGTCACTGTACTGTGTGTGGTCAGAGTTTGATAATTGTACATTGAAATGATAAGAAAACTTATTCTAGTCACTGTACTGTATGTGGTCAGAGTTTGATAATTGTACATTGATAAGAAATCTCTAATCACTGTCCTGTATGTGGTCAGAGTTTGATAATTGTACATTGAAATGATAAGAAAACTTATTCTAGTCACTGTACTGTGTGTGGTCAGTGTTTGATAATTGTACATTGAAATGATAAGAAAACTTATTCTAGTCACTGTACTGTATGTGGTCAGAGTTTGATAATTGTACATTGATAAGAAATCTCTAATCACTGTCCTGTATGTGGTCAGAGTTTGATAATTGTACATTGAAATGATAAGAAAACTTATTTTAGTCACTGTACTGTGTGTGGTCAGAGTTTGATAATTGTACATTGAAATGATAAGAAAACTTATTCTAGTCACTGTACTGTATGTGGTCAGAGTTTGATAATTGTACATTGATAAGAAATCTCTAATCACTGTACTTTTTGGGGTCAGTGTTTGATAATAATTGTACATTGAAATGATAAGAAAACTTAGATTTTTATACTGTACCAATGACCCAGACAGAGCTGGTGCTAACTCTTAAAATATAGGGCCAAACACAAATTTTGCCTCCCAATCCCCAAAATTTGCATCTAAAACCAAAGAAAACATGTCCTGAATGGCCCTCCACACTTCACCTCTACTGCGTGTGCGCAGTGTCAAGGACGCCCCGAAATTGGCGCCATTAATCATTCTCAGTTTGGCCCTTCATCAGTTAACATCTGACTGATCTTTGTGCTTGTAAATCTCAGTTTAAATGATGCCAGACACATAAATATAAGAGAAATGGTGATTCTAAGGAGGATATAGAAGGAGGAGAGGAAAAATGAGTGACAGAAAATTATCAGGGCTGTAACTTAAAATTTTTTAATGAAATTATGTTAAGTTACCTATTTTCGAGGCAACAGCCTGTTGTGGTCATTCTTGTTATCAAGTTACACTGCTTGTTCAGTGTTTTCCTCTCTCCCTTTCTCTTAAGTCCCCTCTTGCTATTCTCCCATGCTTTTGGCATATTTTCTGTAATTTTATTACTAAAATTTCTTGGGAGTTTTAGCTGGATAACAGAATGAATTCTGTTCTTTTCCCCATGTTTACGTCTTCACCTATGGGTGGTTAGGCGTAGTGTTCTGCATCTACCATCTGATGTTCTGCAGTTTCTTCCCTGGAAGTCTCTGTTTTGCATCAGATAGTGTATTATTGGTAACTGATTTCGGGCCAGGGTGCCTGGAGTCTTGTTCTAGTGTTTTTACACTTATTGTTTACATTTACAACAGCCCTCTGTGTGAGGGGGGATTTCTTGAAAATAATATCTTGATGTTAATTTAATCATAACTAGATACATTATTATTGTTCGTAAGTGTTGCATAAATTGTTTAAAATATTTTTAGAATTTTTGTCCACACTTAGGCTTGGGATCCATTGGGGCTCAACGTTACTTTTCAGAAACTTGGGCTGTTCTGAAAAAATATTTTTTCAAAATTTTTTGATTTCAATTATTTTTTCTATGTTAATGGATCATATTATTATGTATTTTGATTGTCATGGGTTGGTGTGAGTACTAGGACTTTGTTTTCTTTTCACATTGAAATGATATTGGTCAATTGTAATAAGAGGAAATCTTCCTCTGACTTTCATAATCATTGTATATGTAGTCAGTGTACTCGCACTAACTTCTGTTCTGTATGTGATAATTTCGATGACAACATGGGAAGTGTGTGTCACGGTATGTTAGTGGGGAATTAGACATTCCGGTCCTTTCCACGCAGGGTCACTCTCTTTATCAATTTCTATTTCAGACGATCAAGATTAGGGTGATGTATCCGTGATGTCTTCCAAAAAGTGTGCCTCCGTCGTCACAATTAATGAAGAGCTAGCGGAAAAGTGCTCATGTAAATACGTCAATTGCCTAAGAGGACCCTAGTAGGTTCGACGGCCTTTGACTTCCGCTAGCTCGCCCGGTGTAGCGTCCATTCATCGAATGGTTCTGCAGCCGGGTTCGTCCGTTGCGGTCTAGAAGGAGTTTTGGGGTGATGCGAGCACTATAAATCAACCAAATGCACACCCAGTGACGGCGGATTAGAGGAGAGAATGGAGGAAGCCTTTTAGTCCGGTTCCTAGCTCGTCCAGGTCCATCCGGACGGCGAGCGAGAGAGGCCCCTCTCTCGTACAACAACATCTGGCCCCAGATGTTGTGGTACAAAATGTTTCGCATTCGGAGCATACGTCCGCCACTCGGGGCGCTCCGATATATAGTCAGGCCGGAGAGACTGTCAATAAGGCTTCCTCATTCTCATGGTAGCGCACACGACCGCTCTTGGCTACGTGACCTCGGATATCCAGTCAGCTTCGCCAATCAGAGAATCATCGGCGACCAGGTCACACCATCCGGTAGCCAGGAACACGACGCCTGCAGACTCCAGACGTTCGCATAAGAAAGTGTGCGGGAGTCAACGTACACGGAGCTTCCGGCGGCAATGCATCGTAAGACCGCTACTGCAGAGGCCTCGGTGACAGACGTGCTATCCCAAATAGCACAGCTTATCGCAGCATCCCAGCAACAACAGAATCTGTCACATCATGTATTATCCGACGATGCTGCGTCGGGACGCACCGCGGAAGCAGGTACGGACGTCCGAAAATTTCATCCGGTCCGACGGGATGCCGAAAGGGATTCGGAGGATTTCGAGCTTTCCCTTTCGGAACAACATATGCTGTTGTGTATGTCATCTGACTTTATCTTCTACAGGTTCTTACGTCGGACCAGAATGCTGCGATGCCGGATAAGAAACTGATAGCGTCGGTGGACTTTGAAATTTTTGGTTTGGTTCAGGGACATTGTCCCTCAGTTCCGACATAGTCCAATAATGTCACACAAACTTTCGAATTACTGAACGACGCTATATATATTATTATATGCTTGCTATTACCAAGCATTTCTGGTTTCTTGTTCGCAAAGTTACAGAGATGTCTTTCAAAGTGTGCCTCTGTCGTCATAGTTAATGAAGAGCTAGCGGCAATAAGTGCTCATGGAATATGTCTATCGCCTAAGAGGTCCCTTGTAGGATCGACGGAGTGACATTCGCTAGCTCACCCGGTGTAGCGTCCATTCATCGAATGGTTCGGCAGCCGGGTTCGTCCGTTGCGGTCTAGGAAGGAGATTTGGGTGATGCAAGCACTATAATAACTTTAGTACTCACCCAGTGACGACGGATTGAGGACAGATCGGAGGAAGCCTGTTAGTCCTGTTCCTGGCTCGTCCAGGTCCGTCCGGGCTGCGAGCGAGAGAGGTCCCTCTCTCGTACAACAACATAAGGGACCGCATGTTGTGGTTCAGATATTTCGCATTCGGAGCATATGTCCACCACTCGGGACGCTCCGTTATATTGACAGTCCGAGAGACTGTCGATAATGCTTCCTCATCCTCACAGCAGCGCACACGACCGCACATTGGCTACGTGACCTCGAGTATCCGGCCAGTTTCGTCATTCAGTGATTCCACGGCAAACAGGTCACGCCATCCGGTAGCCAAGGGACACGAGGCCTATACACTCCGTTCGCTCGCATAATAGAAGTATTCACGGGGTAACGATCACGGAGCTTCCAGCGGCAATGCATCGTAAGACCGCTTCTCCACAGGCCTCAGTGATGGATGTGCTATCCAAGTTAGCACAGTTTATCGCAGCATCCCAGCAATCGATAGATTCTCGGTCGGATCAGGAATTATCCGACGGCGCTGGGTCGGAGCACTCCGCTGTTGCATCAGGTTCGGACGACCAAACGCTTTATAGGGTCCGACAGGATGGCGAAAGGGATTCGGACGATTTCGAGCTTTCCCTTTCGGAACAACGGAAGCGGCCATACATTTCTTCCGGCATTATCTTCCAGAGGTTGTTCCTTCGGACTACATTGCTGCAATGTTGGATAAGAGACTAATAGCGTCATTGGACACGGAATTTTGGATCGGTTCAGGGACATTGTCCCTGACTTACCGACACAGTCCAATAATGTCATTAGAACATTTGAATTATTTATCGACGCTATATATATATATATATATATAAGCTTGCTACCAAGCATGATAGTTTAGTTTCTTGTCCGCAATGCTCTATTCTGCCTTTTATCATTTCTAGGAATATATTTATTTTGGCAGAACAGGGCATACCGAGAGTTCATATGCGTCTAGACGGCGGGGTTAAAGACTGGAAATTATCTTTTTCGCCGTCTATGTCTTTTCCAACCACGATGTTGGAAACGACAATGATGTCTAATTGACTTAACTTAGACGCTTTATCATACGTAGTCCACCTTACTGAGGCGTTATCATTACGTCTTCAAGAGAAAGAATTCCAGGATATGATCCTCAATGTGATTTCTTTCAAGGGCAGTAGTTTTTCCACGTATAACTCCGCCCTTCAGTGGCAACCTGGAGTTGGTTAGACGTGACACAGCCCTAGCTACATCCACGCGCGTGGATAGTAAGGTGAAGAACTCTCTCAGAGTCGTTTCGGTCTCGGAGAAGCTTCTCTTCGACGGCAACTTTTCAGCAATCCATGAATTGTTCGATATACACGTTCTCTTGTCTATCAAGTGTAGCAAGAGATTCAGACTGGGGCAAACATTCGGTGGTTGACTCAGAGAGTGCCACTGCAGTTGACGGATCCGAGTTTTATGATTATGACGGTTGCCAGTCAAACGGGTTGGGGTACAATATTGATCCCAACGGATTCGAAGTGCCAGGGTCTTTGGGTTCCGCAGTCTCTAAGCAAGCACTTATCTTCCACGGAATAATGTTATTTAGGCTTGCATTATGTCATTGGATGAACATTATTCAGAAACGCATGTCCAAATCCTGTCCGATAATACGATAGTAGTTGCGTATCTCCGGAACCAGGGAGGCACTCATTCGATTCCGTTATTCAATTTAACAGAAAGAATCCTTCTGTTTGTTATAGTACACCAAGTTCTGCTTCGGTCCGTCATATTCCGTGTCGTCTGATTGTATTAGCAGACTCCCTTTCACGTAAGGGTCGCTTGTTGCCGTCAGAATGGACTCTCAACAAACAAGTATTCAATCAGATTCGCTATCAATGGGAGCGCCCAATGATAATTTATTTGTGACACAACTTACTAATCAATTGCAGACGTATGTGTTTGCATGTCCGGATCTCTGAGCTTATGTTGTTGACGCTCTATTGATCTAATAGGACGGAATGATAGGATATGCGTATCCTCCTGCGATGTTGTTTCAGCAAGTATTGCTAAGATAAACATCCACAATACAATTCTGTTGATAGCATCTCTGTCTTCACAGAGACAGTGGGTAAATTTACTCAGATGTCTACTGTGGGATTTAACGCAAAAACTTCCTCCGTGAGAGGATCTTCTTTCGCTGGGGAAAATCGTGTCACCTTCATCACAACCTGCAAGGTCTCAACCTTCACGTATTCCGTTGTGTGGTCCTTCTTGCATTGTAAGCATTGTACTGGACGAGCTTTGGATGCGATTTCTTACTGTAGGAGAACCTCTTCTTCGCTATACTATGTGGCTAAAGTGGAGGCTCTTCCGTCGTTGGTGTAGGGATCACTATGTTGATATTGTTGATCCCTCCATACTAGTCATTGCAACTTTCTAGTATACTTGTTTGACAAGATCTACTGCAGCCTGTTACTATTAAGGTTATAGGTCTATGTTATCTCATACCTGTGCACTCTATGATAGTTTACAATTGAGTCTTATGTCTCTTTATCTAAGTCAGTTAGTAACTTTTCGATAAATAGACCTAGAATCATTAGATTAAATTCCTATATGGAATTTAACTTCGGTTTTTATTTAGCTAAGTAATCATTTGAGCCTCTGGAAACAGTAGTTTTCAAATTCTGACCTTTTAGGCAGTAATTCTGTTAGTCTTCTCTTTTACTGAGGAGTCAGTGAGCTTCATGCACTATCGGTGGACGATTCTCACTTTCATAGTTTCGGAATCACTCCTTCCTTTACTATTTAGGTTGGATTTTTGGTTAAGAGTCAGGCTCCTAATAAATATCCGGAACCTATTGTTAGTAAGGTCCTTCCGTCTTCGTACGGGCATAGGCCTTTACTCTGTCCGGTTAGAGTTTACGTATTTATAAACAGATATCTGTTTATTACTACGGACGTAAGCTTCTTCTGTCTTTGATGCCTAATAGAAGGACATTACGCTCCATTCTATTGCTATGGATTCAATTAACTATCGGTACTGCTTATGGTATATCATTGACTCAGCAGTTTGTGCTTGAGATTTCGGCTCATGAAGTAAGAGCTCTTTCTACATCTTGGGCTTACATTAATAGTGTCGCTATTATAGATTTTTGAAGGCTGCTCATTGCGCTCAGTCATCCACATTCATGAATTTTTATCGCGGAAATATTGAGTCCATTTCTGGAGGCCTCTATTGTTAGGTCTATTATCTACTGCTCAGAATGTCATTCACTTAACAGTTGCTACTATAGCTAGGTAGGCTTTCTGTTCCGGCAGTGACTCCGTTTTGCTGCCCTCTTCGCTCTGGGCTATTTGACCCAGGGCAAGAAAAGGGGGTGGGGGGAGGGTGTTCCCTTGGGTCACCTGTTTTACTATGAAACAAGGGGATACCTCCTCCGGAGTTAGTAATTCTGAGCTGTTACTGGGATGGCTTTTTAGTGAGAAGTTTTAAAAATTCATTCAGGTCATAGTTTTTAAAGTATAGCTTTTGAATATAATACGTGTCAAACAGACATTATTATACAATCCTCAGACACTTTTGAGGAGTATAAAGAGTCTCTATTCTCTAGACTTACTTTATTTATTGGCTTACTTTAAAAATTATTAGTATAAGTATTATACTAGATATTAATAGAGTACAATTTTGGAAGGTGTTGTATCTTTCTAATTTATCATAAATAAGAAAGATACATGTAAGACCTAATACACCTTTTTCTCTAGAGGGGATGACTCTATTTTATATAATTGAGCGTATTCCAACTTGCTCTATGTCCTAGGCCCTCCAGCCTTTTTACTATTCAGCTATGTCTGGGTCATTGGTACAGTATAAAAATGTTAAAAAATTTATAGTAATTTATATATTTTTTATACTTACCAATGACCCAGACAGGGATGGCCCTCCCAGGAGTTGGGAACTCATACCTCCCCGCTGAGTACATAGCGCTTACCAGGCACTGGTTATAAGAATGATTAATGGCGCCAATTTCGGGACGTCCTTGACACTGCGCATGTGCAGTAGAGGTGAAGTGTGGAGGGCCATTCAGGACATGTTTTCTTTGGTTTTAGATGCAAATTTTGGGGATTGGGGGGCAAAATTTGTGTTTGGCCCTATATTTTAAGAGTTAGCACCAGCTATGTCTGGGTCATTGGTAAGTATAAAAAATATATAAATTACTATAAATTTTTTAACTTCTAGTCACTGTACTGTAAAGGTTGTATATTTAATAGGCTGAGTAATATGTTATTTATGAAAGCTTAGGGTCATGGTAGGGTGACATACAGTTAAAACTAGAAGTCCTGTCACGAACTGTGCGCTTATCTAGGCTTAATTGCGCGTAGGAATTGTGCGCAATTGCCATATCGAATGGCACCCAAAGCATAGCAGGTTCTCCTTGTTATCCATAGCAAACACAAGCAATGTTCCTGCCAATGGACCTCCGGGTTACCCGGAGGTCCATTGGCTGAAACTTTGCTTGTGCACAGGCCGTATGTGCAGAATTTGATAGCCTTACCATCGTCATAACGCGTAGATTAATGCGCAAATCGACGTGCTATTTGTGCGCATTTCAGGACAGGACTTCTAGTTTTAACCGTAGACATGCACAAACTTTATACAACATTATTCCACATAGTATGTGGCAGTCATTTCAGATTTACCAATAAACTAATAAATACACTTGGCTTGACGTGTTCACATGGTTTAACTCTACTTGTCTATGTACACATATCTAGTAGTATTTCTTGAACTCACAGTGTGACAAGTTCACATTGTTTAACTCTACATGTCGATGTACAGTTAAAACTAGAAGTCCTGTCACGAACTGTGCACTTATCTAGGCTTAATTGCACGTTGGAATTGCGCACAATTGCCATATCGAATGGCATCCGAAGCACTTCAGGTTCTCCTGGTTACTCATAGCAAACACATGCAATGTTTCTGCCAATGGACCTCCGGGTTACCCAGAGGTCCATTGGCTGAAACATTGCTTGTGCACATGCCATATGTACAAAATTTGATAGCTTTACTTGGGCCATAACGCATACATTAACGCGCATATCAACGCGCTATTTGTGTGCATTTCATGACAGGACTTCTAGTTTTAACTGTACACATATCTGGTAGGATTTCTTGAACCCTCAGTGTGATAAGTTCACATTGTTTAACTCTACTTGTCTATGTACACATATCTAGTGGTATTTCTTGAACCCACAGTGTGACGAGTTCACTTTGTTTAACTGTACTTGTCCATGTACACATATCTAGTGGTATTTCTTGAACCCACAGTGTGACAAGTTCACATTGTTTAACTCTACTTGTCTATGTACACATATCTAGTGGTATTTCTTGAACCCACAGTGTGACAAGTTCACATTGTTTAACTCTACATGTCGATGTACACATATCTGGTAGTATTTCTTGAACTCACAGTGTGACAAGTTCACATTGTTTAACTCTACTTGTCTATGTACACATATCTAGTGGTATTTCTTGAACCCACAGTGTGACAAGTTCACATTGTTTAACTCTACATGTCTATCATGTCGATGTACACATATCTGGTAGGATTTCTTGAACCCACAGTTTGATAAGTTCACATTGTTTAACTCTACGTGTCTATGTACACATATCTAGTGGTATTTCTTGAACCCACAGTGTGACGAGTTCACTTTGTTTATCTGTACTTGTCTATGTACACATATCTGGTAGGATTTCTTGGACCCACAGTGTGACAAGTTCACATTGTTTAACTCTACATGTCGATGTACACATATCTAGTGGTATTTCTTGAACCCACAGTGTGACAAGTTCACTTTGTTTAACTCTACTTGTCTATGTACACATATCTAGTGGTATTTCTTGAACCCACAGTGTGACAAGTTCACATTGTTTAACTCTACTTGTCTATGTACACATATCTAGTGGTATTTCTTGAACCCACAGTGTGACAAGTTCACTTTGTTTAACTCTACTTGTCTATGTACACATATCTAGTGGTATTTCTTGAACCCACAGTGTGACAAGTTCACATTGTTTAACTCTACTTGTCTATGTACACATATCTAGTGGTATTTCTTGAACCCACAGTGTGACAAGTTCACATTGTTTAACTCTACTTGTCTATGTACACATATCTAGTGGTATTTCTTGAACTCACAGTGTGACAAGTTCACTTTGTTTAACTCTACTTGTCTATGTACACATATCTGGTAGGATTTCTTGAACCCACAGTGTGAATAGTTCACATTGTTTAACTCTACTTGTCTATGTACACATATCTAGTGGTATTTCTTGAACCCACAGTGTGACAAGTTCACTTTGTTTAACTCTACATGTCGATGTACACATATCTAGTGGTATTTCTTGAAACCACAGTGTGATAAGTTCACATTGTTTAACTCTACATGTCGATGTACACATATCTAGTGGTATTTCTTGAACCCACAGTGTGACAAGTTCACTTTGTTTAACTCTACTTGTCTATGTACACATATCTAGTGGTATTTCTTGAACCCACAGTGTGACAAGTTCACTTTGTTTAACTCTACTTGTCTATGTACACATATCTAGTGGTATTTCTTGAACCCACAGTGTGACAAGTTCACTTTGTTTAACTCTACTTGTCTATGTACACATATCTAGTGGTATTTCTTGAACCCACAGTGTGACAAGTTCACTTTGTTTAACTCTACTTGTCTATGTACACATATCTAGTGGTATTTCTTGAACCCACAGTGTGACAAGTTCACTTTGTTTAACTATACTTGTCTATGTACACATATCTAGTGGTATTTCTTGAACCCACAGTGTGACAAGTTCACATTGTTTAACTCTACATGTCGATGTACACATATCTGGTAGGATTTCTTGAACCCACAGTGTGACAAGTTCACTTTGTTTAACTCTACTTGTCTATGTACACATATCTAGTGGTATTTCTTGAACCCACAGTGTGACAAGTTCACTTTGTTTAACTCTACTTGTCGATGTACACATATCTAGTGAGTGGTATTTCTTGAACCCACAGTGTGACAAGTTCACTTTGTTTAACTCTACTTGTCTATGTACACATATCTAGTGGTATTTCTTGAACCCACAGTGTGACAAGTTCACTTTGTTTAACTGTACTTGTCTATGTACACATATCTAGTGGTATTTCTTGAACCCACAGTGTGACAAGTTCACATTGTTTAACTCTACTTGTCTATGTACACATATCTAGTGGTATTTCTTGAACCCACAGTGTGACAAGTTCACATTGTTTAACTCTACATGTCGATGTACACATATCTGGTAGGATTTCTTGAACCCACAGTGTGACAAGTTCACTTTGTTTAACTCTACTTGTCTATGTACACATATCTAGTGGTATTTCTTGAACCCACAGTGTGACAAGTTCACTTTGTTTAACTCTACTTGTCGATGTACACATATCTAGTGAGTGGTATTTCTTGAACCCACAGTGTGACAAGTTCACTTTGTTTAACTCTACTTGTCTATGTACACATATCTAGTGGTATTTCTTGAACCCACAGTGTGACAAGTTCACTTTGTTTAACTGTACTTGTCTATGTACACATATCTAGTGGTATTTCTTGAACCCACAGTGTGACAAGTTCACATTGTTTAACTCTACTTGTCTATGTACACATATCTAGTGGTATTTCTTGAACCCACAGTGTGACAAGTTCACATTGTTTAACTCTACATGTCGATGTACACATATCTGGTAGGATTTCTTGAACTCACAGTATGACAAGTTCACTTTGTTTAACTCTACATGTCGATGTACACATATCTAGTGGTATTTCTTGAACTCACAGTATGACAAGTTCACTTTGTTTAACTCTACTTGTCTATGTACACATATCTAGTGGTATTTCTTGAACCCACAGTGTGACAAGTTCACATTGTTTAACTCTACTTGTCGATGTACACATGTCTAGTGGTATTTCTTGAACCCACAGTGTGACAAGTTCACATTGTTTAACTCTACTTGTCTATGTACACATATCTAGTGGTATTTCTTGAACCCACAGTGTGACAAGTTCACATTGTTTAACTCTACTTGTCGATGTACACATATCTAGTGAGTGGTATTTCTTGAACCCACAGTGTGACAAGTTCACTTTGTTTAACTCTACTTGTCTATGTACACATATCTAGTGGTATTTCTTGAACCCACAGTGTGACAAGTTCACTTTGTTTAACTGTACTTGTCTATGTACACATATCTAGTGGTATTTCTTGAACCCACAGTGTGACAAGTTCACTTTGTTTAACTGTACTTGTCTATGTACACATATCTAGTGGTATATCTTGAACCCACAGTGTGACAAGTTCACTTTGTTTAACTCTACATGTCTATGTCCACATATATAGTGGTATTTATTGACATGAATGGAATAAAACATTACTTTACAGATGTGAAAGATGGAAAGTGTTAAGTTAACAAGCATCTTTTGATATATCCACAGCAGCAAGCAATCTGGCTTGCCCTGCTTTTGCAGAATAAGCAGAATCACCTGTTTGCTCGGGATAATCAATGATAATATATTACTTTCCATATAGAAGCTTCTTGGTAATTACAATATTCCAATACCAAAGTATGATTCAACTTTAATATAAATACAATATCAGGGGGCATGGTGGCTCAGTTTGTAAAGGTGCAGGCTACAAGCCGAGAGGTCCTCGGTTCGAATCCCACCTGCGGCAACCACGTTGTGTCCTTGGGCAAGACACTTCACCCCCATTGCCCACGTGGGGGCACGGTGACGCTGTGTACTAAGGCATACTGCACGTCGATGGTGCACCTGTCTTCAACCAATGCTAACCCTGCTTGTGTGGAGTTGGTATGTTGGGGAGCTGACAGTTTCTCGCCGTTGCTCTGTGGTTCTCTCCGGGTACTCCGGCTTCCTCCATCCATAAAACTCTCACGGTCATGGTTAGCCATTGTACAGAAATATGTGACCTTAAACACCAATAAATAAATAAATAAATAAATAAATAAATAAATAAATAAATACAATATCAGTACAATATAAATACCATATAAATACGCTATAAATACAATATCAATACTAATTAAGGCAGCAAAGTATGATGATTAAACTTAACGAGCCTTCAAAGTGAAGACAGTGATAACAAAATTAGAGATTTACGAAGTGTAAATATTGCTGAATGAAACTGGATAGATCCAGTAATAGTCTCAGTAGCTGGACTAGTACTTCACAGATAAGAAAGGCTGATGGGGTTACTTAATATATTAAAATAAACTTAAACTGGATAGATCCAGTAATGGTCTCAGTAGCTGGACTAGTACTTCACAGATAAGAAAGGCTGATGGGGTTACTTAATATATTAAAATAAACTTAAACTGGATAGATCCAGTAATGGTCTCAGTAGCTGGACTAGTACTTCACAGATAAGAAAGGCTGATGGGGTTACTTAATATATTAAAATAAACTTAAACTGGATAGATCCAGTAATGGTCTCAGTAGCTGGACTAGTACTTCACAGATAAGAAAGGCTGATGGGGTTACTTAATATATTAAAATAAACTTAAACTGGATAGATCCAGTAATGGTCTCAGTAGCTGGACTAGTACTTCACAGATAAGAAAGGCTGATGGGGTTACTTAATCATTAAAATAAACTTAAACTGGAGAGATCTAGTTATGGTCTCAGTAGCTGGACTAGCACTGCACAGACCACTTAATCATCTTTAAAATAAACTTAAACTGGACAGATGCAGTACTGGTCTTAGTAGCTGGACCAGCACTTCATATATATGAAATGCTGACCAAGCTGCTTAATCATCATTAAAATAAATTTAAACTGGACAGATCCAATAATGGTCTCAGTAGCTGGACCAGCTGTGCACAGATAAGAAAAGCTGACCAGGCTACCTAATCTTCATTAAAATAAACTGAAACTGGACAAATCCGGTACTGGTCTTGGTAGCTGGACCAAACACTTTGTATATATGAAATGCTGACCAGCCTACTTAATCATCATTAAAATAAACTTAAACTGGACAGATCCAGTAATGGTCTCAATAGCTGGACCAGCAATTAATAGATATGAAATGCTGACCAGGCTACTTAATCATTAACAGGAATTTAAACTAGACAGATCCAGTAGTGGTCTCAGTAGCTGGACCAGCTCTTAATAGATATGAAATGCTGACCACGCTACTTAATCATTAAAATGAATTTAAACTAGACAGATCCAGTAGTGGTCTCAGTAGCTGGACCAGCTCTTAATAGATATGAAATGCTGACCACGCTACTTAATCATTAAAATGAATTTAAACTAGACAGATCCAGTAGTGGTCTCAGTAGCTGGACCAGCTCTTAATAGATATGAAATGCTGACCAGGCTACTTAATCATTAAAATGAATTTAAACTAGACAGATCCAGTAGTGGTCTCAGTAGCTGGACCAGCTCTTAATAGATATGAAATGCTGACAAGGCTACTTAATCATTAAAATGAATTTAAACTAGACAGATCCAGTAGTGGTCTCAGTAGCTGGACCAGCACTTAATAGATATGAAATGCTGACCAGGCTACTTAATCATTAAAATGAATTTAAACTAGACAGATCCAGTAGTGGTTTCAGTAGCTGGACCAGCTCTTAATAGATATGAAATGCTGACCACGCTACTTAATCATTAAAATGAATTTAAACTAGACAGATCCAGTAGTGGTCTCAGTAGCTGGACCAGCTCTTAATAGATATGAAATGCTGACCACGCTACTTAATCATTAAAATGAATTTAAACTAGACAGATCCAGTAGTGGTCTCAGTAGCTGGACCAGCTCTTAATAGATATGAAATGCTGACCACGCTACTTAATCATTAAAATGAATTTAAACTAGACAGATCCAGTAGTGGTCTCAGTAGCTGGACCAGCTCTTAATAGATATGAAATGCTGACCACGCTACTTAATCATTAAAATGAATTTAAACTAGACAGATCCAGTAGTGGTCTCAGTAGCTGGACCAGCTCTTAATGGATATGAAATGCTGACCAGGCTACTTAATCATTAAAATGAATTTAAACTAGACAGATCCAGTAGTGGTCTCAGTAGCTGGACCAGCTCTTAATAGATATGAAATGCTGACCAGGCTACTTAATCATTAAAATGAATTTAAACTAGACAGATCCAGTAGTGGTCTCAATAGCTGGACCAGCACTTAATAGATATGAAATGCTGACCACGCTACTTAATCATTAAAATGAATTTAAACTAGACAGATCCAGTAGTGGTCTCAGTAGCTGGACCAGCTCTTAATAGATATGAAATGCTGACAAGGCTACTTAATCATTAAAATGAATTTAAACTAGACAGATCCAGTAGTGGTCTCAGTAGCTGGACCAGCTCTTAATAGATATGAAATGCTGACCACGCTACTTAATCATTAAAATGAATTTAAACTAGACAGATCCAGTAGTGGTCTCAGGAGCTGGACCAGCTTTTAATAGATATGAAATGCTGACCACGCTACTTAATCATTAAAATGAATTTAAACTAGACAGATCCAGTAGTGGTCTCAGTAGCTGGACCAGCTCTTAATAGATATGAAATGCTGACCACGCTACTTAATCATTAAAATGAATTTAAACTAGACAGATCCAGTAGTGGTCTCAGTAGCTGGACCAGCTCTTAATAGATATGAAATGCTGACCACGCTACTTAATCATTAAAATGAATTTAAACTAGACAGATCCAGTAGTGGTCTCAGTAGCTGGACCAGCTCTTAATAGATATGAAATGCTGACAAGGCTACTTAATCATTAAAATGAATTTAAACTAGACAGATCCAGTAGTGGTCTCAGTAGCTGGACCAGCTCTTAATAGATATGAAATGCTGACCACACTACTTAATCATTAAAATGAATTTAAACTAGACAGATCCAGTAGTGGTCTCAGTAGCTGGACCAGCTCTTAATAGATATGAAATGCTGACCACGCTACTTAATCATCATTAAAATAAATTTAGGTTGGATAGATCCATCAATGGTATCAATAGCTGGACCAACACTTAATATACAGTACGTGGAGAGTGGATTGTAACTAAATCACCCGCGAAGTGGTGTTATCACCCAAGCTATAACTTTCAAATTGTGTACATATAGACAAAAACACGAGCAATGTTTCAGCCAATGGACCTCCGGGTTTAACCCGGAGGTCCATTGGCTGAAACTTTGCTTGTGCTGGTTATGCTTTGCAACAAATTTGCAATTATTGCTTGGGTGGACTCTCCACTCTGTGGGTGATTTAGTGATAATACACTCTCCACGTATTGTATACAAAATGCTGACCAGGCTACTTAATCATCATTAAAATGAACTTAAGATGTATAGATCCAGTAAACATACTCAATAATCTAGCATAAAGTGGAAATAGGGACCTGTGAATAATTTTTTTTTTTAGCGTGAATCAAATCTTGAGCCGAATCATCTTCATGGTATCGAATCAAGCTGAATCCCCTAACTTTGATACCAGTAAAACAAGCAAGTTCTGAATTTCTCGCGTTATTAATAAACGAATCACCCAAGTTTACCGGGTCAGCTTCATTCACAAAGAAATGCTTGTTGTGAGTAATGTATTAAACCAATCATGCAGTATTTTATACTATAAACCAATAGCCCAGACTAGCTGGTGTAAACTCAAAGTAAACCAGGGCCAAAAACAAATTTTGACCCCCCCCCCCCCCCCCCCCAGTTCCCAAAATTTGCTTGCAAAACTGAAAATTAAAAGTCCTATCTGGTCCAGTAAACAGATTAACAACTGTAATGGACCATTTTGTTCTTTCTGCTTGTGAAATTCATCATCGAGTCACTCGGGGTCAGGTAACGATTCACAGGTAGCTTTCCCTGAGCAGATAAGATTGTTGAGTCGCAATGCTTGACAAGAGAAATGTAATGGGTTAAATGACCTGTGAACTTAGTGTGAAGTAAAAAGACTGTATCATGAATTAATAGAATAAAGGGTATTACATTGGGTAAGCAAGTTGCCACTAAACCATTCCAGAGCTACTGAAGGCAAATTGTTACATTATTCCAATGGAATTTACTTTATTCTGACTTTGGATATGAGTATATAACCTTATGTTACTCTGTTTACTTTTTGTTGTGTGGAAAAAATTTATTGATTTTCCTTCTAAGGACCCCGACCCCTCCCCTCCCCTCAGTTCACACAGGTTGGGAAATCTTGAATCCGCATCAAAGGTTTTGATTTGAGCCGAACCTTGATGGTGGTTTTGAATGGAATCTTGAATGGTTCGCAGGGCCCTAAATGGAAACTTCACTGTACCTGGACTTTCAAAATCCGGGAAAAGTGAATCCTGAATCCTTAAAAAAATACAGCCAGGAGATAAACATCTCTTGCTGGGTTAGACATTTGAGAATTTGTTAACAAGCCTCAGGAGATAAACATCTCTTGTTGGGTTAGACATTTGAGAATTTGTTAACAAGCCTCAGGAGATAAACATCTCTTGTTGGGTTAGACATTCGGGAGTTTGTTAACAAGCCTCAGGAGATAAACATCTCTTGTTGGGTTAGACATTTGAGAATTTGTTAACAAGCCTCAGGAGATAAACATCTCTTGTTGGGTTAGACATTTGAGAATTTGTTAACAAGCCTCAGGAGATAAACATCTCTTGTTGGATTAGACATTCGGGAGTTTGTTAACAAGCCTCAGGAGATAAATATCTCTTGTTGGATTAGACATTTGAGAATTTGTTAACAAGCCTCAGGAGATAAACATCTCTTGCTGGGTTAGACATTCGGGAGTTTGTTAACAAGCCTCAGGAGATAAACATCTCTTGTTGGGTTAGACATTTGAGAATTTGTTAACAAGCCTCAGGAGATAAACATCTCTTGCTGGGTTAGACATTTGAGAATTTGTTAACAAGCCTCAGGAGATAAACATCTCTTGTTGGATTAGACATTCGGGAGTTTGTTAACAAGCCTCTGGAGATAAATATCTCTTGTTGGATTAGACATTTGAGAATTTGTTAACAAGCTTCAGGGGAGAAACATCTCTTGTTGGGTTAGACATTTGAGAATTTGTTAACAAGCCTCAGGAGAGAAACATCTCTTGTTGGAAAAGACATTCGGGAGTTTGTTAACAAGCCTCAGGAGATAAACATCTCTTGTTGAGTTAGACATTTGGGAATTTGTTAACAAGTTAACAAGCCTCAGGAGATAAACTTCTCTTGTTGGGTTAGACATTTGAGAATTTGTTAACAAGCCTCAGGAGATAAACATCTCTTGTTGGATTAGACATTCGGGAGTTTGTTAACAAGCCTCAGGAGATAAACATCTCTTGTTGGGTTAGACATTTGAGAATTTGTTAACAAGCCTCAGGAGAGAAACATCTCTTGTTGGATTAGACATTCGGGAGTTTGTTAACAAGCTCCAGGAGATAAACATCTCTTGTTGGATTAGACATTTGAGAATTTGTTAACAAGCCTCAGGAGAGAAACATCTCTTGTTGGATTAGACATTTGAGAATTTGTTAACAAGCCTCAGGAGATAAACATCTCTTGTTGGATTAGACATTTGAGAATGTGTTAACAAGCCTCAGGAGATAAACATCTCTTGTTGGATTAGACATTTGAGAATTTGTTAACAAGCCTCAGGAGATAAACATCTCTTGTTGGATTAGACATTCGGGAGTTTGTTAACAAGCCTCAGGAGATAAACTTCTCTTGTTGGGTTAGACATTTGAGAATTTGTTAACAAGCCTCAGGAGATAAACATCTCTCGTTGGATTAGACATTTGAGAATTTGTTAACAAGCCTCAGGAGATAAACATCTCTTGTTGGATTAGACATTCGGGAGTTTGTTAACAAGCCTCAGGAGATAAACTTCTCTTGTTGGGTTAGACATTTGAGAATTTGTTAACAAGCCTCAGGAGATAAACATCTCTCGTTGGATTAGACATTTGAGAATTTGTTAACAAGCCTCAGGAGATAAACATCTCTTGTTGGATTAGACATTCGGGAGTTTGTTAACAAGCCTCAGGAGATAAACTTCTCTTGTTGGGTTAGACATTTGAGAATTTGTTAACAAGCCTCAGGAGATAAACATCTCTCGTTGGATTAGACATTTGAGAATTTGTTAACAAGCCTCAGGAGAGAAACATCTCTTGTTGGATTAGACATTCGGGAGTTTGTTAACAAGCCTCAGGAGATAAACTTCTCTTGTTGGGTTAGACATTTGAGAATTTGTTAACAAGCCTCAGGAGATAAACATCTCTTGTTGGATTAGACATTCGGGAGTTTGTTAACAAGCCTCAGGAGGTAAATATCTCTTGTTGGATTAGACATTTGAGAATTTGTTAACAAGCCTCAGGAGAGAAACATCTCTTGTTGGGTTAGACATTTGAGAATTTGTTAACAAGCTTCAGGAGAGAAACATCTCTTGTTGGGTTAGACATTTGAGAATTTGTTAACAAGCCTCAGGAGAGAAACATCTCTTGTTGGATTAGACATTCGGGAGTTTGTTAACAAGCCTCAGGAGATAAACATCTCTTGTTGGGTTAGACATTTGAGAATTTGTTAACAAGCCTCAGGAGATAAACATCTCTTGTTGGATTAGACATTTGAGAATTTGTTAACAAGCCTCAGGAGATAAACATCTCTTGTTGAGTTAGACATTTGAGAATTTGTTAGCAAGCCTCAGGAGAGAAACATCTCTTGTTGGATTAGACATTCGGGAGTTTGTTAACAAGCCTCAGGAGATAAACATCTCTTGTTGGGTTAGACATTTGAGAATTTGTTAACAAGCCTCAGGAGATAAACATCTCTTGTTGAGTTAGACATTTGAGAATTTGTTAGCAAGCCTCAGGAGAGAAACATCTCTTGTTGGATTAGACATTCGGGAGTTTGTTAACAAGCCTCAGGAGATAAACATCTCTTGTTGGGTTAGACATTTGAGAATTTGTTAACAAGCCTCAGGAGATAAACATCTCTTGTTGGATTAGACATTCGGGAGTTTGTTAACAAGCCTCAGGAGATAAACATCTCTTGTTGGGTTAGACATTTGAGAATTTGTTAACAAACCTCAGGAGATAAACATCTCTCGTTGGATTAGACATTTGAGAATTTGTTAACAAACCTCAGGAGATAAACATCTCTTGTTGGATTAGACATTTGAGAATTTGTTAACAAGCCTCAGGAGATAAACATCTCTTGTTGGGTTAGACATTTGAGAATTTGTTAACAAGCCTCAGGAGATAAACATCTCTTGTTGGGTTAGACATTCGGGAGTTTGTTAACAAGCCTCAGGAGAGAAACATCTCTTGTTGGATTAGACATTCGGGAGTTTGTTAACAAACCTCAGGAGATAAATATCTCTTGTTGGATTAGACATTTGAGAATTTGTTAACAAGCCTCAGGAGAGAAACATCTCTTGTTGGGTTAGACATTTGAGAATTTGTTAACAAGCCTCAGGAGAGAAACATCTCTTGTTGGATTAGACATTCGGGAGTTTGTTAACAAGCCTCAGGAGATAAACATCTCTTGTTGGGTTAGACATTTGAGAATTTGTTAACAAGCCTCAGGAGATAAACATCTCTTCTTGGATTAGACATTTGAGAATTTGTTAACAAGCCTCAGGAGATAAACATCTCTTGTTGGGTTAGACATTTGGTAATTTGTTAACAAGCCTCAGGAGATAAACATCTCTTGTTGGATTAGACATTCGGGAGTTTGTTAACAAGCCTCAGGAGATAAACATCTCTTGTTGGGTTAGACATTTGAGAATTTGTTAACAAGCCTCAGGAGATAAACATCTCTTGTTGGGTTAGACATTTGAGAATTTGTTAACAAGCCTCAGGAGATAAACATCTCTTGTTGGGTTAGACATTTGGTAATTTGTTAACAAGCCTCAGGAGATAAACATCTCTTGTTGGATTAGACATTCGGGAGTTTGTTAACAAGCCTCAGGAGATAAACATCTCTTGTTGGGTTAGACATTTGAGAATTTGTTAACAAGCCTCAGGAGATAAACATCTCTCGTTGGATTAGACATTTGAGAATTTGTTAACAAGCCTCAGGAGATAAACATCTCTTGTTGGGTTAGACATTTGGTAATTTGTTAACAAGCCTCAGGAGATAAACATCTCTTGCTGGGTTAGACATTCGAGAATTTGTTAACAAGCCTCAGGAGAGAAACATCTCTTGTTGGATTAGACATTCGGGAGTTTGTTAACAAGCCTCAGGAGATAAACATCTCTTGTTGGGTTAGACATTTGAGAATTTGTTAACAAGCCTCAGGAGATAAACATCTCTTGTTGGGTTAGACATTTGAGAATTTGTTAACAAGCCTCAGGAGATAAACATCTCTTGTTGGGTTAGACATTTGGTAATTTGTTAACAAACCTCAGGAGATAAACATCTCTTGCTGGGTTAGACATTCGAGAATTTGTTAACAAGCCTCAGGAGAGAAACATCTCTTGTTGGATTAGACATTCGGGAGTTTGTTAACAAGCCTCAGGAGATAAACATCTCTTGTTGGGTTAGACATTTGAGAATTTGTTAACAAGCCTCAGGAGATAAACATCTCTTGTTGGGTTAGACATTTGAGAATTTGTTAACAAGCCTCAGGAGATAAACATCTCTTGTTGGGTTAGACATTTGGTAATTTGTTAACAAGCCTTAGGAGATAAACATCTCTTGTTGGATTAGACATTTGGTAATTTTTTAACAAGCCTCAGGAGAAAAACATCTGGGAATTTGTTAACAAGCCTCAAAGAGACGTTTATCTCCATTACAATTCCTGTCACCGCTTGAAGTGAAAACATTCTCCAAATTTGATTTATTTGAAGAAGAATAAACAAAAAGTGTAATATTTGATCTTGGTCTATCTGTCATGATCGAATTTACAGAAAACAGCTCTGGGTATGTTTGATCTGTGATAGGAGCAGTTTAGTGCTGTATGATCTGTGATAGGAGCAGTTTAGTGCTGTATGATCTGTGATAGGAGCAGTTTAGTGCTGTTGCTCTGGGTATGTTTGATCTGTGATAGGAGCAGTTTAGTGCTGTATGATTTGTGATAGGAGCAGTTTAGTGCTGTATGATTTGTGATAGGAGCAGTTTAGTGCTGTATGATTTGTGATAGGAGCAGTTTAGTGCTGTATGATTTGTGATAGGAGCAGTTTAGTGCTGTATGATTTGTGATAGGAGCAGTTTAGTGCTGTATGATTTGTGATAGGAGCAGTTTAGTGCTGTATGATTTGTGATAGGAGCAGTTTAGTGCTGTATGATTTGTGATAGGAGCAGTTTAGTGCTGTATGATCTGTTATAGGAGCAGTTTAGTGCTGTATGATCTGTGATAGGAGCAGTTTAGTGCTGTATGATCTGTGATAGGAGCAGTTTAGTGCTGTATGATTTGTGATAGGAGCAGTTTAGTGCTGTATGATCTGTGATAGGAGCAGTTTAGTGCTGTTGCTCTGGGTATGTTTGATCTGTGATAGGAGCAGTTTAGTGCTGTATGATTTGTGATAGGAGCAGTTTAGTGCTGTATGATCTGTGATAGGAGCAGTTTAGTGCTGTATGATCTGTGATAGGAGCAGTTTAGTGCTGTATGATTTGTGATAGGAGCAGTTTAGTGCTGTATGATCTGTTATAGGAGCAGTTTAGTGCTGTATGATTTGTGATAGGAGCAGTTTAGTGCTGTATGATCTGTGATAGGAGCAGTTTAGTGCTGTATGATCTGTGATAGGAGCAGTTTAGTGCTGTATGATCTGTGATAGGAGCAGTTTAGTGCTGTTGCTCTGGATATGTTTGATCTGTGATAGGAGCAGTTTAGTGCTGTTGCTCTGGGTATGTTTGATCTGTGATAGGAGCAGTTTAGTGCTGTTGCTCTGGGTATGTATGATCTGTGATAGGAGTCATTTAGTGCTGTATGATCTGTGATAGGAGTCGCTTAGTGCTGTTGCTCTGGGTATGCTTGATCTGTGATAGGAGTTGTTTAGTGCTGTATGATCTGTAATAGGAGTCGCTTAGTGCTGTATGATCTGTGATAGGAGTCGTTTAGTGCTGTATGATCTGTGATAGGAGTCGTTTAGTGCTGTATGATCTGTGATAGGAGCAGTTTAGTGCTGTTGCTCTGGGTATGTTTGATCTGTGATGGGAGCAGTTTAGTGCTGTTGCTCTGGATATGTTTGATCTGTGATAGGAGTTGTTTAGTGCTGTATGATCTGTGATAGGAGTCGTTTAGTGCTGTATGATCTGTGATAGGAGTCGTTTAGTGCTGTATGATCTGTGATGGGAGCAGTTTAGTGCTGTTGCTCTGGGTATGTTTGATCTGTGATAGGAGTCATTTAGTGCTGTATGATCTGTGATAGGAGCAGTTTAGTGCTGTTGCTCTGGGTATGTTTGATCTGTGATAGGAGTCGTTTAGTGCTGTATGATCTGTGATAGGAGTCGTTTAGTGCTGTATGATCTGTGATGGGAGCAGTTTAGTGCTGTTGCTCTGGGTATGTTTGATCTCTGATAGGAGTCGTTTAGTGCTGTATGATCTGTGATAGGAGCAGTTTAGTGCTGTTGCTCTGGGTATGTTTGATCTGTGATAGGAGTCGTTTAGTGCTGTATGATCTGTGATAGGAGTCATTTAGTGCTGTATGATCTGTGATAGGAGTCGTTTAGTGCTGTTGCTCTGGGTATGTTTGATCTGTGATAGGAGTCGTTTAGTGCTGTATGATCTGTGATAGGAGCAGTTTAGTGCTGTTGCTCTGGGTCTGTTTGATCTGTGATAGGAGTCATTTAGTGCTGTATGATCTGTGATAGAAGCAGTTTAGTGCTGTTGCTCTGGGTATGTATGATCTGTGATAGGAGTTGTTTAGTGCTGTATGATCTGTGATAGGAGTCGTTTAGTGCTGTATGATCTGTGATAGGAGTCGTTTAGTGCTGTTGCTCACACGCAGCGTGGATACAGACATGTTCTAATTGACCTGCTGAAATTCCATAATTAGTTATAACAGTCCTAGAAATGAGATTTGTCCCAGTGTAATTGCACCCGTCAGCACCCGAGTTTTCTATTTCTCCAGAAGCTAAAAAATGCACTTGTCGAAAAATATTGTGGAACACTAATACACTGTGAGGGCATATAAATGTGTGTTGTTTTGAGAAAGCAGCACTCTGTGGCCACTGGCAAGTTACTGTCAGCAATTCCTTATACATTTAACCCCTTGAACCCAAGCGGCTGCTTTTCTGGTCAGGAACATGATACTGCACATTGAAAATATTGATTGGTCTACCCCAAATAATGAATATGGAACTTTTAATTGCTGCCATTGAACTGGCCTGGAAGATACCACTAGAGTTCATAGGGTTAATGTTTCTGGTGTTTGGTGGCAGTAGTCCCTCGAAAATTCATATACTAACATTTTACAGGTGCAATTTACTCCCGTCTCTGATATCACAGGAGCTTAAAACTGCACCTGTCAATTTTGTTCATTTTCAGCACTGTAATAAATATAAAACCTGTAAAAGAGACATTGTAATGCACCTATGATAAAATGCTGAAAATTAAATATTTTAACGCTACCGACTGTTTTGCCATCTGACAACGGTGACAACAATCATATATAAAATAGTGAAAATATAAGGCCAAATAAAAAAAATGAATTGATTCTCAGGCAATTTTTTTTTCAAATCAATGAGGGAGGGAGGATTTTATTTTTACTTTTTTTAAAAAAAATTTTTCGTGTAAAAGTTTTGAGGAAACTCAGTAAATCTTTTTGCTGTCTTTCCACTTGAAAAAGAGAAATGGTTGTATTTTAGTGTAATTGTAGTATACCTTTTATAACTAACTGCCGTAACAACAGCTAAAAGGATTTGAATTTTATTGTTTTTTTAATGAAAAAGATCTGTCAAGCATCGTGATCCATTAGAATATGCCCCACTAACCAATGCTTGGGGTAGAAGTCCTTTAAAATGGGAAACATGGCTCTAAATAATTGGTTGAACTTGAGTTTATATCGGTGTTGTGGCCATTATTAGCCAATGTGCAGAAATATATAACATTAAACACCAGCAAATAAATAAATAATTAAATCATGATCCAGTATATCAGAATTTTCTTTGTTACAGTTTATGGGAGAGTGCCCCTGGCAACAACAATTCAATATGGCTCGGGCTAGAGGCCGTATTTATGAACCGATCTTTACAAAACTTATTGGGTACCTTTGTTATGACCATGGGACGAGAACGAGTGTTTTTGGGTCTGATCTGAAATTCAAGTTGGCCGCTGGCGGCCATTTTGTACAGACTTAGGTGAAATCAGTTTTTTGCGCAGAACTTCCATATGAAAGTGCTGATTTGAATAATTTTTTGTATGAATGTTTAGTACCATGGGATACATCACATATAATACGGGTTTTTTTTCTCGGCCGTAAATTATGCAAATTAGACTAACTTTGATGTATATAGTATTAATTTCAGCACTGTAAGTGCAAATGCCAATATGGCTCGGGCCAGAGACCGTATTTATAAACCGATCTTTACGAAACTTCTTGGGTACCTTTGGTATCACCGTGGGATGAGAACGAGTGTTTTGGGGTGCGGTCCGAAATTCAAGATGGCCGATGGCAGCCATTTTGTTCAAAATTAGGTGCAATCAGATTTTTGCACAGAACTTCCATATGAAAGCGCTGATTTGAACAATTTTTTGTGTGTATGTTTAGTACCATGGGATACATCACATATAATACGTTTTTTTTTTTCTCGTGCAGAAATTATGCAAATTAGATGAACTTTGATTTTTTCGGTGCTACTTATACACAGTAAGTACACATGTCAATAAGGCTCGGGCTAGAGGCTGTATTTATGAACCGATCTTCACAAAACTTCTTGGGTACCTCTGTTATCACCTTGGGACGAGAACGGGTGTTTCTGGGTGCGGTCCAAAATTCAAGATGGCTGCCAGTAGCCATTTTGTAATCAGTTTTTTGTACACAACTTTTATACGGCTCAGGCTAGAGGCCGTATTTATGAGCTGATCTTTATGAAACTTCTTGGGTACCTTTGTTATCACCGTGGGATGAGAACGAGTGTTTTTGGGTGTGGTCCGAAATTCAAGATGGCCACCACAGCCATTTTGTACCAAAATTAGTGCAGTCAGTCTTTTGTAAAGAACTTCTGTATGAATGTTCTGATTTGAATAAATTTTTGTATGAATATTTAGTAAAATGGAATACATCACATACAGTACGGGTTTTTTTCTCGTGCAGAAATTATGCAAATTAGATGAATTTTGATTTATTTTGTGCTACATACACCCTGTAAGCGCACATGTCAACACGGCTCGGGCTAGAGGCTGTATTTGTCAACCGATCTTCACAAAACTTCTTGGGTACCTTTGGTATCCAGGCTTGGCAATTTCAGGAGAGCGATATTTTTATACTGTACCAATGACCCAGACATAGCTGGTGCTAACTCTTAAAATATAGGGCCAAACACAAATTTTGCCCCCCAATCCCCAAAATTTGCATCTAAAACCAAAGAAAACATGTCCTGAATGGCCCTCCACACTTCACCTCTACTGCGCATGCGCAGTGTCAAGGACGTTCCGAAATTGGCGCCATTAATCATTCTAAGTTTGGCCCTTCATCAGTTAACATCTGACTGATCTTTGTGCTTGTAAATCTCAGTTTAAATGATGCCAGACACATAAATATTAGTGAAATGGTGATTCTAAGGTGGATAGAGAAGGAGGAGAGGAAAAATGTGTGACAGAATATTATCAGGGCTGTAACTTAAAATTTTTTAATGAAATTATGTTAAGTTACCTATTTTCGAGGCAGCAGCCATTTTGTTGTCATTCTGGTTATTTAGTTACACTGATTTTTTAGTGTTTTCCTCTCTCCCTTTCCTTTAAGTCCCCTCTTGCTATTCTCCCATGCTTTTGGCATAGTTTCTGTAATTATTATTACTAAAATTTCTTGGGAGTTTTAGCTGAATAACAGAATGAATTCTGTTCTTTTCCCCATGTTTACGTCTTCACCTACGGGTGGTTAGGCGTTGTGTTCTGCATCTACCATCTGATGTTCTGCAGTTTCTTCCCTGGATGTCTCTGTTTTGTATCAGATAGTGTATTTTTGGTAACTGATTCCGGGCCTGGGTGCCTGGAGTCTTATTTTAGTGTTTTTACACTCATTGTTTACATTTACAACAGCCCTCTGAGTGAGGGGGGGATTTCTTGAAAATAATATCTTGATGTTATTTTAATCATAACTAGATACATTATTATTGTTCGTAAGTGTTGAATAAATTGTTTAAAATATTTTTAAAATTTTTGTCCACACTTAGGCTTGGGATCCATTGGGGCTCAACGTTACTTTTCAGAAACTTGGGCTATTCTGAAAAAATATTTTTTCAAAATATTTTGATTTCAATTATTTTTTCTATATTAATGGATCATATTATTATTATGTATTTTGATTGCCAGGGGTTGGTGCGAGTACCAGGACTTTGTTTTCTTTTCACATTGAAAGGATTTTGATCAATTGTAATAAGAGGAAGTCTTCCTCTGACTTTTATAATCATTCTATATGTGGTCAGTGTACTCGCATTAACTCCTGTTCTGTATCGTATGATTTCGATGACAACATGGGAAGCGTGTGTCACGGTATGTTAGTGGGGAATTGGACACTCCGGTCCTTTCCCCGCAGGGTCACTCTACTTTATCAATTTCTATTTCAGACGATCAAGATTAGGGTGATGTATCTGTGATGTCTTCCAACAGTGTGCCTCCGTCGTCACAATTAATGAAGGGCTAGCGGAAAAGTGCTCATGTAAATACGCCAATTGCCTAAGAGGACCCTAGTAGGTTCGACAGCCTTTGACGTCCGCTAGCTCGCCCGGTGTAGCGTCCATTCATCGAATGGTTCGGCAGCCGGGTTCGTCCGTTGCGGTCTAGAAGGAGTTTTGGGGTGATGCGAGCACTATAAATCAACCAAATGCACACCCAGTGACGGCGGATTAGAGGGAGAACGGAGGAAGCCTTTTAGTCCGGTTCATAGCTCGTTCTGGTCCATCCGGACGACGAGCGAGAGAGGCCCCTCTCTCGTACAACAACATCTGGCCCCAGATGTTGTGGTACAAAATGTTTCGCATTCGGAGCATACGTCCGTCGCTCGGGACGCTCCGACATATAGGCAGTCCGGAGTAGACTGTCAATAAGGCTTCCTGATTCTCATGGTAGCGCACACGACCGCTCTTGGCTACGTGACCTCGGATATCCAGTCAGTTTCGCCAGTCAGAGAATCATCGGTGACCAGGTCACACCATCCGGTAGCCAGGGACACGAGGCCTGCAGACTCCAGACGTTCGCATAGGAAAGTGTGCGGGAGTCAATGTACACAGAGCTTCCGGCGGCAATGCATCGTAAGACCGCTACTGCACAGGCCTCGGGAACGGACGTGCTTTCCTAAATAGCACAGCTTATCCCAGCATCAACTGAATCTGTCGCATATTTTTTATCCGACGATGCTGGGTCGGGACGCTCCGCGGAAGTGGGTACGGACGTCCGAAAATTTCATCCGGTCCGACGGGATACCGAAAGGGATTCGGAGGATTTCGAGCTTTCCCTTTTGGAACAACATATGCTGTTGTGTATGTCATCTGACTTGATCTTCTACAGCTTCTTTCGTCGGACCAGAATGCTGCGATGCTGGATAAGAAACTGATAGCGTCGGTGGACTTAGAAATTTTTGGTTCGGTTCAGGGACATCGTCCCTCAGTTCCGACATAGTCCAATAATGTCACACAAACTTTCGAATTATTGAACGACGCTATATATATATTATTATTATATGCTTGCTATTACCAAGCATTTCGGGTTTCTTGTTCGCAAGTTACGGAGATGTCTTTCAAAAGTGTGCCTCTGTCGTCATAGTTAATGAAGAGCTAGCGGCAATAAGTGCTCACGGAATATGTCTATCGCTTAAGAGGTCCCTTGTAGGATCGACGGAGTGACATTCGCTAGTTCACCCGGTGTAGCGTACATTCATTGAATGCTTCGGCTGCCGGGTTCATCTGTTGCGGTCTAGGAAGGAGATTTGGGTGATGCGAGCACTATAATTACTTTAGTACTCACCCAGTGACAGCGGATTGAGGACAGATCGGAGGAAGCCTGTTAGTCCGGTTCCTGGCTTGTCCAGGTCCGTCTGGGCTGTGAGCGAGAGAGGTCCCTCTCTCATCCAACAACATAGGGGACCGCATGTTGTGGTTCAGATATTTTACATTCGGAGCATATGTCTGTCGGTCGGGACGCTCCGTTATATTGACAGTCCGAGAGACTGTCGATAATGCTTCCTCATCCTCACAGCAGGGCACACGACCGCACATTGGCTACGTGACCTCGAGTATCCGATCAGTTTCGTCATTCAGTGATTCCACGGCGTATAGGTCACGCCATCTGGTAGCCAAGGGACACGAGGCCTATACACTCTGTTCGCTCGCATATTAGTAGTATGCACGGGGTAACGATCACGGAGCTTCCAGCGGCAATGCATTGTAGGACCGCTTCTCCACAGGCTTCAGTGACGGACGTGCTATCCGAGTTAGCACAGTTTTTTCGCAGCATCCCAGCAATCGACAGTTTCTTAGTGGAATCAGGAATTATCTGACGGCGCTGGGTCGGTGCGGTCCGCGGTTGCATCAAGTACGGACGACCGAACGCTTTATAGGGTCCGACAGGATGGCGAAAGGGATTCGAAAGATTTCGAGTTTTCCCTTTCGTAGAATCGGAAGCTGCCATTCATATCTTCTGGCATTATCTTCCAGTGATTGTTATTTCGGACTACATTGCTGCGATGTTGGATAAGAGACTTATAACGTCATTGGACACGGAATTTTGGATCGGTTCAGGGACATTGTCCCTGACTTACCGACACAGTCCAATAATGTCATTAGAACATGTGTATTATTTATCGACGCTATATATGCATATAAGCCTGCTACCAAGCATGATAGTTTAGTTTCTTGTCCGCAATGCTCATTTCTGCCTTTTTATCATTTATACGAATAATTTATTTTGGCAGAGCAGGGCATACCGAGAGTTCATATGCGTCTAGACGGCGTGGTTAAAGACTGGAAATATTCTTTTTCGCCGTCTATGTCTTTTCCAACCACAATGTTGGAAACAACAATGATGTCTAGTAGACTTAACTTAGACGCTTTATCATACGTAATTCACCTTACTGAGGCGTTATCATTACGTCTTCAAGAAAACAATTACGGGATATTATCCTCAATGTGATTTCTTTTGAGGGCAGTAGTTTGTTCACGTATAACTCCGCCCTTCAGTGGCTGATTGGAGTTGGTTAGACGTGACGCAGCCCTAGCTACATCCACGCGCGTGGATAGTAAGGTGAAGAACTCTCTCAGAGTCGCTTCGTTCTCGGAGAAGCTTCTCTTCGATGGCAACTTTTCAGCAATCCATGAATTGCTTGATTTACACGTTCTCTTGTCTATCTAGTGTTGCAAGAGATTCAGACTGGGGCAAACATTCGGTGGTTGACTCAGAGAGTGCCACTGCAGTTGCCGGATCCGAGTGTTATAATTATGACGGTTGCCAGTCAAACAGGTTGGGATATAATATTGATCCCAACGGATTCGAAGTGCCAGGGTCTTTGGGTTCCGCAGTCTCTAAGCAAGCACTTATCTTCCGCGGAATAATGTTTTTTAGGCTTGCTTTATGTCATTGGATGAACATTATTCAGAAACGCATGTCCAAATCCTGTCCGTTAATTCGACAGTAGTGGCGTATCTCCGGAACCAGGGAGGTCATTCGTTTCCGTTATTCAATTTAATGGAAAGAATCCTTCTGTTTGTTATAGTACACCAAGTTCTGTTTCGGTCCGTCATATTCCGGGTCGTCTGATTGTTTTACCGGACTCCTGTTCACTTATGGGTCGCTTGTTGCCGTCAGAATGGACTCTCAACAAACAAGTATTCAATCAGATTTGCTATCAATGGGAGCGCCCAATGATAATTTATTTATGATACAGCTTGCTAATCAATTGGAGACGTATGTGTTTGCTTGTCCGGATCTCTGAGCTAATGTTGTTAACGCTCTATTGATCTAATAGGACGGAATGATAGGATATGCGTATCCTCCGGCACTGTTGTTTCAGCAGGTATTGCTAAGATAAACAACCACAATA